>JADRCH010000066.1:7412473-7513520 GCA_019843965.1 Rhynchomys soricoides | reverse complement strand
AGTTGCGTCAGCATTGAAATCGGACATCTCTGCGAACTAAGGGGTTAAACATTGTCTGCTCATCGGTGCCTTTTAACACTCCCTCTAACACCCCCTCTTCATCTGGCCTAGACTACTGAGGGGTTTGACTATGAATCGGTATTCGTTTAAAATTTACGCCAGAGAGGACCTCTAGAGAGTCAGTATTTCCTGTCACAGTGCAGTCCACAGATGGTGGAAAACAGGTCACACTGACAATGTTTTCTCTGACCATTCAGAGAAAGAACCCATTTCATAAAGCTTTGATCCACCCAGATTAACTACAGTAGTGAAATACAAGATGAGTGTCTCTGCGCTTTTGGGATGTTAGTGATTGTGGATTTGGTTTTTCAGAATCTGTTTTCAGTTCTCCTGAACTCCTGTGGTTTTCTAGGGAATAGAAAGGACTGTATGGAGTTGGCAGTTGTACTTGGCCAGCTAGAAATTCTCCTGTTGTCTGCCATAGGTTCACCTGCCTACGTTAGGAAAGGACTTGAATAGATTTTCCAGCAGCTGTTGGGCAGTACTTCATGCAAGATATCTCCACAAATCCATGTTCCTCGGACTGTGAATCCCCATGCAAACCTCCCACTGCTGCTGGGAAGAGGACTACCTGCTATAGAATAAATGCAGTAGGGGTCACTCCGTGCCAGCTTTTGAGGCATTATCATGCATTTTTGATCCCACCAAATGTTCTGTCTTGCCCTTGCTGACTCACGCAGATTCGCTTCCATTGGAGCCCTCATCATGCTCTCTCATCTGGTCCCCTGAACTATGCTGCTTACCTTCCCTCATTCTTAGGCCACCAGCCATGTCTGTTGCCCTGTTCAAGACTTTTATGTTCAAGGTTTGCTAACCCTATAAAATGACTTAGATAACAATTCTCTATATTTTTCAAAAGTTGTGTCAATGTTATGTCTTCCATGAGTGTGTGATCGTAACTAGTGAAGCATTGCAGCAAACTTTGGGGAAGGTTTGATACCAAGTTGACCTTCACTCGCAGATGGAAAGTGCTTTAGATTTTCATGGCAGTTTTGGAAAATTGTGGGTTTTGCTTATAGAATCAGTAACCAACCCTTTTCAATCTTGATCTTTTAAATCCCTTTCCTTGAATTTCCTGCAGCATCAATTACATCACTGCCTAGATTTTCTAGCACTAGAGTGATGCAGCAATGTACACAACCCTAGGCTTTACCTTCTCCTGAGGAGGAGAAAACTTACAGTACGGGTTCACATGCGCACCTCCCCTTAGCATGGGAACTGTCCCATGTGTCACATCTGTTTATTTGGGCATGGAGTACCTACAGAGAACAGAGAACAACTTTCAGGAATCAGTTCTCTGACTCCCCCTTGTGCATCTCAGGGATCAGACTAGGCAAGTATCATAGCCACTGAGCCATCTTCTTGACAGCCCACATCTAACATTCACATGGACACACTGAAATCCTGGTAAGGTAAGGCCTTTATAGTTGGTTTTACTATTCAGATTTATTCTAGAAACCAAAGGTGAAAGAACAAGGCGCCTTTTCCCTGTACTTCAGTGTTGCTCCCTCTGCCCCTTGGTGTTGTTTCCCAATATTGTTTGACTTTGCACATTTCTGGTAAAGTCGATCTGCTGTCGTTGAATTCTTTTAGTTTTCTTATCTAGCAGTGTCTTTAACTCTATTGGATTTGCTAAGTGGACAAATGTACCTGCTAATATGTTGATAGGGAGAGTATGGAGCCTGTGAGTCAATTTAAGAAATGTCCAACAAACTGAAGATGTCTTCTGTCTGCCATCATTGTTTTGAGAAATCCACAATCATTTGAAATCATTGTCCCTGTTGACTTTTAAGATTTTTAAATATTTCCCACAAATTTCGGTGCTTAAGAATGTGTTTAGATACTTGTTTGATATTTATCTGGAGTTCACAAAGGGTGTATGTGTGTTTTCTTGTAGTGATTTGCTCCCTCTGAATTTACACTCTTTCTGTTCTCCAAAGATCCCTGAGTTTTGGGATGAGGGGGTGTGATAAATATATCCCATTTATACCTGAGCATTCTACAACCTGGTTTTGACTATTTTATAAATTATAGATATGTCTTCATTTTAAGGAATAATTTACAAATAATTATAGTTTTGGACAGGGAAGACACTAAATAGAGAGCTTAGACTCAGGGATTTCTATCTTTTCTTTCCTCTTCTCTATCCTTCTTTCTTAGGGAAGGGGGTTGAAAAGAAAAAGGGGGTATAGTAACATTTGTTTAACTACTTTACCTAGAGGTCTTAGTTGTAATGAGTAGGCGAATGCATTGTGATCTTCCTGCTATCAGAGAACAAAGCTTCAAAATGTGGATTTTGAAGACTATCTGGATCCAGAATTTACTCTGCTGTGTAGTTTTCCTCTTCAAAGCAAACGTAACATTAGAAGTAGATTCTCTGGATTATACAGCCACAGCCTCCTACGACTGACATGTGGCCTGGTTTGAGCCTAGTCAATAGGCGGGTACCAGCCCTGGTCTGGATCCCACCTCAATGTGCTATGTACTCATACAGCTGGGAAGTACTGCAGAAAGACCTGCAGTATCTCACCTCCACAAACAAGTAAGCCAGGTCTTTACCCAGATGAAAGATTTAACATGTTTATTCTTTCAGTAATTGAAGAAAATGTCATCGATTATTTCTACAAGCGTGCTTCTGGGTGTTACCCCATTTCCCTTGTGATCATGATACTGTCACATTGACTTGCCTTGGAAAATGATTAACATCTACTGTCACAAGAGGCCCTGGAACAACAGTCGTTTCAACAGTAACACTACTAACCTATAAACAAAAAAGAAAAAAACAACTTTTTTCTTTTTTGGCTTACTGAAAGAGTTGTTGCTGTATTCATTGTATGCTGCTACTGTGGAAACATTGTCCCCCCTAAGCCTGCCAAGTAATATTTTGCAGATAAGTAAAACATAGCTTAGTATGTGAAGGCCACACCACTAGGTAGCAGAACCGGGATGTGTCATAGCCAACTCCACCATGGGTAAGGCCTGGAGTTCCCAACAGGACATGGATAGCAGTTTCCTACAAATGAAGGAATCATAATAAGCCAGCCATTCTCTGTCACTTCCTTTGGCAGGAACTCCCCCAGTGGGAGAATGTGGTGAGCTGCCACATTTAAAAGCTGGGCAGTGAGTCAGATTCAGTTTTTACCTTGGGCTTCCTCCGTGGTTCTCTGTTGTGAGACTTGATCTGATGAACTAGTCCCAGCGAATCAGCAAAGCAAAGTGCCTCAAGTTTCTTTGTGAATGGCTGTAGGGACAGCCAGCCAAGTTCCCTGCTAAAAAGGGAAAATATTACTCCTCTGATCATAATTGTGTTCAGTAATTACAAGGTTAATTGAATACTGTTAGGAAACAGTATCACCCGTGAGATGTTTATGTGTCTGTTGCTAAAGATACAAATTAGACTTACCTGGCATGAGAGTGCATGCCTGGAACCACAGCCCTTGGGATGCTGGGGCAGGAGGATCAAATGAGTTCAAAGCCAGCCAGGGCCCAGGGAGACCTCTTTTCGCAAAGCAACTTAAAATATGACTCAAGACTTCCAAAAATTAATTCTTATATGTGTGCTCCAAAAACAAATAGGTAGAAACCAGCCATTTACTCAGGAGAAAAAGAATTTAAAATGAAAACCCAGAGTGGATGTCTTCAGCCTGAAACATTTATATAAGATGTTATCCGTTCATGACGTGTTTCTTGCGCACCTACCATGTGCCACATGCTTGTCTGGACAGGAGTCATGTGCTTTGAGAACTTCCCATCTATGATGGTCACTTTCCCTCCTGCATTAGCCTCCCTCCTCACCATACCCCAGCCTGCACATACACTCGGGTAAGCATCCTCTGCACGGCACCCAGTGCATGCGCGCTTCCTGCGTGCTGAAGCCCTTCCTAGCTCTCGCCTCTGTGTCACTCAAGGCATCCAAATCCAAGTTTACCACTGTATCTACTGCTTATTGTTATACGCGCACACACACACAATGAAAACCACTTCAATAGCATAAACCTTCTCCTCCAACAAATCCAGTCACAGGACATGTCTTTGACTCCCTAGAACTCGTAAGTAACCCAGGCTCCTTGTTTCCTGCTGTTCTAATGGAGTTATTCTGATGCCTCTGCTCACATCTTCCTGTTTATCATGTTCGTGTTCAGGCTAGCAGAAGGGAGAGGGGAGACAACAATTGCTCACTGTACACAGTTAAGCTGCACCTAACTGCAGAGGACACCGGGAAGCCTCGCATTTTAAACCGTATGGCAACATTCAGCTAAACTCTGGGTTCTCTTAGTTTCCTCTCAACATGCCTGTCTTCCACACTGCTATCTCTTAACACACAATTATCAAAGAAGCCTTCCTAGAAGCTTGCCTGCTAGGACTCCCTCCTGTGAATCTGTCCCTTTACACAAGTGTTGTAGATCCATACAGCATGTCATGGACCTACTCACAACTTGCTGTATAGATGGATCTGGTTGCTGCATCTCCTCACTTGTCTTAGGAAAGAGACTTTATGACACAGCCTATAGTGCGTAGGATACAACAGTGAGAGTGTGAGCCAAGCCACCATGAGGGTGGCTTGATGACATGCATCTCATGAGCCAGATGAGAGCTTCACCCCTCATCTCCTCACCCTCAGCCTTGTCCTTTCTTAGGGAGGCTCTAGAGATGCTCTCTTACTGTAGCCACGTGCCTCTTCTTGCATATAATAGGCTAAAAGTATACAAAGTGAAAATTCCATTTCTCAGTCACACGGCCACACTGCAGCAACTATGGCTGAGTCACTTCGTGCACAGTAGATGACAGTCCTTTATCCCAGCAGCTCTTGGGCAGTGCTGCCCTAGAGAAGCTAGTCTTAGCCTCTCCTCTGTGACTTTCTCTAGCTGAGAATCTGAGTTTTTCCTATTTAAATGGAAATCTAGCTGCTGCCTAGAAAACTAGCATGTGGCCTGCTCCATATGCAGATGTCCTCCTGGGTGATTTTTACCTGTGACAGAATGGATGGGGAGGCTGGTAAATCACAAGCATTCTTGCCCTCATTATAAATACAGTGCAGATGTGAAAATGCAAAGTGTGGAGGTCATAATGTGGAAGCGGCTTTCACCGTGCTTTAATGGCGGGTTTCTGCATCTTGTTATAACCTAGGGACCTGGCTGCACGGAACTGCCTCGTGGGTGAAAATAATACTCTGAAAATCAGTGACTTTGGAATGTCTCGGCAAGAAGACGGTGGAGTGTATTCATCTTCTGGCTTAAAGCAGATTCCCATTAAATGGACAGCACCGGAAGCTCTTAATTACGGTATGAATGGACTCTGGGTTTCCTTTTGACAGTGAATGTGGCCTGGGTGAGCAGGAAGCACTCACAGACTTGGTTGGGGTAGGGCAGCATCCAGGCTGGAACTGCTTGAGAAGCAACTCCGAATGAGTGTAAATATTCCTACCTTGCTCTCGGACACAGAAGTCTTCTTATGTGTGAGACTGCTAGGCTAAAATAGCAAATGAACATGACTAGACATCTGAGAATTCTGGTCAGAATGTGATTACCTCTGGCCCATTGGTTTCAATGTCTTGTAACTGGTCCAGTCATCCCAGTCAAGTCTCCAGTCTCTCACTCTGCAGGATCCTGGGCTCAGCCTCTGTCTCTGGAAATTATATAAATTTTGAGCAAAGAGGGAAGTGAGTATTGTTTTTATAAGGGCAGGAATTTCTTTTTCCACTGAATTTTTAAAAAATAGCTCTATTGTAAGAAACTCAGAAGACAACACGTGGGAGTGCATGTTACCACAGCAGCTAGCTGTGTGGTTAGTACTGGGTTTTCATACAAGAGTGTTTTCTGCACTCAATAACCCGCCATTCGAGTATAATAAACTTCTTGAGGAGCCACCAAACTTTTTTCCTAAGATCTGAGTGTAAATGGCTGTTGAGGCTGAGCCAAATGCCTCCTGCCAGCAAGAGGGGCTTTTGGGAGCTTTCTAGTGATTGTAAACCAACCTTAGGGTCCAACGGAATATCTGTCATTTCCCACAGGATTCCTCTCTGAAGTGGGTGCTACTCCTTACGGGCTATATTACTAAAGGAAGCAATCACCGGATGACAGATAAGACTAGAGCACTTGTATTTGCACAGAGGTTTTCTTTAGATACAAAACATTTGTAAAACCTCTGTGACTAGATTTTCTCCTTGTGACTTAAGTGCTATGGCTACTATAACTGGACCGCTTGGTCACACTGTGCTGTAATGAGTGCCTGCCTACATTTACAAATGTAGCACTGACTTCAGACACATGGACTAGACCGATGTGAAGTATTTTAAAAAAGGACAAGTAGGAAGCTCTTTGGTTGACACTGAGAGACACTGAGAGACACTGTTTTAGCTGCCTTTGATGGGGATTTTGTAAGATGCAGAATTTACGTGATGAGGAAGAGACTGTAGACAAAGATGACAGCTTAGTTTAATATTAATTGTCCAATCCAAGAGGAAGAGCCTGAGAAAGACACAGCCTCAGGGTCAGCCTGAGGAGCCGTGTCAGTTCTCACAGGGTTTATTAGGGAAGCTCGGCTTCAGTGCCCTGCAGTTGGTTTTGCTTCTTTAAACTGGGTTGGAGATAGCAATTATCTCCTGCAAGGCCTTCTTGGTGTACTTCAGGTTTTACTCACTTCCTACCCCGTTCTTGCCCACTGATCCTTCACACTTGCCTTGGGCTGCTGGAATATTGCCCAGATCTCCCACTAAGAGGTCAGGGAGATAAAAGCAGTCCTGTGTCCTAGGATCCATCTTCTAGAAGCTTTGGCTTAGGTCTGTAGGATTAAGCTGTGTTTAGTGTTACTGAAAATATTTTTAAAGAGTCGGGCAATATTAAAGGGTGCCACCCCCCACCCACTCCCCATCTTTAGCCACCTAATTCCCCTCTCCAGGCAGACATTCTTCCCATGAAGTGTAAAGTGACTGACTGTCATCTTAGTTACTTTCTCCCTGCTCTGTACCCCAACACAGCAGGGTGTGTCAAACTCAAGGGAGAAGGAGTTTATTTCTGGCTTATACTTCCAGAGGAGTATAGTCTGTCCTGACAGCAGGAGACTGGCCAGTCACATTATATATATCAGGGCACAGAACAAACAGGAAGTAGAGCTGGAGCAGAAGGTATCAACACCTACCCCCAATGACCTCCTTCCTCCACAAGACTTCCTGGCCTCCCCAGACGTCATCACCACTTATGGACTAATTGACCACATTTGCCTATAGGGGACATCGCACATTCAATCCTCAGCTCTCCCCAGCAATTAAATGACAGTACTCTTGATGTATCTCTTCCGCCCTCAATCCAGTTTTCAACCAAAGTGCTGGGTTTATAAAGAAAAGGTAGTCTATTGATCTTCAAAAGAAATAAAGTCATCTATCTGTCCATTACTTTAAAGGCTTTCCAGCAGGGAGATAAGGGGTCTTCCCTAGGGAAGAGCACACCAATAGGTGACCCCTGAAAACATACATACAAGGAACATGATATGGACTGAACAGGTTACATTTAGAAAAATATACATGCATGCAATGACAGTTGGTGACAAAAGAAGCCATAGATTTGAAGGAGAGTCAGGAGGGGAATATGGGAGGAGGCTTTGGGTGGAGTAAAGAGAAAGGGTAAATGATGTAATTATAATCCCAAAACTCATTTAACAAGTGAACCATTGGCTGCCTGCTTGTTTGGAAGTGAGAGTGGAGCCCACAACATAAGCAAGCAGAAAGTCTTCTCAGTTGAATGGTGTGGCGTAACTACTGAGACCTGGAAGGAGAGGGATTCAGGGTCTTCTGCTTTGTCGAGTTGTTGGCTACCTGGCCTGGACAAGACATCTCCTCCCCATGCTTATGAAAATTTAGAACCTTCTCCCCAGCTTGGTGGGTACCATGAGGTCAGATGATTGAAAGAGCAGCACAGTGCCCTCAGCTTACTCTGCAGTGCCCACATTAGCCAGGTTCAAAGGTCAGGCATGTGGCATAGCCCAAGTGGGATCTGTTTGCAAGGTGCCTTTCTTGATCTCCACTGGACAGTACTTTACAGGATAAGATGTAATCTTCACAACTTAAGTTCTTTACAAATTTAGCCTTAACCTTTAGCCACCAAATGAGTTTTCATGAAAAGGCTTGATGTGTAGAGAAGAAAAGTAATTTTCCTAAGCCAGCAGCACAAGAAATGTCCATAATTACCTCACAGCTAAGCCGGAAGCTGATCCCACAGCTGCAGCTGACAATGAATGAGTGCGGCAGGCTGAGGGTGGCATCCGTGCACAGGCAGACTCTCTGGCCATTTTACTCTGTTCCAGAGTGGAAAAGGCCATTCTGTTTTAGAGGAACATGACAGTTTTCTAGAAGTGGCATTTATAAATCCCGGGGTAGCCGATGAATAGAAAATGCTATGGTTCACAAGACCTTCAGGCTGTGTGTGGTGACATGTGCCTGTAACCCAGCACTGAGACACAGAGGGAGGAGGATCTGAAGCTGAAGGCCAGCCTAGGCCACATGAGACCTCGCTTCAAAAACAGAAAGAAAAAGCTGTCACATGATTTCAGGGAAAGTTTAGTTGAATGTGTGTGCCATGCGTTAGAGACTGGGAGGGATGTTTCTGCTGCCTCTCCCTGATTTCATACCCAGCTCCAGAAGGCATCTTGGTAGGATTTTATCTCTGTGCTTCTGCTAAAGGCGACCAAAAAAATTCCTAAGATTTCAGCTCCTCATGTAGCTCAATAAAACAGGTGCACCAAGATATTTTGAGAAAACAAGACACCATGTAATTTGAAGAAGTTGTTTTTATCAGCCAGCTATGTTAATTTCCGATCTATTCAGACCACATGGAGAAAGGTCTGCAAATGAAACTATCAGTGGAGAAAATGATACCTTTAAGCATGTAAGAATATCTGTAAACAGTGATGAGTTAAAAAAAAAAGTGAAGTTAAGGAACTTTCCTTAATGCTTTTAAGTTTGTTTGTAATTTTACTGGAAAGAAAATAACACAGGCAGAAGACCAAACTGTAGGAATCTGACTTATTTAATCTCCTAGGCACTGATGTGTGCAAATACATTGTGTGTGTGTGTGTGTGTGTGTGTGTCATCCACAGATCACAGGAGATGTAAGCCTGCATGCTGGCTGAATACTTGTACTTGAGGGAGAGGCGAACCATTTTATAGTCCCTTTAATTGAACCAGCTCCTGAAGACTCCGTTTAATGGTTAACATTACTAGGCCTGGAATTAACACAAGTACAGAGAACAGGATATCGTGTGGCAGTCCTGTGGAAGCCTAACAGAGCTCTTGAGAGACTGACACTCATCGCCAGAGCCATTGTCTTCTCATCCCATTGACTCACCTGGTTATGATTATTTTCTTCCTTTCAGGGAGATACAGTTCTGAAAGTGATGTGTGGAGCTTTGGCATTCTCCTCTGGGAGACCTTCAGCCTAGGAGTCTGTCCGTACCCTGGAATGACAAACCAACAAGCACGAGAACAAGTGGAGAGAGGTGAGCCAAGACCTCGGTGTCAGTGTCCACCAGTACAGTGGTGCCCGCGGCACATCCGTGCACCGGCTTTGGGAGAGGAGTCGCAGTGCAGTGCAGGACACACTAAAGAGGAAAGGTGTTAGAGACGCCTGGCATACTGTGGCTGCCACGGCTCCTCCAGAACAGAAGCTAACATTTGCAAGCCTGTCTGACCTGAGGTAGCACGCAGCTAAGCGTAGCTGTGAACATGGCAACCCAACTGTAAACTTATTTAAAACATTCTTGGTTCAGTTTGTTTGGTTTTTGGATTGTTTGTTTTTGCAGTTAGTTTCCTAACTTAATTGCACAGCTCTTGAGTGTGAACTGTGAGCGTAGCAGCCCTGCCACACCGCAGAGTGTGAACTGTGAGCGTAGCAGCCCTGCCACACCGCAGTGTGTGAACTGTGAGCGTAGCAGCCCTGCCACACCGCAGAGTGTGAACTGTGAGTGTAGCAGCCCTGCCACACCGCAGTAAGGAAAGGCCAGGTGCATCTGCTGGGCCCTCAGCCCGGACAGAGAGAACGTCCTTTTATCTTCCCTACTGAGGTGAAAGAAGGGAGACCATCTTAGCGTGGTGTTGCACTCCATACCACATAAATCCCATAATTCTCCAAGTGAACATGCTTCTAGTTTCCAGAAGGAATTCTGAGAAACTGTAATCTGAAGAAACCCCATGGTGCTCCAAACAGAGACAGAGTGACTAGATGGCAGTAACTCCACACATGCGTGTGTGGGACACAGCTTCCAACACGAGGGATGTTGTTCAGATGACTGCCTCTGTGGCCTGCCTGCCTGCCTTCCGTGGATACACACTTCCTAACACAAGTCCCCAATGCTGCTAGACAGCAGCCTGTTCTCTCAGCTCACTGTGCATATAAAGCTCACCTACCCTGTATGCCCTGTCTGTCTGATAATTCTGGAAGCTACTTCTTAGAACAACTAAAGCAGGCATTTTTATTATGCTAGAATGCACTTCCGACTTACTGACAAATACATGGCCCTGTGCGTTCTGCATCACCCACGCATGCGTGCTTGGGAGCATATTATGACACTGACATGGGTCTTTCATTTCTATCCCACTTACTGCATAAGGTACTAACATTTGCACACGGCATAATGTCCCTCTTTCTGAGCTCTCAACTCTTGTCTTGAATCTCCAGGATACCGGATGTCAGCTCCACAGAACTGTCCAGAGGAGATTTTTACAATCATGATGAAGTGTTGGGATTACAAGCCTGAAAACCGCCCGAAGTTCACCGACCTTCACAAAGAGCTCACTGCCATCAAGAAGAAGATCACATAGTGCCAGCCAGGGCTAACCTCCACCTGAAGGA
The DNA here is from genome assembly GCA_019843965.1 of Rhynchomys soricoides. NCBI lineage: Eukaryota > Metazoa > Chordata > Mammalia > Rodentia > Muridae > Rhynchomys > Rhynchomys soricoides. Next base: position 7,502,619 of record JADRCH010000066.1, on the reverse strand, counting down.
CTCTGGCCTCAGTCACCCTGACTCTACCACCTTACTGCAACCAGCTTTGAAGGTTATGTTTTCTATTAACTGGGTTTTTAAAGTATGTTCCACTTTATTATTCAAGAAATAAATACTCCTACCCAGGGCCGTATTAGCTAACCACAGCAACCCTGCCATGTGATGCCACTGTAAAGAGGAAGAGAAGCACAGGCCTAATGGGAAAGGTAAAAGGTCATCTTTAATACCGAGGACCACTGGTGTTCCGCCAAGGTTTTCTACTCCAGGCACAGCCTGCGGGCTGCTGTCTTCTGCCGCAGGCCCTCCTCGGTTGGTGCTATAAACAGCCTTGGGAGCACATGCTTGCAGGCCGCATGCCCACCACAGTTGGCTTTCCACTCTGCCAAGGCGAAATTGTATCTATAAATATAATCATATATTGGGAATCACTTGGATCTCCTAGGGTTTCTCTTTCTTTCCTGTCAGGACAAGCCCGGTGAGGACATCTCACTCCCATGTCATTTTGTCTTTTACTTCCCCAGTCCAGGCTACAGAAAATGGTGCATGGAAAATTCCTAGAGAGCTCAGGGTACGGGCAGCTGCTTCTGCAGGACATTTCAGAGAATAGGATGAAAGGAAGCATGTGAGACCAGGAGGGCAGGATGGGAAAAGGGCAGCTTGCCAGTGCTCACCAGGGAGAAGAAAACCAGAGTGCCTGCCCTCCTCCCAGATCTACACCTTCAGAATACCCTGTATCTGGGTCAAAATTCCCTAACAAGGTCTAAGACACTTTTCAGGAGTTCACAGAGCCCAGTGGAATCTCTCCTAAAGACACTCAAGTCCACAGAAAGAGCAGCATGGTTCTAACAGTGTATCTGCATTCTAGGAGACAATCCCAGAACCGAATTCCCTTTACTTACACCAGTTCCTGGGGCTTCTGAATCCATGGCTCACATTTACAAACACAGCCACATATGTCTACTGAAGTGCAAGGCTGCTGTGGATGTAATAGATGGGCCAGACATCAAGTCGGTGTTCATGAAGAAAATCTCTAGGGACACCCACACCTCCACTTCCTCTTTTCCCCTAAAGCCACTACCTGCAAATCTTACTGATAACACACAGGTATGCAAGCACACCATTCATGTCTCCTGTGTGTCCAATGTACGTCAGGTAAAAGCAGGGTGTGGCTGAGCTGAATCTTAGCAGTGTCAGGAACATGCCCGTGGTCTGTGCACAGTTGTCTCAGGATCAGTGGTCTCCTCTCTGCCTGGCCGTGCAGAGCATAGGTCAGACTTTGGAGGTGGAGGACTCCTGTCCATCATTTCAGCCTCCTTGCTAATTTTATAATTTTATGCACATTTAGTGATTCATACACGCAGACTGAGGTAAAGGCATAATGAGCCTGCCCACACCACTCACTGCAGCCCACAAACCAGCTTCCTCCTCCACAGCGCTCCCATGGGTCACAGACTGTAAATAAGCACAACTCCCTTCTGACGGCACACACCATGGCAACCCAAGAGCAGACTCAGGCATTCACATTAAGTGCCCTGCTCTCCAGGCATTCGCTGGCCCTCAGAAGGAGATAAGACGTTCGTTCCCTTTCAGGATCCAACTGAATCTGTCTATAATACACTCTGTCTATAAAGTCTTAGCAGTCCACGCCCAGCAAGGGACAGGAGGCTGGCTTGGCTCTCCTCTGTGAACAAGATGGGAAGCTTAATCCCTGCATTCTGGTGTACAGAGAACATGGCACTGATCCTCACTCATCCAGGCTGTGAGAATTTGCAATTCACATCATAATTCTTTGCTTAAATTAAAAAGGCTTTTCAAAACATCATGACATCTGCAACATTTAAATTCTATTTTATTCTTTGTCCCAGAGCAGGCAGAGGTATAGTTTAAGATTAACTCATCGGGAGCCTTTCAGGATCATGTCAGTCATACAGAATATTAAATTTAACATAGGCACATGCATTAAGGAAAGCTTATGCAAAACATTCTTACTGTTAATTTTGTTATGCTTGAAGCATAATTTATTCATCCCTTCTGTCACTGATAATTATTGGAATTATGTACTTTAGGAGGCTAATCCATACCCAAAAAGTGCACATATAAATACAGTTCTGATTTGCAAGTTGATTTAGAGAAAAGAGGCTGGAGAAATGCACAAAACTCTATGACATCTTTGCATAAAAAAATAATCATTGTAAACAGTGGTACCCCGGTAACACTGGTGTGGATACACTTGAGCCTGGTCACAGATCTTTATTTAACTAACAGATTATCTGTGAGTGTTGTAGGCCTGCTCAGGACTTCGTTCATCAGCCTCCCTTCAGGTCAGCAATCTGGGCATGAAGGAGAAGGCTGGCGAACATCAGCAGCCTGCCTTCTGTCTGCAGTGTCTACCTGGAGTCACCAAGAAACCTTCCTGAGAAATGGGAGGTCACTGTTAGTCACACAGAAAACTTTTCTGTCACAGCTGCATTTGATGTGGATTTCATGTGATCTAAGCTTTCTAATCAAAGCCACTTTCTTCTCAAAGCCGCTTTCTTAGAAAGACAATAAAGAATTACTAGGCTTTTTTTTTTTTCCAGCCCATCCTGCTACCATGGCCACAAGGGAAAGTCCCATGTGATTCTTTCTCCTTTTTCCAAGACTTAACAGGGACAGTAGACTTGGTTCCCTATTCATAGCTGGCCACCTTCTCACAGACCGGTACAGCCTGGAGTCATTCAGTGCGTGTCTCACAGAGAAAACTCAGAGAATTTCCTACAACTGAGATTGTGTTAAGTTTCCTTCAGTGTTAGCCACTGTTTCCATCAGCTAGCTCCTCTGACGCCACCACAGCACTGTGCTAAGAGGGTTGACAAGCAAGCATGTCAGTTGCAATAACATGCTACATGCCAGGATTTGGGCAGGGAGCGAGCAAGTGCAGCAGGTCGGGTCTGTGCTGTGTGGTGTGATCCTCACATGCTATCCAAGTATACTCAAACATCATCTGAATGCATGCGTGCACCGCCCTTCAGCCATTCGACCTTGAAGCAGAGTGACATCTAAGGGCTGTCTGCCTGAGCCTCTTCCTTTCAGCACACTCCGTTTGTCACACCGTTGGCATTCTCCCTGCCTCTTGTCAGTCAATGTGATTGTCGTGGGAAGACAGGCTTTCCTATTTGGAGATCAGAGCCCTCAGACAAAACAGCACCGCAACTGAGAAAGGCTGCAGAGACACAGCTCACTTATGTGTCACTATCTGTAGTAGATAGAATCAAAGGCTTTATATGAAAATCGATCATTAAGTGGCATGAGAGTTTACTATGAAAATAAAGTATTTCCTCTTATTAACAGATTTACTATACCATTAGAATGTTTTAGTAGATTTTTACTTTATATTTTTCTGGGCTTATTAGTTTCCTGCCAAGTCTGAATATTTTTTTGAGAACCCAAAACGTCATTTCTTTATAAGAAAAGACCCTGATTTAAAAGCCAGCAAAATCACCCTGCCTGGAGTTACTGAGACAGATTTAAGCTCCCATAAAATGCCCCTCTGAAAGTCGAGTCCTAATACAGATGGTTAATCAACTATGTATCATCACCCTAAGTCAGTATGAGAAATGCCCCTCTCACCCCAGCCACCATCCTCGTGCCTTCTGCCAATGCAAAGATGAAATTCAGGATAGTGTTACAATCACTTTGCTATCCTGACAAATTTATGGGGTGGTAAGAAATAACCCTGCTGTGAAGTGATTCATTACAGTGGCCAGGACTAATGAGCTGGGACATAGTGGATCTGTCAGTGAGTTGCCCAGGTGGACTGCAGGGAGACAAAACAAGAAAGAACCAGTTCCCTAGAGCACATAGAGAAAGTGGACAGAGAGTGTCATTGTCACCAGGAGCCCTGAGGAAACCGCCAGGGAGCCAGACCCTTCCCCTGCAAAACCAGAAAAAAGCATCAGTCCCAAAAAGCCCACCTCAATGCCAGGGCCTCTTCCTGCAGCAGGAGCCACTTAGCACCCCACTCAGGGCTGACACCCTGCCAGGTGGCTTTCCCCTCACTGTCTTCCACCCAGTAAACAAGTAGCCCCCTGTGCTCAGTCTTGAAGGAGAGTAGCCAAAGCCTCTATCTTGTGCTAATTGTCGTCACTCCTTAGGTGAAGGCCACAATTTTCCCATCTCATTAGAAATCTTTCGTGCACTAGAACCTGACCTGGGCTGAAGTTTCCTAAATGAGAACTTACATCACCTTGGGCTACCTTTGACCACCAGGAACTAAATGGTTCCTGCTGAGGGAGCCTCCTGGCTGCACTCTGCTCAGTGAACTCTGAAGGGAACAAAGAGGCAGGAAGTTGGACAAGTAGCCATGGTTTTGACTTTATACTAGTGACATTTGGGAAAGAAGAAAAATAGCCTGCGAAGCTTTCTGAGGGAGAGCACAGTGCAGCAGGGTGAAGTGGTGGGTGTCCCACAAAGGGGTCCCGGGAAGACAACACTGAGAGCACCAGTGAGGAAAGCCCAGTGAGTGGGGAGCCAGCCTCAGGCTGGGGAGGGGCCTGCTGCTGCATGGCACCAAAGACAACCCACCTCAAGCCTCTGCAGCAGTTGTGGGAAGGGCTTGAGTCGACTGCCTTACACTCCCTGCTGCCTCGTGGATCAGCACCTGTTTCTCAGCAAGACTGTAGAGGATGGGAGGCAAGCCCATTTCCTTTCATAAGCACTGGTAAACTGAGTAACAACCTAAGTGTGGGTCGCCAGTGCTACAGGAAAATGGCTGTGGATGTTTCTGAGTTAATTACTTTATTAATGAAAATTTAACCAGGCAGGTTTGGCTTCCTCGCTAGGAAACTTGTAAGAATCCTCAAACAAGAATATTGAATTCTTTTTCTGAATTTCAGAACTGTGCTCCCAAACATCTGTTAAACCAGTAAGATGCTAGTGAATCCCAGAGGACTGGGGTCTTACACAGCAGTAACAGACTTGCCACAGAGCCTTTCCTGTCCTATCAGCCATGTAGGGTCAGAGCATGATTCTCTGTTCTTGGTTTCGGCTTCTTGTTACTTTGTTGCTTTGCAAGAACAGAAAGGCCTTCATCACTGGCTTATAAACACAAGAGTGTCTTCTCCTGGGTCCCCTGCCTTACAGGGAATATGCAGACCTGAGAAGCCGCCGGAGCACACAGTCTGTGAGCGGAGACAGCATGCTCAGGTGCCAAGTGTCCTGGATGAGTAACCTTATCAACAAGACTTTGGAAATTTAAGGACAGAAAAACTACTGTCTGTGGGCATGTCCAGGTTGAAAATGTCCCTATTCTTCTGGGCTAGTAAGCTGTTCTCCCCCCAAAGAAATGTTGGAACAGAACAGTCTACCATAAAGCCCTGAGCATCCAGTCTTCCCACACACAAGTTTACATGAATCCACTTGGTATATACTCTTCTTAAGAGCAGTATCTATATTATTCAAATTACATCATGTTAAATAATTTCCCAAAGACTCAAGAAGAGGGTTTGAATTCAAAGTAAGCCAGTCTACCTAAATAAATACCCAAAACACTGTGAAAACATCGGCTTTCCTTGGCGATTCCCAAAGCAGCCTCCTTCCTGAAAAACCAGCCTTATCCCCTTTCCTGTTTGTTGGGAGTTTCTATAGCATCAGAATAAGTAAGAAATGCTACCCAGCAGATCCAAGACTGGTCCAGTAGGAAGCCAGGTGTCCTCCTGTAACCACCAGGGCACACCCAAACTCTGCTTCCTGTTTTCTTCATGTGGCACCGAGTTGCCTGACAATCATTACGGAGCAAAATGTGAGCCTGTCTTCCCCGAGGCCCAGGTCTTTAAGTGGCCTGTGTTCAGAACATTCGGGGCTAACAGATGGATATGGATGGACACCCTGTGTAAGAAAACCATCCCTTTTCAGCTCACCATTCCATACTTTTTCTTTCTTAAACCAAAAACCATCTTATTCAAGAATTTTCCTCTTACAAAGAATTTGGTGGGGAAAACTTGTCTGCCAACTCGTAAGAAATGCCAGACTAGTGTGTGCACACACAAGGGCAGTGTCTTAGTCAGGGTTTCTATTCCTGCACAAACATCATGACCAAGATGCAAGTTGGGGAGGAAAGGGTTTATTCAGCTTACACTTCCATGCTGCTGTTCATCACGAAAGGAAGTCAGGACTGGAACTCAAGCAGGGCAGGAAGCAGGAGCTGATGCAGAGGCCTTGGAGGGATGTTCCTTACTGGCTTGCTTGCTTCTCCTGGCTTGCTCAGCTGGCTTTCTTATAGAACCCAAGACTACCAGCCCACAGATGGTACCACCCACAAGGGGCCCTCCCCCCTTGATCACTAATTGAGAAAAAGCCTTACACCTGGGTCTCATGGAGGCATTTTCTCAATGGAAGCTCCTTTCTCTGTGATAACTCCAGCTTGTGTCAAGTTGACACAAAACCAGCCAGGACAGGCAGGAAGCAAGCTTGCTCCTCACCCAGAGGATGGCTGTACTTAAATTGGATGTGGGGTGCTGAGGGGTCCCCTTCCATGCTACTTGTAATTGTTCTCCTGAGCAGCAATCAGAAGACCAATAGTTCCCCCAAAAATGAATTTCCTATCACCCCTTAGGTCCTGTGCCTTTCACATCCACATGGCACAGAATGTGAGCACATCCCAATGGAGGCATTTTTATTTGGTGTCAGTGAGACTTGTTTCCCTAGCTTCAGCAGGTTACTGCAGCTATACTGAACAATCAAGAGGTTCTGATCAAATCAGACATAAACAAAAGATCATTTGCTTCCAATCCATGACCAAAGCGGCCAGAGACAGAAGACACCCTTCCGTCTGCTGGAACTTCACCTTGCTAATGTGTCTGTTGTTACCAGACTGTGTCCTGTGATAGTTCTCATGTGGGCATAGTTCTTATGAGACATTCTGTTATCATCCTCTTTCATAAACCACTGAGACTGCCTGTGGAACCAGCTTCTGTAGTCAAACACCTAAAGATCCTGTGTTTAAATGCCTGTAGGTTTTATCTTTAGTCCGTGTTTCGGTATATAAATGCTCGAGCAGCTCAGGACCGAGGATGAACGTTGGCACACATTCTGATCTCTGTGCATTATAGTTTGTGTGTAAGCTTTGTTTGGTCTGGGTGCTTTTGGTGAGTCCTCTAAAATGTTATAACTCTCTGAAATCGTAACCATGCAGCCACACTGAAAAGGATCCCTGAAAGAAGAAGAAAATAAAAGTGAGCTCTCAGAGTCCCACAGACTACTCTGACTTCCTCAGGAGTCCAAGCCAACTGAGCACAAAGACAAAATACTCAACTGGTACCTGGACTATCAGCCCACCATTTTCCCAGCACAGGCCCACAGAGAGCAGGTACAGAAATAGGATTTTCTGAGTTGTTTCTATGCTTGTTACTAGGAGATCTGCTCAGTAGTGAGAGAAAAGGGCCACCTCCAGCCACCGGTGGGCTAGGTGTTCCATCTGTAATCGGCACTGTGAGCCAAGCACCTCTGTAGTTCACAGAGTTTCTTCAGTGCCAATAGATGACCATTTTAATGTCACGTTAAAGAGCCTTTAATCTTTTATTGTTGTTATTATTTTAAAATAATATATTTGTGAAGTGGATAAAAGAAAACACTGGAAATAGTGTGCTTCTGAAAATGTCAAGTATGAACATATAAACAGGGTCCGTGGTGGTTTATCTGGCTTTGTAAACAACCCTGAAGATGGATGACAGCTACGAGTATGAAGCAGTTAGTTGTCTGCTTTGGCTGATTGTATCTCAGATCTGTATTTAGCACATATTTATTTGTTAAGTTTTACCTTCAGAAGAAATACACTTTGAATTTTGGCTAACATAGAATGTTCTGAAAATTGCCTTCTACATTTTTTAAACACAATTTCATCATTTTTGTGAATTAAGGCCACTTTTGGACAGCCTTCTTTTACTGGGGACCAGTTACCATCCGTTGGTCTGCAGGGCCTCTTTTTATCATGTCCCTGTTATAATGTAAAATATTTACAGCAAACTGTGTGGTGTCTGTTTGATCTTTCCATAGTGTTTACATTTCCCTTCCTCTGCCACATAAATATGCTCAAAAAAGAAGAGAATTGAAAGTGAGATTTCTGTGGTAACTGGCTTCCTCAGACTGTAGCACTGCATAGGAATTATTAGCTTTGGGTTTCTCTGTAATTAAGCCTGTAAGTCCTGAGGATGATGGTGTGTGCTTCAGTCCAAGGATCTCTTTCTGTTTAGACTGAAAATTGAAATGTAGTTCAAGTCCAAGATTTCTATGCACTTCGGGAATTTGACAGGGTTCTCTTAAATGTATTGGGGGTGGGGTATGAATATGCCTGGCTCTATTAGGAGGGTGGCCTTGTTGGAGAAAATATGTCACTGTTGGGGTGGGCTTTGAGATCCTCCTCCTTGCTGTTTGGAAGACCACCTTCTCCTGTTTGCCTTCAGAACAAGATGTAGAAACTCTCAAGCCTCAAGATCTGGATCACAGGTGTGCCCTCCATTTCTGGATTATACTTCATTTTAGATTTAAAGTTCAAATGAAAACAATAACAAGGTAATAATAATGCCTAGATATGACTATCTATCCCTCGTTCAACTCCAGAAGCATAAACAGTAAGCTTAGCTGGGTGGGGTCTTGCTTCAAGATCACCACAAGGTCACCACTTTCTTACCTGTTTATCTCCTTAAACACGGGACTTAGCTCCATTTCACTTTCCTGGTACTCCTTTATTACTTAAACCAAACATTTTGTATTTTTCCTTTCTATGTTTGATCAAAATGTTCCTCATGAAAGTAAACCAGAGGACAAAGTCTATGCTGGGCTTTTCTGAGACTTCCTTTGTCAATGCAATTAATCTGATTCACTTCACCTTTGACCTAGCCTCAGGCAGACTCTTAAGACAAAGGCAAAAAGCAGCCACCTTCCTCACCAAATACCACCAGTCTCTAGTCTACATACTAAATTTCTCCTCTGAAGCGTCTAAAGCCAGGACCCCACAGCTCAAATCAGCAGCAACACCAGTGTCTTCCATATCCCTAGTAGGGTGTCCCATCACATCCCATTTAAAGCATCCCATGGCTTTCCAAATCCAAAGTCCCAAAATCTATATTCTTACAAACAAAAGCAGGGGCAGGCCTATCACAGCAGTACCCTACTTCTGGGACCAACTTCTGTCTTGTTAGGGTTTTCCATTGCTGTGAAGAGACACTAGTCACCAAGGCAACTCTTATAAAGGACAGCATTTAGTTGCGGCTGGCTTACTGGTTCTGAGGTTCAGTCCATTAGCAAGGCAATATCCAGGCAGGCATGGCACTGGAAGAGCTGAGGGTTCTACATCTTGTTCCAAAAGCAAGAAAAAGAAGACTGTCTCCCAGAGGCAAGCAGATCTCTGAGTTCAAGGCCAGCCGGGTACAGAGTAAGTTCCAAGTAGAGAAAAGCTTAGGTCTCAGTGTGTTGGTACATGTCTATAGTCCCAGCATTCAGGAGACAGTCATGCAGATCTCTGAGCCAAGGTCAGTTTATATAGCAAGTTCCAGAACACCCATGCTTAGGTAGTGAAGGAGTTGGAAAACAGAAAGCTGGTGACAATATAACAAAACAAGGGGGGCTTGTTCCAGCCCCAACAAGCATCAGAAGTCAGCAACTTTGGCCATGTGGCTCTAGCTTTAGGGTCAAGAATAGAAGGAACTGCTGGGACAATTGATGCTGGTTTGCTGGAGCTAAAAAGTTAGTGGTAATTAAGAAGAGACCAGCATCACTGGGGTGAAATCTTCTGGGAAGTATTTTCTGAGAACACAAAGAATCTGTGTTTCAGAGATAGCCAGGGTTGTACATTGTGCTGCAGCTGAACTTGCTAATGTGAGAATCACCCAGGTGGCACTGGTTTCGAAGGCATGAAGGAGTCATGGAGAGCAGCTGAGGCTTGGTGCTGTGAGAGGCCAGGGAAGGCCTTGGTGAAGATGCAGTTTCAGTTTCTGTTGATGTCCCAAGTCTGAAGGTGTCATGTAAAGATGTTGAGGCTTGACACCATGAAGTAAGCCTATGAAAGGCTATTGGTGAAGCATAGTTGCAGTAGAAGACACCAGTGAATTGGAGATGCCAGTACCATGGGATGATCACAAAGAACAGCAGCAGCAGTGGAGTGGAGTGGAGTCAACCAGAGCCTGGCAGGCAATAGAGGGCAGAGCTGGAGATGTGACCCAAGCCCTTTGGAGGACCCCAGAAGATCATGTGTGGATCCCAGGCATTGAAACAAGAAGCTGTAACATTGAAGTTGCCTTGGATACCCTTTGATGTCAGGGGTCTTAGAGCTGTTGTATACCTGCTGAGGAACGCTGCTATCAGAGAGTAGAACCAGCCCAGGAGAATGAAGTTTGTTGTGGTCAACAAAGATGAAAAGGAGTTGGAGATCTGAAGAGCACTTTGACATCAGACATGGAGAAGCAAAGTTTGGAGTTTACCCTGCTAGTTTTTGGTCTTGCTTTTGTCCAGTATTTCCTCACTATAACATTTTGAAATGGTAATATATATAGTGTGACTTTTGAAGGTAGACTACATGCATTTTACATTATGCTATGGCTAGGAAGAACCCACATAGGGCCAGGAAGTGGAATGTGGTTTGCCTACGCTTGGCCCTATTAGGAGGGGTGGTCTTGTTGGAGGAAGTGTGTCACTGTGGGGGTGGGATCCAACAAGAGCTTACCTCCTAATAAATAAAATTCCCTATGAGCCTGTGGGGGCCATTTTCATTCCTAGCTGCTTGGAAGAGTCTTCTCCAGCTTGCCTTCAGAACAAAATGTAGAACTGCTAGCTCTTTCAGACCTATCCCTGCCTGGATGCTGCCATGTTTCCCGCCATGATAATGGGCTGAACCTCAGAACCAGTGAACCAGCCCCAACTAAATGCTGTCCTTTATAAAAGTTGTCTTGGTGATGTTGTCTGTTTATAATAATGGAAACCCTAACTAAGACAGAGGGAGTGTCTTGTTTTTCACTTTATGATGGGTTTAGATATAACATGAGGATTTAGGGGAGAAAGGTGGCTGGGTGGCTGTTTGGAAACAAGCTGTCACTGCTTCTATGAAGGAGCTCCACCCGTCCCTGGGCTCTGGTGCAGTGCTAAGCTGTCGACAGCCAGGTGCTTGGCTTTTGCATGCCCATTCCAGATCTGCACACTGTTACTTACCCAGGTTTAGAGTGATCCCATATTTTGTCCACCACTTGCTCTGTCTGAAGCCGTGTCTCTTCAGTACTGATCCTGAATAGTCAACCCAAACTACTACTATTGGTTCCAGGGGCCAATCCCAGTTTCCTAGGTGTCTTAGTTTGGGTTACCATTGACCATGGTGAAACTCCACACCCAAAAACTACTTCAAAAGGAAAGGATTTATTTGGCTTACATTTCCACATCACTGTTCATGAATCAAGGAAGTCATGATAGGGCAGGAACCTGGAGTTAGGAATTGATGCAGAGCTCATGGGGGTGGGGGGGACTGCTCATAGGCTTGCTCCCCATAGTTTGCTCAGCCTGCTTTCTTATAGAATGCAGGACCACCAACCCAGGGATGGCACCACCCACAATGAGCTGGCCTCTCCCCCTGCTAACCCCTAATTAAGAAAATGCCCTGAGGTTTGCCTGCAGCCTGATCTTATAGAGGCTTCTCTTCGTCCATGATGTTCCTCTCCCTAAGACAGGTATAGTCCCCATCCAGTCCCTCTGACCTTTACTGCTTTTACATCACTATCTTACAGTCTCTATCGCTGTGAAGAGACACCATGACCATGGCCACTGCTTTTACATCACTATCTTACAGTCTTTACCGCTGTGAAGAGACACCGTGACCATGGCCACTCTTATAAAGGAGAGCTTAATATTGGGGCTGCCTTACAATTCAGAGGTTTAGTCTATTGTTGACATGGTGGGAAGCCTGGCATATGCAGGCATGCATGGGGCGAGAGAGGTAGCTGAGCGTTCACATCTGGATCAGCAGGCAGCAACATTAAGTGACAGTGGCATAGTCGTCAGTGACAGAGGCTTCTGAGACCTCACCCCCTAATGACACACCTCCAACAAAGCCACACTTCCTAATAGTGCCACTCCCTATGAGCCTGTGGGGCCATTTTCATTCAAACTACTGGACTGGGGAGTACCTTTTGACCATAGCTCTTCACTGTCTTCTTGGAAGTTTAGCTTCTTACCCAGCTGATCAGATTGAATCCTGGACCACCCTCTGCCTTTATTGACTTCCTAAGGACCGGGTGCATCAGTCACCCAGGAGGCATGACTCCCTGATTAAATCCCATTCCCCAGCATGGAAGAGTAGCATCCCTGAAAATCCCTGGAGCTCTTGTGGCACTCCCTGGGAAGTGATTTCTTCAGGCAGATGCTGATGTTGCTTGCAGAAAATATAGGGGTGAGAACTAATTTCTATTAAAAAACATCACCAAAATGGCGTGCTCCCTGTGGGCCTCAGCAGGTGTTTCTTCACCACCCATGCCCGCTTCCCAAAACCATGCTCACTCTCCTGGGGAATCTCCAGTGCTGTAAGTGGCAAAGCTCTGATCAGAAGGAAGTTCTAAGCACCCACCTCATGATACAATAGTCCAGGAACCTTTGAGTTCTCTCCACAAAGCTCCATCCAAGGCTGAGTCATGAAGGACAGACAGAGGAGCAGAACACATTCAGAATCCTTCCTTCGATCAGGATGCTGCTGGGATTCCTGCCTCTGAGCTCTCCACAGCCCTGGCTGTCTGCCATGCGCAAGCCTTGTTCTCTGGCTTCCATTGACTGTGTTGTCCGTCTCCCTACATGGTCTCAGCATGGCCTCCTAACTAACTCCTTTCTCCTCAGTCAACAGTATTTCCATTTCTGCTGCCCCCTGACAACCCTGATCTCAGAGGTCTCTTCTAGCGTTCAGATTCTGTGATCACTCAAGTTTGAGATCATTTTGGGGTTTCCTGAGATACCATTGTCCTACAGAGTGAGCTCTAAGTCTTTACGTATCGCTGCATCAGCTTTCTGTTCCTGTGACAAAACACCCAGGACATGCAACTTTAAAAGGTTTATGTGTACTCATGGCTTCAGAGTCTTTACCATGGTCCCTTGGCCCAGATGCTGTGGCCTTGTTTTGACACGGTGAATCATTGCAGGAGTGTGGCAAAGGAGGCCTTTTCACCTCATGATAGCAAGGTAGATGATAATCCAGGGTCCCCATACACCTTCAAAGGCATACCCTGGTGACCTAAGTGCCTTTCTCTAGGCCCCGCTTCCTAAAACTTCCATCCCCACCTAGTACTGAAAGGGCTGGAGAACAGCCCACACAGGCCAGTTCAGAAGAGATGAGACACACAAACACCCTGCTCATTACCCACATTACACCTTTGCCTTCTCTCACCTCAGGGCTCAGATAACTGTTTTTCACAGTCTCTCTCTGGAAAGCAGTGATGCCATTGGGTAGTTAAGTGATAAGGTCAGTAGACTAGACAGTGTTAATGGTTAACTGATCTATCACTGAAATGTCTGAAATATAAATATGAAGAATAGAAAAAAATAAATGTTGCAGGGAGCTGAGGCACCAGTGGCTTTAGAAGCAACTCTACTAGTCCAGCTTTCACTGGGGTGCCATCTTATCCCGCATCCAGGGAGAGCTTTTGCCTTCCTGCCAAAAACACTCAAAAGCCTATGTCTTGGTCAGTGTTGTATTGATGTAAAGATATATCATGACAACAGCAACTCTTATAAAGGAAAACATTTCACTGGGGCTGGCTTATAGTTCAGAGGTTCAGTCCATTATTGTCATGGTGGAAGTATGTGATACATAAGCAGACATGGTGCTGGAGAGTTAGCTACACCTTGTCCTACATCCAGATTGGCAGGCAGCAGGAAGACAGAGTGACTCTGGGCCTGGCTTGACGTCTCAAACCCCAACCCTAGTGACATACTTCCTCCAACAAGGCCACCCCCATGCCAACAAGACCACACCTTCTAATAAGTGCCACTCCCTATGAGCCTATGGGGGCCATTTTCATTCAAACCACCTCAGCCTACCAAATGTTTGGTTCCAGACCTGAGTAAAAGCCAATAAATGAATTAAGCCACGCATCTTCCTCGGTAGCCCATTGACACCTTTGCCTCTGCACACCTTTCCCCTGTGCCCTCCTGACTCCTCAGAGACTGATTATAACAGTCCTGTGGCCCAAGTGGACTCTGAGGAAGACACTTAGGTCATCTGTGTATCAGGAAAGGAAGCAGGACAGGAGGGGATTTGGTCATGTATGCCCATCTAGGTCTTGGTCTTGGGGACGTTGAGGAGAGCAAACACAAGCAGTTTCCAATCCAGAACAACATACAGTGTTGGCCTTTCAAGGGACTCCAGTTATACACAACAACTCAGCTGTTAGGCTGAGACTTGTTCTCTAGTGGCAACTAAGTAAGAGAAGGAAGAGGCTGCCATCTGTCCCAGCCAGGTCACTCCCTAAGGGCTTTTAAAAATAAGGCACATTAGATTCAGCCTTTTCCCCATGTAGCTCTGATGGCCCCAGAAAACTTAGAACAGTAGACTCTTCCCATTCTTCCCTTCCTCCTATACATCCTTTCTCCAGATCAGACCTCGGTCGCTCTATGATTTCTTAGAGAGAGATGAGTGTGATCTTGTGTCTACTGTAGATGTGCACTCTTCAGATGCTGTGCTGGAGGGGCCAAAGGTCACTGACAAGATCGATCAGCAGGCAAACGATAGTGGGCAAATACCTAATAACCTGAAATTGGCTAATCTAAGGAATACATTTCACCGAATCTCCTGACATCTCAAACTTCAAAACAAAAAGGTTCTGTGAGAAAATGAAGAAGCTGAAGGTGCATGAGATAAGCATTACAATTAACAGATTAGAAGATCAGATTGCTGAGTCTGGGCCGTAGCGCTTCCTGAGACTGAATGTAAGAGCTCTGAATATTTTTGTCTCCGTCCCTAGGACACTTGGCATTGTCACAAATAGGGAATGACTAGACAGCATCTTGGAAGGCACAGTCCAGGGATGATGCTCAGCAGATTATAGGGCACACACCAGAACCTTCCATTAAAGAATTGTCTGGCCTCAAAAGCCAACCTCGGCCTTGCTGAAAACCCTGAGTTGTCTGAATATCATCCCAGAGCAAGGTCACCGAGAGACTTCCCGGATTTTTAAAGGTACAGTGGAGGACAAAAAGTTTTAAAATACGTTTTATTTTCCATAAAGCTTACACAGAGAAGCAATCTACAGGATGAAGGAAGCCGAGCCCTGATGAGATTTAAAATCTCATCACTTAAAATCATCTTCTGATGAAGTTTACTAAGAAGGAAAAAGAATGAACCATATTAGGCATAAAAAGGTCAATTCAAATACAGAAATAGCAGCAATTGAATAAGTAAGTGATTATAATCTAAATGCTGATAAATATGAAAACTTTCACAGAATTGACACCTTCCTAGAAAAACAATGTACCAAAGCAAAATCAGAAAGCAGTGGCTACTCAGCAAAACACAACTGAAGTCAGCAGCTTAAAATCTTCCTAGGGGCCAGCAAGCCCCATAGCCTGAATCCAGGACACACATGGTGAAGAACACTGACTCCTGTGAATTGTCCTCTGACATCTACACATGCACATACATACACCCACACACCAACACACATAGAACGTGCACATATACACACATATGCACCAACATGCATGTGCACACGCATATACCAACATATATACACACACAGATAATGAAATGTAATAAAATGTTCAATCTTCTTAGAACATTATTCTAGGCAGCTAGCGATTTCTTTTTGTGCAAGAAATTCTGCCCAAATGTTTATAGCAGGTTCTTTCCCCATAACCCCAAAATAGAAACATGTAATTGTTCCTCAACAGGTGAACCGTCAAGACAACATTGAAAAAAGTGAAATAGTGATACACACAACTTGGATAAGCCTCACAGTGTCAGATGGATGCACACTGTGATCTCACTTGACTGAAGTAACACAAAGGCTGAGCTAGGTCTAAGCTGCGTGGGAGTCTGGCAGTGGTGGCACAGGGATGAACACGTGAGAAAATGCAGCCTACACAAACAGATGAGGATGTATTGGAAGCTGAACCCACTCCGGACTATGCCACACCAGACACTTGGGAGAACTGATGAAAAGACCCAGCATGTCACTGTCCAGTCCCTCAGATGCTCAGACACATCTTTATCCCTTTCAGAGAAGAAAGTTTAAAGGAAAATATAAAAAAATAAACATTTCAAAAAAGAAAACAAACATTTCCACAAAAATACTCCCAGACCTAGAAATATACATATAAGGGGCATATATAAATATAAAGGGTAGTTACTCCCCTTCCAGGGAGAAGAAAAAGGAGGAAGAAGAAGACAATTCAACCAATTTAAGAGAAACTACAATTAAAAGTGGGAAAAGAAATGGTAAGAAATTACAAGTTCATCTTTACTATGAATATAGATGAACCTTTTCCAAATCAAAGACAAACTAAGTCTGGTAGTGAATACAATATACAAAATATCCACTCTGGCCAGGAAACAGGAGAGACTTGAAACTTTTAAAGAGATTTTGGAGTTTTACAAAGACTTTGTATTTTAAAAGAAGTTTGGATACTTTAAAAAGACTTTGAACTTTTAAGTGTTGGAATTGTTAAAGACCATGGAACTTTAAAACTTGAAATATTTACATTATACTTAATGTTATATCCTGGTGATGAATAAGATATGAAAGATTGTGACTTGTGACGTGATTTTTGTGTCACAAAATTCAAAATTCAAGTTTTATATTAACTTGACACAAGCGAGAGTCACTGTAGGGGAGGGAACCTTGATTTAAAAAAAACTTATTCCATGAGACTGGGCTGCGGGTAAACCTGTAGAGCATTCTCTTCATTATTGACTGATGGGTGTGGGTCCACCCCATGGTGGGTGGTACTACCCCTATGCTGGTGGTCCTGGGTTCTCTAAGAAATCAGACTGAACAAGTCATGAGGAGCAAGCCTCTCCATGGCCTCTCTGCATCAGCTCCTGCCTGTAGGTTCCTGCCATTTTGAGTTCCTGTCCTGACTTTCCCCACTGATCAGCAGTCCTGTGGAAGTGTAAGTCAAGGACTCCCTTTCCTCTCCAAGTTGCTTTGGTCATGGTGTTTCATCACAGCAAGAGTAACCTAAGACAAACTGAAATGCCTACAGTTGGCCTCGCTCCACAGAAAGAACCCAATTCTCCACAGTGACTAACTGCATGCTACACAGCCAACACTTGAGATGCTGGGCAAATTGGGTGACAAAGCTTTGCCACATTCAGCATATTCACCTGACACCTCAGCAGCTAACCAATACCTCTCCACATACCCAAGCTACTTTGAGTAAAATGCTCCCACAACCAGGGTAGTCCAGAAAATGTTTTTCAAATCCTTAATGCTTAGAGTGCAGGTTTTTCCAATCCAAGGTCAATAACAAGGCATCCGACCTCACTGTCTTAGTTTATCATTGCACTAGTGGTCATAGCCAATACAGTGATGTAATAAAGGAGGGGATGAAGCAAAACCTCCTTACCAGCTGATCATCCATGTAGAATGCACTGAGGAATTACACTCCCCCAAAAGGTACTAAATTACAGACAATGTTACAGGATCAAAAAGACAACATACAAACCAACCGGATTCTGTATACTAGCAACAAATGGAGAGAGAATTTTTAAGTTATACTACTATCAAAAACTGAAATATTTAGTTAGGTTTAACCAAAGCTGTATGCAGATGGTACAGTCAAAAAATATTACTGCAGCTAAGAGAAACTGGTGGAGGAAATGGATGCCTATGGGTTGAAATAGTCATTAGTTAGATGATCTAGTAATGATCTATAGGTTTGTTGCAATTCCAATAAAAATCTGAGATCTTCAGTGTAGGATCAAATATTTGAATTATCTGGAGAAATTATAGACCTCTTTAGCCAGACCAACAAACAAACTTTTAAAGAAAAAAGAAATCAATTAACATTTTATCAAAAATTTACAAATGATCAATAAATCACAAAAATGCCCAATGTTATTAGTTACCAAACAAACACCTGAAAGGAACAGAGCAGAAGAAAACTGTAGACAAAGTTCCTTGATGGGACACAGAGGTAAAGATGCCAACAAAATTCTAGCAGAATACTCACAGTGATAAAGTTTTATCTATCCCAAGGATGCATGGATGTTTCAAATGGATAGATTAATATGTGACATCAATAAAATGAAGGATAAAAAAATCATATAATTATCTCAAAGGATGCAGAAAATGTTTGATAATATTCAATATCTCTTGATTTAAAAAGGAAAAAAACCTGAAGGTATTTGGAGTCTGGAGTTTATACTCATGATAATAAAGGTTTGGGGTGACAATCCTTCATCAGCATCACATTGAATGGGGAAAAGTTGAAAGCAAGATTAAGTTCAAGACAAAAGTGTGGATGATCCTCGCTGCTTTTATTACATGTTCTACTAAAAGTCTTATCGGAGCAGTTAGGTAAGACAGAGAAATGAATGGAATCCACGTAGGAAGGGAGGAAGTAAAATGAATGGAATCCACGTAGGAAGGGAGGGAGTAAAATTACTCCCATTTGCAGCCATGATTCTATAAAGGAGTCAAATGACTCTCAAAAATGTGTGTAAACAAATCTGGTCAAGTTTCAAGGCTCAAATTAATATACAAAAATGGATGACATATTTTATACTAATAAAAGACTCTCTAAGGAAGAAATCATGAAAGAAATCCCATTTCTAGTAGCTTCAAAAAATAAATATCTAGGAATAAATCTAACTGAAGAAATGAAGGTCATCTAGAATGAAAATTATAAAATTACAAAAATAACTCTCCAAAATTACAAAATAGTTACAAAGAGAACATGATAAAATAGCTTAATGATGCATGCATGCATGAGTGCACATACATACACAAATGGAAAATGGATTGGAGGAATTACTGTTAAATAATCTTGCCAAATACCCACACTATTATTTTGATAGTCAATACATACTCAGAAAAATACCAAGACCTTATTTTCAAATCTAGAAAAACAATTTCTAAAATAGATCTACAAGCCACCAAAGATGGTTGAATAAGTCTAGAACAAAAAAATGAATAAAAGCCTTAGGTATTATAACATCTGATTTAAACATATTGCAGAGCCACAGTAACCAAAACAGTGCTTATATAAAACCACGTGTTGACCCAGAGAACAAAGCTGAGATTCCAGAAACAAATTATTTTGACTGAAGTAGCCCAAGGCGTACAGTAGAGAAAGATAGGTCTTGTCAATGAATGCCAGTACATTAATACACAAGAGAGTTGCACTTAACCCTCATGTGTCACAAAAATCAACTCAGAATGTACTGAAGACCTAACTGAGACCTGAAGCAATAAATCTTCTGGGCAAAAGATAGGGAGAGCACTTCAAGACATCAGCAGAGCCAATGGTTTTTATGTAACCCCCAAAACATGGGCAATAAAAGCAAAAATAGGCAAAGAGGCAACAGTGAACTGACAAGGTTGTGAAGAGAGAAAGACTGCATGCAGGAAGGGGGCGATGTCGCTAGGTATCCACCTGACAAATGATTAATCTCCAAGAAACTCAAGCAGCAACAACAACAAAAAACAGTCAACTCAAAATGGACAAATGATTTGAGAGTAGGTGCTCTGAAAAGAAGAAATACAATTGGCCAATATCTGAAAAACGTAATTAGCCATCGGAGAGCTGCACATCAAAACTAGAGTGAGTGAGCTCTCACCCTAGTTAGAACAGCACTGTAAAACCATGCTTATGGAGACGCAGAGGGAAATGATGCTTACCCTACTCACAGGACGTGAGTAAGCACAGCAAATATGGAGGGTAGTGTGGGTGGCCCTCAAACACTGAAAACCCCTCTGCCATAGATCCAGCCACCACACTCCTGGATACATATGCAAAGGAAATTAAATCAGTAGTAGAAAGAAACAAGTGCATTCTCCTGTTTGTTATAGCACCAATCACAAAAACTAAAATTAAAATCAACCCAAAACTCCACCAACAGATAAATGGATAAAAGCATAGCATGTTGATAGCTGTAATGGCATTCACTATATGGTATCTTAAGGTACATAGAGAAGTCCAAAGCCCACATGACCAAGACAATCTTGGGGGGGGGTGGCAATAAAAAAGACTAATACTGGAGATATATTCCTACCTGAATTCAAGGTCTCCTAGAGAGCCATAGTTACTAAATCAGCATGGTCTGAGCACAGAAACAGCCGTGTAGGTAGTGGATGGAATAGGGGACCCAGATAGAAAGACATCCATGTATCGTCAGCCTCCTGGGTTATTATACACTGGGAAAAACAAACAACATCTTCATAGATGGGAATATCAGTATCTACAGATAAAAAAATTAAAATAGGTCCCTATCTCTCCTTGCACAAAATAAAACTCCATTTGGATCAAAGACCTCATATAAACCCTCCAAGTCTGAAACTTAGAGAGGAAAGGGTATAGTATACTCATGCTGTACTTATATACGAGGACTTTCTAAACAGGACTGTGCTGGCTAATTTTATGTCAACTTGACCTGACCTAGAGCCATTTGGGAAGAAGGATCCACAACCAAAACAATGTCCCTACTAGACTGACCTGTGGGCAAGTCTGTGACACATTTTCTTGATTGAAGATTGATGGGGAGGGGGGGGTCCCAGGTGCTGTAAGAAAGCAGGCTGGGCAAGCCACGAGGAGCAAGCCAGTGAGCAGCACTCCTCCACGGCCTCTGCATCAGTGCCCACCCAGACTTCCTCAGTGGTGAACCATCATGTGGAACTATAAAGGAAATAGACCCTTGTTCTCGTTTTTTTCTAACAGTTAAGGAAGCTTGGAAGACCAGTGCTGAGAGCAATGTGGACTTGGGTGGCCCATCTCAGGAGGTTTTAGATGGGAGCTGAGCCAGAAGCCATTCTCATGATGTTTTGGCAGAGAAGGTGGCTGCTTTTTCCCTGTTCTAAGAATCTGCCTGGGGATACGTTTTTAAAGGTTGGACTGATTTCAATCAGTAGCTGGACAGTGACTGGACAGTGCCTGGGGAAGTGGCCGGGCAGTGGCTGGGTAGTGGCTGGACCTCTCAGGAGCACCTTTTGACCATTAGTTGGTCTCTGGGTGCTGGGTGCTAGGTGCTTATCAAGAGGGGAGGGAATGAACCAGCAGGAGGGCTGAGGAATCCCCACATAGGGTCCTATGCATGCTCTGTTTCGGAGGATGGCTCCACAGTAGCATCCATTCCTCACACTGGTGAATGTCTGCTTTAGCTTCCTATGCTTCATTATCTGTAAACTCGATATCAAAAGAAAAACATAAATACTGAGCTGCAATTTACTGGTATGCCTGTGGAATTGCAGAGGGGTAAGGCTGATGACATCCATAACTCATTTGAAAACACTTCCTCCCTAAATACACGGATAGAAGGAGAGAGGGACTGGAAGCCAAAAGGCATCGAATAAGCCCAGTAAGAAAACTGCTAGAGAAAGAAGGCAAAGGGACCTCCACTAATGGCTCCCATATTTTGCATCTGAATTTTTCATAATGAATGCTATTTTCTAAAGTATTTGCTGTACTTTGCTATGTTCTCTCTGCAGAGCTTTGCCTGTATCATATTTCCGCTCCCTCACTTCCTGTCCCTCATTTTTAGACAGTATCTTATCATCTATTCCAGAGTGATTTCAAACCCTCTCTCCTCAGGCTTCCGACTCCCAAGAGTTACAAGCGTACCTCTTTTATTTAAGGCTATGTATTCACTGCTGTCCATACAGTTCAGGGGAAATATTGGAAACATTTATAAGCGTAGGAGTTAAGAGGCTCGCGTCAATGCCTAGAAATAACCACCACTGTACAGAGGATATCTTGTGTGCTGTAGGGATGCATCACCCGTCAATTAAAAAGCCTATGGCCTCTGGCTTAGGCAGGAGATAGAAGGTGGAACATCCAGGAGGCAGAAAGAATTCTGGAATAGAGTGGGGGTGGGGTGGAGGTGGGGCAGTGATCTGTGACAGGCAATCTGGCACCTGGTTGAGCACAGGCGTAAACTGTGGGCGACCAGCAAGGGACCGCTCCAGGGAGGCTTTTGGCTCTGGTCACGGTCATGTACCACCCCTCCTCAGGTAGAGGCATGGCCACAGCCCCAAAGCCATCCCCATGTTAATGAGACACCTAGAGGCTTAGCCACGCCCCTTCCCAGTTACTATATCTGCCTTGCCTCTCCCAGAGGGGCGGGGGTACAATTCCATCCATGCCACTCTCCGCAGTGAAAATAAACATCTTAGAATTATGGACTGTCTATTCACCTGGACCCGCCGTGGGAAGCAAGGGATCTGGCCCTCGATTAAGGAGCCGCATCTGGCCCTCTCTCGCAGAGGGATTGAATCCCAGCGCTCCCAGACGGTACCCATTCACCCAAGCCTAAGCAGCTAGCCCCAGGCCCGTCTTCGGCACCCACCCACGGAGACTGCTGCTTCGATTGAGTTCCCCGGGAATGCCCCCTCCCCCACCCACTGGCAGGGCCCGCAGAGGCTTCCCACAGCCCCTACCTGCCCATTGGACTGTGTAGGAAGATGTGGTCACTTCCTATGTGTCTGCTGTCCTGCCCAGAGCCGCAGAGCCCAGGACAGACACGTGGGGCTTCTTTCGCCACACCAGATTTGTTCCCACAGGTGGGGGTGTCAGTCCGAGAAGATGCAAGGAGACAGACACATGGTACCTGAGCACAGGTAACCAGCCACACGGCAGAATTTAGGCTAGAATAAATGGGATAATTTAAGTTAGATCTAGTCAGAGAAGAGCCTAGCTATATGGCCAAGGTATTTGTAAATATATTCTGAGTCTGAGTTTTACTTCTGAGAGCATGGGGTTGGGGGGAAGAACTGGCCTAACTGTTACACACCATATTTAAAAGAAAGTTTAGAGAAGACGGCCCTTTGCTCAACAGAGAAATCAAAGCCCTTTGCTCAACAGAGAAATCAGAGTCCTGCTAACTTTGCTCTCTGTTTCTCCCAAGTCCCAGGTTGGGAACACACCCCCTAACCCTAGGACAGACAGCCTGGGACTGTACTCCTTACAAACATGCCTGAAAACTCTGAAGTCTGACAACAAACTGACAAAACTCCTGAGTGTAACCTGGTGAAGCAGGCCTCCAGTGAGCCTGCTCCCAACCACACTGAAACCACAGGACTGACAGTCTTGAAGGATCCTCTGTAGAGGGTCCCTATCCTACCCAGGGGCAAGGTTTGGGGTCCACAAGACAGTCTTCTCCAGGACATTTCCAAAACTGGGCAGCCAGCAATGTATAGAAGGTAACTTCCCCCAGCTCCTACACAGAGCCCCAAAGGCCGCTCTACCCTGCAGCTAGCCCAGACACGGGGATTATGAGGTGGGCAGGATACACACCTAGAAGGGCACAGCCTGCACACACACCACACCCTTCACTCGGGCCTGCCAGAGGTCTGTTGAAGAGCAGGTATCTAGAAAGCTGACGGTTTTACCAAATGCAGACTATCTGGAGACGATGGAGCAAGCATTTTTCTTAGGTAGACACATGGTTGTTAAGATGGATTTCTCTGGGGAAAGGCTGGGAAAGGGCAAAGACGTTGACCCTGGAGCTAAAAATTAGAGCTATGAACAGCTGCCAAGAAAACCCAGCTGATTCCCTGCCTGGAAACGAGAGACATCAAAGGGGAGATTAAATTAGAGCAGTAAGTTTGAAATCATGGATGGGCTGTCTGTCTTTATCGGCTCATATCACTAATGAAATCCAAATCTCTGTGGAAAGGGGTGAGGAAAAAAGAGAGACAGACAGGGTGTTGAAATGGGGCTGCTGGAAAACCCACAGCCTGGGAGAACAAGATGGTTAAAATTAATCAGTGGGCCTCGACACCGGGATCCTGGGTCTGCTTCCTTGGGGAGAAAACCCAACTGGGAGGAAAAAAAAATGCAAATGCCAGTAAGGTATGCAATGAGCTACCCTTTTACTACATTAGGAGTTGACCCAGGTCCCCTGGGACAGAAGCCACTGCCATGCTTAAAATGTCCCCAGCGGAGGGCCAACATCCTGCAGCATCTGGTTTGTGCCCTCCCTTGTGGCCCGTGAGTTGCTGTAGATGCACCATCCTGTTCTTGTGTTCTTAATAAAGCACCACCAAGGCTAAGAGGGCAGTGCCAGCTCTGGGTAAAAACGCAACAGAGGTTGTCAGCAGCTGTCCCTATTCACAGTGAGTAGATCTGAGTTCAAATAATGACTCTACCATACTCTGTGATGCTCTGAACACACAACCCAGCATTTTAGCCTTGGCGTGTCCATCTGCAAACTCCACCCGATGGACAGGAACACCGGAAGGCAGCATTTAGCACCCGCCAGACTCCAGAAATGAACCCTTTCCCCTTCCCCAAGTTTCCCAAGATTTCCACTTTATAATATCGTCAATGCCACATGATTAACTCTGGTCAATAAACAGGAGCCTCTGGAGATGTGAGGTCTCAGCCCTTGGATGTATGGCCATGCCACATAGAGTCAAGCAGGGTGGGGGTGGGGGAGTGGCAGACCAGCACCCAGAGACTCAGTGCTCAGCGCTCCTCAGGAAAGCATCTACTCCGGGTTGTGTTGTGTTTCATCTCATTCTTAATGTTCTGAGTTAGGAGCTTAGGGAGGATCCCTCCTCTTCCGGGTCTAAAGCACTGGTTTCTTTAGGTGCCTCTACCTGGGGGATTTTAGGATTGAAGTGTCTGGCAGAAGTACCTTATATCGTAAATCAAAACAACCCTGAGATACCACCTCACACCAGTCAGAATGGCTGAGATCAAAAACCTCAGGTGACAGCAGATGTTGGCGAGGATGTGGAGAAAGAGGAATATTCCTCCATTGCTAGTGGGAATGCAAATTGATACAACCTCTCTGGAAATCAGTTTGGCAGACCCTCAGAAAAATGAACATAATACTACCTGAGGACCCAGCTATTCCACTCCTGGGCATATACTCAGAAGATGCTCCAATATGTAATAAAGACACATGTTCCACTATGTTCGTAGCAGCCATATTTATAATAGCCAGAAGCTGGAAACAACCCAGATGTCCCTCCACAGAGGAATGGATACAGAAAATGTGGTACATTTACACAATGGAATACTACTCAGCTATTAAAAACAATGACTTCATGAAATTCGCAGGCAAATGGATGGAACTTGAAAATATCATCCTGAGCGAGGTAACGCAGTCACAAAAGAATGAACATGGTATGTACTCACTGTTAAGTGGTTATTAGCCCAAAAGTTGGAAATAGCCAAGAGTCACTTCACAGCAACCGTTGGGCTGAGTGTTAGGTCCCAGATGGAGGACTTGGAGAAGGGACTGAAGGAGCTGAGGGAGTTTGCATGGAGGGAGCAACAGTGTCCACTGGCCTGACCCCTCGATACTCCCGGAGACTGGATCACCAACCAAAGAATACACATGGAGGGACCCATGGTGCTGGCCACATATGTGGCACAGGAGGGTCTTGTTAGCCATCAGGGGGAGGAGAGACCCTTGGTCCTGAGGGTGTTAGATCCCCCAGTATAGGAGAATGACAAGGAGGGAAGATGAGAGTGGGTAGGTTGGTAGGTGGGAGAATACCCCCATAGAGGCAGGGGAGGGGGGAGGGAATAGGGAGGTTCCAAAGGGGAGATCTGGAAAGGGGAAAACATTTGAAATGTAAATAAAGTATCAAAAAACAAAAATAAAAACAAAAAACAAAAGAAAATAAGTACCTTAGATCTTTTGCTGTCTTGCCTCACCTCAGTTTTCCTCTACAGCATAGGAATACACAAGGCTCCAGGCAGAGAAGTGTCCTTCAATATCTGCCACAAGCTGGCTGATTTGTGCCCCATCCCCCGTTGGGAGAGAGGGATGTAGAAAGAGATGGTGGGGTGTATCAACTGGATCTGAAATCATTATCTCAAAATGTGCATGGTCTTGGAGACAGTGGCTTTAAATGAACAATTAGGTTGAAATGAGATGGCAAGTGAGCTTTAATCTGATGACCAGTGTCTTTATATGAGTTATGGAGTGCTGCCAGGAAGGAGCAGCCTCAGTAGAAACCAACCCACTGACACTTCGGTCCCTAACTTTGAACTTGCAGAGCTGTGAGGATGAGACCCTACCAGAATGATGCCATATCTGTGGCTGGGGGATGGCCACTCTCAGAACTGCATCCTTGGACAGAGGTAGAAGGCATTTGCTGAAAATAACTGAGGAGATGGCTCAGGGGACAAGGACGAAGTGTTCACCGCACAAACATTAGGTCTAAGTCTGGGTCCCCGGCATCCACATAAAAGCCAAGTGAGGAGGCATGTGTCTGTAACTCCAAGGCTAGAGGATAGAGAAGGGCAGTCTGGTCCGAACAGCAAGCTCCAGCCAGGTTCATGAGAGACCCTGCCTAGAACAAAAGATGTTCGAAAACACAATTGAGGAAGATACTGGGGGTCAGCCTCTGCCTCCACATATGACTATACAGGCGAGGATGCACATGCACACATGCACATACATGCACAACACACACCAACACACACACACACACACACACACACAGGGGAAAAAAAAGAAAGAACGAATGATTGAAACAACAAAGAAAATGGCTGCACCTTTGTTCAGTCCTAGATGGAACTCCTCTGTACGCCAGGACTGACGTTCCATAATATTAAGGGAGGTTTTCCCACCTCTAAGCCACAGTACAGGGTCCTCCGGGTGGTGGCAGCACTTGGGTGAATGTAGCCATTCTCTCTTAATGCCAGCAGCTGTCAGGTTCCCTAGAAACCTGTGCCTCAGGAAGAACAGAGAATTCTGTGCTTCAGGTATAAAGTCTTGGAGACCACACATGGAGGTTCATGGTCCTGGGACCCTGTAGGGGTGCTGGTGACCCATTTCTGTTCCTACCTGCCACAGGTATAGAAGCTGTCCAAGGCATTTGGCCAACAAGTGATCTGCCTCTGTAGGGTCATCTCCCTCAACAGTCCTCGCCAACCCAGAGTCCATTCCCCCTCCCCCATGGCTGTAGTCACAGGTTGGAGTAGGACCACAAGCAGACAGACAGTCCTTGAGTGACAGAAAATTAGCTTCCAACCACTCCGCCCTGTGGTTCTGTCTCAACCATTGAGAGCAAGATGGATTTAGTCAGCATTTTATGCACCAGATGCAGAGGTGCCCAAACGTTCTACTCTGTCTCCTTGCTGTCAGAGTAACCTAAGGGCCACCAGAAGCAGCAGGACCTCCATGTGTTAGGTCCTTCCCCTCTGCTGACTGGAGAAGCATTTTACACCCTCACAACATAATGCACATGAATGAAAAGGAAAACTAACCATTGGATTTTGTTCTTAAATTACTGTAATTCCTGACCAGTGGGAGGGACAAGGCACATTTTCTCAAACTGACCACTCTGACTTCTTAGTCCATGGCAATTCTTACTCTGTATTCGCTTTCGTGGCAACAACCACCGAAAATCCAGCTTCCCAAAGATGTGTCCCAGAGCAGAAAGCAGCAGGATTGCGTGTAAAATTATAAATGAAGCCAAAATTAAGACATTAAAAAAAAAATCTCAAAAATTAAGAAGCCCCAATACAAGCTTTGTGGCACATGGGGTCTAGAGTACACACCGGAGCCTCTGAATGGGTTCTAAGTAGAAGTTTGATATGTATCTGGGTTCTAGTCTCCCATGGGTTTCCACATCTGTAAAACTAGGACAATTATCAGGTGGATCCCGTGAAAACTAGAGAAGATTTTAACTGTCTACCATCAGCCCTGGCACAGAGGCCTTTGTACTCATTTCTACTGCTGCATAACAAGTTCTGTAAACTAAAAAGCCTTACACAGCACACACTGATCATCTGTAGTTCTGTCAGGAGACTCTGGGTGCAGTCCATCCTGGTCAGCCAGGGCTGTGGGGTCAAAGGCAGCTAGAGCAGAGGCAGCCCCAGGTAAGGGACAGAATTCATCATCTTGGACACATGATGGAGGTCCCACTCTCCTGCTGCCTACGGACCCGGGGCCACCCATAGTTTCCAGACACCATAGCTTCCTGCTGGCTAATGGGACCATCTCTCTCAAACCTGTGAGACAGGGTTATGTGATGAGCTGTACTCCTAAGAACGGCATCTTACACAGGAAGCTAATTTAGCGATTGGCATCTCGTGTGTGTGTGTGTGTGTGTGTGTGTGTGTGTGTGTGTGTAATAGAGGGATGTGGGAAGGATCAGTGATGGGCATCTTGGGTTGTATTTGCTGTGACTTTAAGTTCCCCTTCTGTAGATAACCTAGGCTTAGAGTATCTGCTGCATCCTATATAACAAAGTACAAATTCCCAGTCTGCCCTTCTTACCACTCTCAGAAGACATTTGCTCTGGGGAAAAAGTGACGGGGCCATCATGCTGCCTTTCCATGTAGAGAAAATAAATCTTGTGGAGAGTGATGCAGGGTAAATCAGAAATGCCTAGCCTTCCCATTTATCCTTTTGTGTATTAAATGATCTTGAACAATTTCCATTATTCAGGTACTTGACTGACCCTGAATAGGGATAGAGTAAGGAATATCCTTCCTTATGGTCCATACATTCCATTCCCTAGTGACCCAATCAGACGTAAATATCATCGTTTGAATTCAGCAATGGCTACTCAGCCCATTCACTAGCCTGTGGCTCCATCCTGCCCAGAGAAGTGCTGGTTGCTCGGAGTGTTCTTGCCCTGGAGACATAGACTGGGAACTGACAGTCCTCAGACATGGGAAAGAGTGTGATCATGAACCAACTCTCTAAAGCTAGTATTGCTTTTAATCTTTATAGATGACTGTTAAACTTTGAAGCACACGAACCCAACATTTCTGTTAATCCAGAACACATGTATTTTGAAAGACTGTATCTACCCTGTTGAGCTGCATGTGTTAAAAAATTTCATCAGCTGGTCCTCCTCAGCAGCGTTGCACCTGAGCTGATAGCGTCCCAAGTAAGCACAATGCTAATGATTTGGGGCAGGCTAGGCCCATATAGCCAGACAGCATACTGCTAAACGCAAATGTGTGTGTGTGTGTGTGTGTATACATATATACACATATATACATACATTTTCTTAATGCAGACACCAAGTGTTCTCTCTCCCTTCTGGGAATACTCCATATCTCCCCTCAGTGCCATGTGAGCCTCTTGATGACCTTATAGATAAAGAGGTGGCACATCATCCTTATTGGTATGCATTTATTGGAACATGTACCAATAAAAATGTAACTAGTCTGTAAAACCAACAGGATAAGTTCAATTTTACAGTAAATAAAGACTTAGCCAGTGACTACAACTGTGGTAGCACTATCAGGACCACATGCAAATGACTGTCCTTCGGGCATCTCTGGCCCTTCATCCTCACTTTCTGAAATGCTATCTGAACATAGTCCCTCTCTTGGGCCACATGTCACCCCTCAAATCAGCTTGACTTCTACAATGAGGAATATACACACTAGGAGAAAGGTCTCAAGTCTACCAAACTCGTTAACCAGGTCCTTGCTCTGTCTGCTTGATTGCTGGTCAGCTATTTCATAAGAATTCTAGCTTGCTCATTCTGAGTCAAGAACTCTGCTACAGATTAAAATAGAAAGATCAGGAACAACTTGTGCTGTGATTTTATAATGTCCTTCTCACTAAACATCAAGCACAAGACTGTTTCACTCAAAGGCACATTAAGAATCCACAGTATGTGGCCTTGAAACAGCTCCTGACCTTCCATTCAGTGACACACAACTGTGTATAGTTTAAAAGTCTAGGGACTTCAGAAATGGCTCCACGTGTAAGACAGTTCAGATGATCTCGGTTTAAATCCCCAACATCCATTTAAAAAGCTAGACATGACTGAATATGCCTGTAACCCCAGCATTGGGAGATGGAGACAGGTGGATCCCAAAGACTTTCAGGCTAGACAGTCTAACCAAATTGACTTCTGGTTCAGTGAGAGACCCCATCTCTCAACAAGTCAGAGAGAGGAAAACACTTGAAATTCTGACCTATGTACATATGCACATATCCATATGCTTTGTGTAACACACACACACAAACACACATACTCACACTGTCACACATGAACTCTGACTCACAAACACTCACACACACACAATCACACTCACACACACACACACACACATAGTCACATACACGTCAGTGGAAAAAACACAAATTAGCCTTGACACTGGACATTATTAGGCAACAGACAAGATCTTTCTGTCTGTCTGTCTTAAGCCAACTCAACACTATTCTCAGGCTCTGAACAGATCCATATACCACTCTCCTGATAAAATTTGTATTTTTATATCTGTTATAGATGAGTCATTTTCTCCCAATTTGAAAATACTTTAGCAATTCAGATTATGAGGTTTTAAAAAAAAATGGGTCTTGCCTTTGACCTTGGAGTTTCTTGGTAGGAGTACCAAGTCAGCAAGTCTAGTAGACCTCCATAGCTTCACACAGCTAGAAGGGTTGCATGACACAACCATCATATTTAAATCTGCATCAAGTAAACAGGGTGAGAGAATGGGATGCTTAAGGCTGTGGTCTCAAATTTGGTTTCAGGGCACAGAATCCGGAGATGAAAATGATTTATACTAAGCAAAAGCATTAAAGTGAAGCATGCTCCAAGTTTGAGGGTACAAGATCATGTAGTAGGAAAGGCAGTCTTATGCTATGAGCTCTGGTGAGTACCTCTACTTCCTCTGGTGGTGGAAGTCATACATAAAACTTCCTGGTTCTCCTTTTCTCTTCTGAGGTACTCAGGGTCCTAGGAAAACTGCCTACTCTAGCTCACAGCCAGAATGTTCTGTAACACAGAAGGAGTTCCAAGGGGAAGGGGGTGCCTCACCTTTTCCTTGGGAGCCTGTACATTAATTTCTAACACTTAATTTTTAAAAATGCATTTAATGAATAGAGTCTGAGCTTTTCTATGCTCTAATAACGAGTTGTTGAAATATTTTATAGCAATATAGCTCGAGTCAAATCTCAAGGCCCTAGCCCATTTAAATGAAGCAATTCCAGCACAGAACACTCTCAAGGACATACCTTGGTTTTGAGTCTTTGAGGTGGTGGGGGATGACAGCAACTCTAAAAGTCACCTACCTCTGTCCACCAAGGGAGCCCATGCCTTCAGATCACAGCCCCATGGATCCCAAAGCAGGGTTGGGCATGCAGTGAGGAATAACGTGAACACTTATGGGGCAATGAAGATGAAGAGGGTACTGTGTGTGACTAAGCTGAGGCAGGACTGTAGGTGTGGTCACCAACTCCACACCCCAGCCTTGCTGGATGCTAGACACCCCCTGCTACCAACACTGTAGTAACACTCTCAGTCTGTCCACCTCAGAGTGTGGTGTTCAGCGGCTAACAATGAGGAATTGCTTAGGTCACATGCAATGCCCTGGGGAGTAAGAAGGGAGGCTCTAGAAATTCCACATGAAAGGGAACAAAAATATGGCTGCTCATTGGTTTTAGCGATGTAATTCAGACCCCAAAATGTAATGCTCCTGAAATACAGAGCTATTTCAAGGACAATGTCATGGGTACTTTGTCTCTTCTTGGTTACAAAGGGAGTAGGTTGCTCATAGGATTCAGTGAATCTTTGTGGTTTCAGGGTTAGCAAAGTAGGTGAAAAGATTAGAGCATAACAAAGAACATGGCCAGAGATGGAGTTAAGAGCAAGCACCACGCCAGTATCCCATCTGCCTGTGGCTGGGATTTGAACTATTTCTCTAGCAGGGTTAGGGCATCTGTTCTGGTTTGAACTGCATTTCTGATAGATTCAGCGCTATCTGGATATCCAGAACTAAAGGGACAGCTCTCTGTGGCCTAGATGACTAGGGAGTCTTGAGTCAGGGTGGGAGGGTAGAGAGGTTTCACATTCCAAATTTTCCAACCAAGAGAGACAATTTAAATGACTACTTCTCTCTTTGAAAATACAAAACCTCACCATCCCTGATTTCACAGTGTACTACCAAGCAATAGTAATAAAAGTCTCATGGAATTGGCATAAAAACTGACAGGTTGATCAATGGAATCAAATTGAAGCCCCAGAAGTAAATCCACACACCCATGAACACTTGATTTTTTTTTTTTTTTACAAAGAAGACAAAACTATACAGTGGAAAAAAGAAAGCATCTTCAACAAATGGTGCTGGTCTAACTGCATGTCTGCATGTAGAAGAATGCAAGTAGATCCATATCTATTACCCTGTACAAAACTCAAGTCCAAGTGGGCCAAAAACCTCAACAAAAATCACACACATGATAGAATAGAAAGTGGAGAATAGCCTTGACCGCATTGGCACAGGAGGCAACTTCCTGAACAGGACACCAAGAGCTCAGGTGCTAAGATCGACAACTAATAAATGGGGTCTCATGAAACTGAAATGCTTTTATAAGTCAAAGGACACCATCAATAGGACAAAACAACAACCTATAGGTTGCAAAAGCTCTTCACCAACTCTACATCTGTCAGAGAGCTAATACCCAAAATATATAAAGAACTCAAGAAGTTAGACACCAACAATTAAAAAACAGGGTACAGATCTAAACAGAATTCTCAACAGAGGAATCTCAAATGGCCGAGAAGCACTTAAAGAAATGTTCAATGTCCTTAGTCATCAGGAAAATGCAAATCAAAATAACTGATATTTCACCATACACCCATCAGAATGACTAAGATCAGAAACTCAAGAGACAGCACATGCTGGCGAGGATGTGGAGCAAGAGGGACACTCATCCTTTGCTGGTGGGAATGCAAACTTGTGAAGCTACTTTGGAAATCAATTTGGTGGTTTCTCAGAAAATTGGGAATAGATCTACCCCAAGGCCAAGCTATACCACTCCTGGGCATAAAGCCAAAAGATGTTCCATCATTCCACAAAGACACTTGCTCAGCTATGTTCATAGCAGCTTTAATCATAATAGCCAGAAACTGGAAACAACCTAGATGTCCCTCCACTGAAGAATGGATAAAAAAATTGTAGAACATTTACAGAATGGAGTATTACTCTGCTATTAAAATCAATGACATCATCAAATTTGCAGGCAAATGGATGGAACTAGAAAAGATCATCCTGAGTGAGGCAACCCAGACCCAGAAAGACACACATGGTATGTACTTACTTCTAAGTGGACATTAGCCATAAAATAAAGGATAACCCTGCTACAGTCCACAGACTCAAAGAAGCTAAGCTAAGTAACAAGAAGGTCTCAAAGGGGGACGTGTGATTCTCACTGAAAAGGAGAAATAGAATAGACACCATAGGTGGATGGGGGTGGGGAGATGGAAACAGGAAGGATCAGGTGGGAGGACAGAGGGAAAGACAATTAGTGGGGACATTGTAGTGGCTATTCCTGATTGTCAGCTTGACTATATCTGGAGTGAACTACAATCCAGAATTAGATCTAGATCTTGAGTCTGGAAGACACAAGTTTCAGGTGTGGTGGTACGCACACCTTTAATCTGGGCCACACCTGCTGCTGGAGACCTACATAAGGACATTGGAAGGAGGAAGATTCACTCTTCTTTGCTTGTGAGCCTTGTGGGACTGACCAACTGCTAGATCCTCCGGTTTTCATTCACAGCTGCTGCTGACCATTGTTGGGGAATTTGACTACAGACTGTAAGTCATTAACAAATTCCCTTACTATATAGAGACTGCCCATAAGTTCTGCGACTCTAGAGAACCCTGACTAATTCAGACATCTCTGGGAGAAGCTAGAAACCTAGAGCAGTTCAAATTCCCAGGAATCTATGAGGGTGACCCTAGCTAGGACTCCTAGCAAGAACCAGCCATCTCCTGTAACCAAGCAAGACCTCCAGTGGAGGGACTGGGACACCACCCCAGCCACAAAACCTTTGACCTTCAATTTGACCTGCTTACAAGATGTGCAGGGGTAAAGATGGAGCAGAGATTGAGGAAAGGGCCAACCAATGGTTGGGCTGACTTGAGACCCATGCCATGAGAGGGAGCCCATCCCTGACACTATGCTAACGATACTGAGCTGTACTTGCAGACAGGAACCTAGAATAACCATCATCAGAGAGGCTTCACCCAGCAACTGACACAAACAGATGCAGAGACCCACAGCCAAACATTAGGCAGAGCTTGGCGAATCCTGCAGAAGAGGGGGGAGGATGACTGTAGGAGCCACAGGAGTCAAGGACACCTGGAAAGAAAACACAAAGACACAAGAAAAGCCTACAGAATCAACTAACCTTGGCTCCTAGAGGCTAACCGACCCTGAACAGCCGACCAGGGATCATACAAGTGACTGACTTAGGCCCTCTGCACATATGTTATAGTTGTACAGCTGGGTTTTCATGTGGGACTCCTAACAATGGGAGCAGGGGCTGTACCTGACTCTCTTGCCTATCTTTGGGACCCTTTCCTCCTACTGGGCTGCCTCATCAAGCCTCAATAGGAGAAGATGCACGTCTTAGTGCACCTTGATATGTCAAAGCTGGTTGACACCCATGGGAGGCCTCCTCTTTTCTGAAGAGAAAGGGAGGAGGAAGGGATGGGGATGGGGACACGGAAGAACTCTGGAGGGAAAACTGCAGTCGGAATGTAAAATTAGTTAATTAATTATAAAAAGAATACCAAACCCATGACAGTTTGGAAGGTCATTGGAAAAAAGGAGACTATGGAATGAGGGCCTGTGAGGCCTCTTTCCACCTCCCGATGTGGGGACCAAATTATCTCCACATTCTTTCAAAGGCTGAAACATCACCAACTACTCCTTCATTAAACCAAAAATGGCAGCTCATTGATGCAAGCCAAGGTCTGCTCTAGATGCTAGAGATAGAAAAACTTGAGGCAAAAATCCTCATCACTAAAATAAAATTCAGTGTTGAAACTGATAAGAGCTAACAGTGTTCATCAACTCCGAGGACCATTCAAGCTGGGCATGGAACTTTGGAACCTAACCGAGCAGCAGATAATTTGGAAGGCCAGAGTCAGGGAAGGGTGGGAAAACAGCTGCATGGGCAGAGTACCATGTCCAGGACACAGAAACTTAGTGCAGAGGTAGCTGCAAGTTCTCCTCATCTCTAAATGAGGAGCCTGGCAAGTGAGGCAGAGAGCCCACAGGATGTGGAGAAACCACACTGGACTCTGGTGAATGTGGAGCCTATTCACATTAGTTGAGATATTCTGAAGAAGTAGAACAAATCAGAGATTCTGTGTGTGCATCTATGTGTGACTGTGTGCATGTATGTGTGTCTACACATGTGTTTATATGTCTATTTGCATGTGTGTTTATATATGAATGCTGTGTCTGTCTCTGTATGTATGTCTTTCTGTTTATTTGTCTATCTGTATGTGTGGTTTTGTGTCTATGGGTCTATGTATGTATGTATATGTGCATATCTGTGTGTCTCTGTGCATATCTATCTGCATGTATGTTTTGTGTGTATGTGTATGAATGTGTTTATGCCTGTCTGTATATGTATATGTTTGTATGTCTGGGTATATATGTGGTCTATCTGTATGTGTGTGTGTGTGTGTGTGTGTGTGTGTGTGTACCTGCATGTGTGTTTTGTGCATGTGTGTGCTTGAATCTGTCTGTACATTTGTATCTGTGTGTCTGTGTGTACACCAGAGGAAATACAGGAGACTCAGCCTCTAGAGTCAGAAGAGGCAGCAGGCAAGAGGTTTACAACAGAGAACTGGCTCATATGTGAAATCACACTGCCAGCTCTGCAGCCAGCCAGCTGGAAAGCAAGGAGAGCCTTGGGCATAGCTATTCTTTGCATCCAAACCCTGAAACTGAGAAGAGCTAGGATGTATGTTCTGGTGAGCCAAGCCCAGTGACATTAGAGCAGGGAGCAATCCATCGTCCTCTCACAGACTACTTACTCAGACATCAACAGCTTGCTCAACACGCACTCCTAATAGGAAGTAAAACTCTTCTTCTCACCCGGAAATGACATAAAACCAAGGTTCTTGGCATGCCATGGCCAGCTCCAGTTAGTGGCCTAAAACTAACCAGAATATTGCCCAAATCTGAAGAACGTGAAGCATTGAGGGAGAAAATCAGAGTGTTGTAAAAAATCAGTAAGCATGGGGTCCTGAAAGTCCAGGGGAAGATCAGGAAATGAAGAACAGGAAATACAGACTTGTTTTTCTGGAAGCTAGTGAGAGTAGAAAAAGGGCCGAACAGAAGCCGGAAGGGGAAATGTTCAGCTTTAACTAGGAGAGATGTTACTGTGTGCTAGGACAGGGGATGGGGTAAATGGAGGGAGGGTGGGTTCCCAGAACAAAAGGCTGAGGGGCGGAGCCTCCTGAAGTGAGGTGGGAAGGGATCAGGAAGCCCCCTCAGACTGAGAAGGGGCAGGCTGCACTTGCCTCATCATGCATCCCTCAGACATGCTAATGAGTCAGCGTTCATATTCCCTGAACACTGGCAGAAAAACACAAGCTACTGCAAGCCAAGAAAACCAGTTCATTACACAGCAGACAGAGTAGGAGGTTGCACAGGCTGCCCAAAGTCCAGCTTCCACAGAGCTGGTGACAAAGGCTAAGTCTTGCTTGCACATACAGAAAAGTGCATGGTGGGGAAGGAACCCGGAGGATGGGAAACCCTGCTATCCCTGGGGGGTTCTGTCCAGGACGAGGTGTTCCCTTTGCCACAGGGCAACTAACCAATCTGCTCTGCCTCTATTGTTATTACCCTGTGATGGAAGAGAGATTCTGATCTTTGTTGTTGAAAACTCTTCACATATGAATGCCCACTGATGCTCCAAGGACTGATGCCTCCAGAGGCCATGGACCAACATCAGTGAACTTGTGGACTGCAGAGGGATACCAGCAGGATTGCCTGACGGCCTCAGGTTTTGCTTTTCTTTTTCAGGGAAGCACCAAGTACCACTAAAGCTGGGCTGAGTGGCATGTAGGGTAAAGTGTTGAAGGGCAACTGAACTTAGAAAAGTAATACATATCTATTACACCCACACACATATATATACATATACACACATATATACACACACACACATATATACACACACACACATATATACACACACACACATACACACATATACATAGACACACATATATACACACACATATATGAATACACACATATATACACATACAGGCACACATACACACACAAACACACACACACGCTATCTAAGGCATGAGCTGGTAAGGCTGCATGGAGCTGTAGATAGGATCTGTTGGAAGATGAGTAAGGGATGGGGTCTGTGGGGCAGTTGACGTGAAAAGTACAGAGCTGGGGTGGGGTGGGGTACAGGTGAAGTAGGGGTGTGGTGGGGAGGAATAGAGCAAGCACTGGAAGGTGTGAAGTGACCCTCTGAGCTGCCTTTTCTAATTCTGCACCCAGTGACTCTGGTAGACAGGTGGGAAGTGAAAACGGAGACTTCTGTAGTCACGGGCGGCTGACTAGGGCTTCCTGCTGCCTCACTATCTGGGGCTGAACCTTGCTATTATTTGTACCCATTTCAGGATGCTTTGGGGAAAAATAGGGTTTAAGGCCATATTAAACGTAGTATTTGGTTGAGAATTTCAGTGTCTCTGTTGAGGAATACCAGTTATTAGTTTCCTTCTTTCCTATTACATCATGGTGTTTAGATTCTAAGGATCCTGTTGGCCTCCTTGAGTAAGTGTGAATCTGTTCCATTCTCCTTTATATTCTGGGACAGTTTGCTTGCAAATTGCTGTTACAACTTTCTAATGCTTGCTAAATTTCACCACTGAAGCCATTTAGACCTGAAGTCTTTCTTTGTGGGAGGATTTTAACTATTTCCTAACAGTTAATAACAGCCTCAATCACAATCTCAATGGGATGTTTCTGGTAAAGATCCACAAATTTAGAATAAAATTTGTATGCAGAAGACCAAGGACTGGCAACAGTAAGAAGAATTCTGAAGGAAGAACAAATGGCACCAGTCTCCCTGTGTATTCAGAGGCCTGCTTCACAGTGATGTTAATCACAGCCGTGCGCCAAGATGAATTGACTGGAGTCCAGAGATAGGTCTCCACATGCACAAGCTCATGAGTCTCAGTGATGATGTCA
Organism: Rhynchomys soricoides; assembly: GCA_019843965.1. Taxonomy (NCBI): domain Eukaryota; kingdom Metazoa; phylum Chordata; class Mammalia; order Rodentia; family Muridae; genus Rhynchomys; species Rhynchomys soricoides. The sequence goes on along the minus strand of JADRCH010000066.1, from coordinate 7,464,506 downwards.
TGAACCCATTACAGGAACAGCGGCCTACCAGTAAACGATGCCAGCAACTGAACATCCATTTGCAAACAAATGAAAATCCCACAAACTGAGATTCTTACCTCATTCATGCAAATGAACTAGCAACGGATTCTAGATATAAATGTAAAAAAAAAAAATTAACTATAAAATTTCTAACAGATAATGTAAGAGTCAGGAGGAAGTACCTGGGAAATGAATACCTAATAAGTGACATATTCCAGAATACACAAAGAGCCCCTCTAATTTAATACTCACAAAATCTGAGTAAAATATTTGAAGAGGTACTTAGTAATGGCCTGCCAAACGTGTAGCATCAACAGCCACTAAAGGAATGAAGCAAAATATACTTTGTTTAGAATAGCAACAAAATCAAGGGGTTTTTATTGCTATGATGAAACACTATGACCAAAACCAGCTTGGGTTTGTTTTACTTAAACTTCCCGGTAGCAATCCAACACCGAGGGAAGTCATGCTAGGAGCCCAAGCAGAGCAGATCTGAGGCCATGGAGGAGTTCTGCTGACTGGTTTGGCTCCTCATGGCTTCCTTAGGTTGCTTTTTGGATAGAACCCAGGACCACCAGCCCCGGGGGAGTCCCCACCCACAGTAGGTTGGACCTTGCCTCCGTCAATCACTAAGTAAGAAAATGCCTATATGACACTAAGAAAATTGCCTGCTTACAGACCAATACAGAGGCTTTTTCTCAGCAGAGGTTCCCTCCTCTCAGATGAGTTTAGCTTGTGTCAAGTTGACATAAAACTAGCCAGCACAGTACCTACAGAATAAGGTTTTAAATCTTCCAGGGACAGTGAGCTGGCTCAGTGGGTACAAGCCCATGCCAGACCACCTGAATTTGAGTCCTAAAACCCTCTTAAAGGTAGCAAGAAATCAGCAACTCGTGAAAGCTGCCCTCTGACCTCCACGTGTGTGCCATGGCATGTCCTCATCATGAAACATGTTAAGACTCCACTAGGCAATTTAAAGTAATAGCAGGAATTTGTAACAACAAAGAATCCTAAACATTGCTAGTAACAATGAAAGTTAGTAAGTCACAGAAGAAGACATGTTAAAATTACGTATATCATAATATTGAGCCACGATGCCCCTTGGTATTTACATAAGAGGAATGAAAGCATATACTCCCACAAAGTCATACTCAGAGGCATGTACTTGTATTCAGAAAAATAAAAACAAAAAGGCAGCCTCGACATCCATCCAAAAGTGAAATGCATGGACTGTGATATGGTTGTGCTGTAGACTACTACTTAAGAACTCTGAACAAGAGGCGAAGAAAACGAGCCGCGAAAAGCCTAGATGGCTCTCTAGAACAGTGTGCTAATGAAGAGAGGAGGGGAGGGACAAAAAGGACGAACAATCACGTGAGAATATACAATGTGAAGTATTGGTGACGTAGCTATTAATTTGTTGAAATTAATTAAAGTGCATCTCTAAGAAGGGGGAATAATTTTGCTGCTTGTAAACTGTACTCCAGCGTGCATAGACCATTGCTGAAGACAATGAGGAATACCACAGCAAGTGAGGAAGAGATGAGGCTCGTGGACTGGAAAACTCAGTGTCGCCACAGTGCAATGTCCCTCAGTAGAGACGCAGAGGATGTCCTCGGGAAAGAAGGCAGGAGAGGGTCTCACTGGGGCTGTGAGATCTGTGTTATGAATCTTACAGCTGCTGCCAGGAGACGTAGCACCAGATATTAGACGTAAAGGAAGCAAAGAGAAGCTCAAAACACTGCAGGTGCGCCTGGCTTAGGACGGGGGCAGTAAACACAGAGGCAAGATATTGAATCAGGGATCAGTTCTGATGACAAAGCTGACCAGACTCACTAACTGGCTGGCCTGCACAGCTCAAGGTTCCAGACACATCCACAGCTTCCTGGGGATCAGAGACTCTTTCATTTTCTCCCCAAGGGTTGCTCACTCAGTGGAAAGCAGGGAGCAGACACGGAGACCCAGGGCTTCTCGGTCTGCTATTATTCAATTTTAAAGTAAGCTAGCCTTTCATTCGCTGAAATCGTTACAGCTTCTCGGAAGTCTGGCCCCCATCAGACCTTTATATATACCTTTACAACTTCTCCCCCTAAATCTTTCTGACAAGCTCAATAAAGCACAGAGTCATTGTTCTGGTCCCAGCAACACACACACCCCAACCCCCCTCCCCACCTCCCCTCCCCACAAGCCCGGTGTCCTCTCCAGAGCAGATGACAGGCATTAGCACTTCCTGTACCCGTAGCAGTGGCAAGAAGACATACCATGCTGCAAGTCTCTGTGCTGGCACCAGCAGCCAGTGCACAGAGAGGCCTGATGGGGGCTGCTCTGAGATGCTGCCAGCTGGGTAACGGAGGGAGGCTGGGAGGGGCATAAGCACCATTTGCATCACTCAAGGCTCCGGTGCTGGCACGGCTCCCCTTGTACAAGTGAAATCTTTCAATGTGGCTCCCTGAAGTATACTTACCAGGCGAGATGGAGACTCACATCCACGTCTGACTTCTGCCTGTGGTCTGGGCTCAGATGCAGCATGGGGCTGCTGCATTGCTCCTGCTTTACCTTAAAGTCTGGCTAAGAGTCCTGAGTTTCCCCAGGAGCGGATGGATTGTGAAACATTGTAGGTATGGAGTGCAGTGGGCCCAGGAGACAGAGGAGAGGAGGAGAGCCCCAGAGAGAGACACTAGGTTCTGGAGATTTATACTGGGGATGGTTTCTGTTGCCTAGATGACCTGGGCATATCCTCTGCCTGCTTACTAGGGCCACAACATAGAAGGAACGGGACCAGTATACTTCCTTTGTCCTGCAATGCTCCTCAGGGGCTCCTGGCATCACCTTCCTGTCACTGACTGTCAGAATCTTGGTGTGAGAGATGGCATTTTAAAAGAGGAGCCCCTGGGATACCCAGCTCCTGAAACACACCACATAGGCGCGCGCGCGCGCGCACACACACACACACACACACACACACCCCTTCTCTCAGTTACTCAAGTAAATACCCATCCCAGGGCTGTTGTGAAGGCTAGGGGTTGGGGATGCAGCTCGGTTGATCGAATGCTTGCCTAGCATGCCCAAGCCCTGGGTTTGATCCCCAGCATAAACCCAGTGTGGTGGTACATGATTGTAGTCCTAGCACTTGGAAGATGAAGACAGGAGGATCAGATAGGAGTGCCAGCCTTGGGTATATAGTGAGTTCAAAGATAGCCCAAACTACATGACATCCTGTCTCAGAACAAATCCAGTACAGGCGCTCTGGGGACCAGACATCCTACATAAACTGACTTTCAAGCAGGCACCAGCTTCATCCCTGGAAACCTCACAGTAGAGTTTTCTCCCACCCATTGCCGACAAGGAGGTGGGTACTGAAAGTGAGAAAATGGAAGGGAATTCATAGTCAGGAACAATAATGGCCCCTCAGCTGCCCTGAGAGGGTAAATAACTGCTCACAGGTAGGAACATTCTGGACTGCAGGCACTGCACTGTGCCGAGAATGAATCTGGATATGTGTCTCCCCAGAGCCTCAAGGCAGTGGCTCATGCTAGCCACTCAACCCTTTAAATTTGTCTCTCATGACACCACCCAGAACCCAGTTCTGTCGTACCAGGCCTCGAGCCAGCGGAACAGAGAGTTGGTGAACACGAGGTATTGTGAGCTGTTAAATGTGTGATCTGACGTGTGTCAGCTCACAACAGATATAAAGTTATCCCACTGCTCCTCCGTGTTTTTCTTGGTCTGTTCCTCATCAATACCCTGGCTTGTCCCCTGAGTCACACAAAGGCATGACTGCTGAGCTGGGTCTATAGGGCCCTGAGTTCTCAAATGCTCTAGGGTACGTGGGCTCCTCTCATGATGAATCTTAGAGAAGAGTCGGGGAGCAGCATAAGACTCCCGACATCCTCTGCTACCCATTTGTATCTTGTCCCCACTCACGAGTCAGGCTTGGTGACAGAGGAATTGCCCTCACAACCCAAGTATTTAGTTTTAGTTTTAGTTTTTATCTCCTGATTGCCTCTGGGGCCCCAGTGTTTGAAGCTTCGTTTTGAAAACCATACTGCTTCCATATTTTTTTTCTGCCACAATAACCCTTGTCTGAGAAAAACACTCCCCAGTGGTCTGGTTACTGTCTGAGTCGGGGAAAAGGGCAGACATGACAAGCGATGCAGGATGGATGGATGGGATGGCATTCAGTGATATTTTGAAGGTATTTGCCCTGCAGCATCCAGCTCACACAGGCAGTGACTGGCATCTAGCCTTGGTACAAGGCAAATCCGATTACTACTTTCTCTAGCTCTTCCCATCTGAATTTCTTTCCGCCTCTATTATGCCTTGCTGATTACTGTCCCCACTCCTCCAGGACCCTCCTATAGTGCCCTCCATCTCCTCCCTCATAGGTCCTAACTATGGCTTCCTTTGAGCTCTGCGCAGAACCCTTAGATGGAAAATGCTCCTCTCCACAATCTTTTTTTTTTTAACCTTGACCTTGTGTCCTGTACGATTACCACTAGACTATGTGGTCCACATCTTTTGTAGTTCCCATGAATAGTATACCTGAACAAATTCAAAGGGGAGAAATGCCATTTTCAAGGCTGTTCACTCTCAATGGCCTCTGCTGCATGCAATTGCTTGTCAGTGCCATAGAGGGTCCCAGTCAAGTCCCACTGTCTGCTGGAAGACCCACTGAGACTCGAATATGTGTGTGTGAGTCCACTCTTTCTTCTTTGGGATTCTCCAAAACTTAGGCACAGATTCAAATATGAAAGATTTAATTTGTTTGGAGACTTCCTCAGGGGCTACTCAGCGTTTGGCAAATCTTCCAGCTTGGCTTTTGGACCTAGATTGGTTTCCTAACCAATAACATAACCAAGTGCTCAAGGCCTGAGAGTGGCAGACACCCAGTCTCACTGTCTCCAGATGAGCAAGCCTAAGGTGGAATCAGGAGACGCTACAGGAGACGTAGATATTTTCTAGAACAATCTGCAATGTCTGCTATTCTGCCTTCACTCCATTCTTGTCCACAAGCGTAATTTTCTAGAACAATCTGCAGTGACTGCTATTCCACCTTCACTCCATTCTTGTCCACAGGCATAATTTTCTAGAACAATCTGCAGTGACTGCTATTCCACCTTCACTCCATTCTTGTCCACAGGCATAATTTTCTAGAACAATCTGCAGTGACTGCTATTCCACCTTCACTCCATTCTTGTCCACAGGTGTATTTTGCATTCTTAGGTTATCTCTGATCTTCCTACTATTCAGATTCACTCCAGAGGCTGCTGAGCCTCCAAACTTTGTTCAGATAGAATTGTCTTAAGTTTCTCTCGGGAGCTGGTATCACACTGACCCTGCTTAATGTTATAACATTCTAACTTATAACACCTGAACGCATATAAAAGACAGACAGACATGTATGGGATCTGAGGATCATCTATGCATCCTTTTTTCTGTCCTTCCTTCCTTCCTTCTTTCCTTCCTTCCTCCCTCCTGCCCTCCCTTCCCCTTCCCCTCCCCCCCTCCCCTTAAAGAAGACAACCTGAGAAGCTGCCTGTGGCCAGAACCCTGAGGTTCTCTGTGTAAATCCCCATCTCCCGCTTCAGAAGCTGCAGAGGTCTCTCCAAATGGGAGCAGCGAGGGCTGTGTGCCTCAACATTCCTGAGTTATCTAAAATCAATATTTTCCTATTCTCTTTTTTAAGAGAAACTGCCTTCCAATCACAAGAGAACCTTTACATATGTAAGGTAGGGAAGATGGCTGAGGGAATAGAAACAGTTGCTATGTATCTATCATCTGCATCCCCACTGTGCTAATCAAGGCCTGCTCCCTCGGGGACAATCCCTGAGCCTCTGTTCTATAGCAGTCATTTTACGAAGCATGCAAACACTTTTATTTGACATTATTTCTGAACATTTTTCATATTTCTACATTAGTTTTCAATAAAGCCATTATTCCAATAACTACACAGTGGCTCAGATATATCAGATAATGTATTTAAAGTCCTCTGCTGTTGACAAGTGGGCCGCATCTAACTCTTCCTAGAAGTATAAGTGAAGGAAACTCATTTATAAGATGTGCTGGATAGTGACAGTCACAGGGGTTCAGAATCTTTTCAATACAGTCTTTTAAATATTTTAAATGATTTAAAATAAGTTTTAAAGCATTTTTTTTTTTTTTTTACTATATAAGCAATATATTCACCAATTCAAAATAAGAATCTACCAGACTCACACCAGGACACAGAATGCCTTCTCTTCTGTCTTCTGTTTCTGCCTTACTGCTTTGGTGACTTTTTGACACAACTTTAAATACTTATGTGGCTTTATATATTGTGTTGGTTTGAGTACGCTCAGCCCAGGGAGTGGCACTATTAGGAGGTGTGGCCTTGTTGGAGTAGGTGTGTCACTGTGGGTGTGGGCTTTAAGACCTTCCTCCTAGCTGCCTGAGGAAGCAGGTCTTCTCCTGTTTGCCTTCAGAACATGATGTAGAACTCTCAGCTCCTCCTGCACCATGCCTGCCTGGATACTGCCATGCTCCTGCCTTGATGATAATGGCATGATTCAACCTCTGAACCTGTAAGCCAGCCCCAACTAAATGTTGTCCTTATAAGAGTTGCCTTGGTCATGGTGTCTGCTCACAGCAGTAACAGTCTTCCTAAGACATCTCTAGTTAGTGATTCTTGAACCTACACTGTGGAGAGAGGAGTCTGTGTGCCCCAAGGTCTATGGCTTTATTTTCATTGCCTTTCCCTAGCCTTAATCACATGACCCTAGTCATGTGCAGCTGCCTCTTCTTAGGAACGCCCTGATGGTCAGTTGGAACTCTGTCCCAAATAGTGTTTTCAAGTAAGAGTGTTAGAGAAGAGGCAGACTTGACAGGTATTTGGGGTTCAAAATGTGTTCCTGTACCACCTCTTCCTCTCCTTTTCCCTCTCCCTCTCTCTTTCTCTTTCTCTCTCTGGTTTAACTGGCATTAACTCTAGGACCAAATTCATTTCCCTTCAGGACTCTAAAGAGCCTTCTGAAGACATACAGCTGCAGGCAAAAGCATGCTCCATGCCAGCTGATTAAAACCCCTAAGATCCAGGCCCTCACGCTAACAGTTCCTTGGTCTCCACATTACTTACATGTGGGGATCAATAATCCTTCACGGTCTGGTGCTGTCTTGTACATTGAGGAATGTTTACCAGCATTCCTGTCCTCAATCCATCAAACACGGGAAACACCCTTTTCAACTGTGACAATCAAAAACATTGTCAAATATCCCCTGCAGAAAAAAAATTGTCCTCAGTTGAGGACTGCCTAATAACAAAAAGGGAACGGAGGAGGCCAAGTTGGCCTAAATCATGGTCTCCCAACCACGTCCTCAACTTATTCCTTGGAGCTTATGAATCTGTTACCTTATACAGACAAAGAAAAGGCTTTGTAATTAAGGTCATTGTGATGGGAAGATTTTTTTGAATTATCTAGTAGGCCCGATATAATTACCAGGGTTCTAGAAACTATTATGATGACAAGAACACAGGCCAGGAAGCCTTGAAGACAGAGACAAGGAACACAGCACACCCAGAAGCTGGAAGGGTACCGACTGCTGTCGGACGGAAGAGAGACCTGCGACTCACGTCATTTCTCATTCCTGTCTCATACCGTTGTGTCTATGTCAAATTATAACTCTAGTAGAACATCAATATAGGGCCCATGACCCAAGGAATCCCCTAGTTGTATCAATATGCTGTCTACGATCAGAAGACATAGGACTTTAAAGATGGAGTACTATTCTTCAGCGTGTAGTGTTATTTACGGTGACAGAGGCTAGAAAGTGGTTATCTATGGAGAAGAGAAAATTGACCAGTGAGTGCTCCAGGTACCTCTTAGGGAGTACCAATCTCATTCTGTATGGTGACTAGCTAGCTGGACACTATACCCAAAGGCTATTGAACTTATGTCATAGGTAACTTATGGCTCAAATATAACTGTGCTGGCTAGTCTTATCACAACTTGACACAAGCTAGAGTCATCAGAAAAGAGGGAAACTCACTTGAGAAAATGTCACCTAAGATCCAGCTATAAGGCGTTTTCTTAATTAGTGATTGATGGGGGAGGGTCCAGCTCATTGAGGGTGGGGTCATGTGCTGTGGTCCTGAGGTCTGTAAGAAAGCAGGCAGAGCAAGACATAGGGAGCAAGCCAGTAAGCAGCACCCCTCCATGGCCTCTGCATCAGCTCCTGCCTCCAGATCCCTGCCCTGTTTGATTGAGAGACTCAAGGCACTCTGTTATCCAAAACCCCTTGTAAAACCAAAAACAAATATCAGATTACATAGTTCCGACATACAATGGCACCAAATATATATTATCATTCCAAAAGAAAATCCTGGACCAAAGTTAAGACCAAACCCCAGCTGGGGAACTCCAAATTCTGTAGCTCCATGTCTGATGTCAAACATGGCCAATAGCTCTGTTGACTACACAACACTTCTCCCTCTGGGGTTGGGTCCCATTCCCTGTCTGCAGCTCTTGTTGGCAGGTGGCACATGGCTCTGGCACCTCCAACATCCTGGTGTCTCCAATGTGATCCAGCTCTCAGTTTGACAGCTTCATTCAATGTCCCCTCAGGGCCTCCATACTGGGACCCAGCTGCCAAATGCCTGGCCCTGGCCCCAGCAGCTCTCGTTAGCCACAAAGGAAGATTCCAGAGCCACTCTCCTTATGTATCTTTCACGATTCTTAAAACCAGAAGCTGCTGCCATGACCAGCTGCCCCCTTTCTGAATCAGATTTACAGAAGCTTTCCTTTGCCGCCTTTTAGGACCAGACAGAAACTGCCAAAGCATTTCCTTTTTTCCAGTTGGAAGTTTGGCTGCGCTGGTCTTACCCTGAGGGCATAGCTCCCTCCCTGTTCTGTTCTTATCTGGCCTGTCCTTATCTTCTTCAGTACAAGTGTTGGCTACAATATCCCAGGGCTCTTTCTTTGCTCCAAAATATACATTTGGAATTTCTTAGGCCCAACTTTTAGACCTACATACATGTAATTACCAGTAACCATGCAACAGAGCCAATATTGAACTACCTTGAAATCTCTTCCAGCCATTAATCTGTTGTTATTCAATTTTTCCTTAGGCAGATTTTGAGGATGAGGGCAGAAATCTGCCACACTATTTGCCAAAATACCACAAGAATGGTGTGATGTTTTGTATAGGCTTGGTCAAGGCAGTGGCACTGTTAGAAGGCGTGGCCTTGTTGGAGTAGGTGTGTCACTGTGGGTGTGGCTTTTAAGACCCTCATCCTAGCTTCCTGGAAGCCAGTATTCTGCTAGCAGCCTTCAGATGAAGATGTAGAACTCTCAGCTCCTCCTGCACCATGCCTGCCTGGATGTTGCCATGTTCCCACCTTGATGATACTGAACTGAACCTCTGAATCTGTAAGCCAGTCCCAATTAAAGGTTGTCCTTATAAGAGTTGCCTTGGTCATGGTATCTGTTCACAGCAGTAAAGCCCTAAGACAAATGGTCTCTAGCCCAGTTGCTAAAACGATCTTCCTCTAAAATCTCTCAAGCTGATTCTCTGTCTCCACATTGCCCTCAGTGCTGCTGCTTCCAAGTTATTACTAAGGTGGCCCCTCAGGCCTATTTAAAGTGTTCAATCACTTTTCTAGTCAGAGGTTCCCAAGTCTTCCAAGTTCCCCCACCCAAACCAGCAGAGTCAGGCCAGTCACAGCAATACCCCACTCCTGATTCCAAATTCTGTCTTTGGTTTGTTTTTGTTTTGCTTTTCTATTGATGTGATAAGACACAATGACCATAGAAACTTATAGAAGAAAAAGTTAATTTGGGGCTGATTTAAAGGGTTAGAGTCCATGACTATGGTGGTAGGGTACACACAAATTTCTCTATTTGGAGCTCTATTAGTGACCTCTTTAGACAATGGTTCCTGGTGACAGTGGGGAAAATGAATAGGAAGGAAGGAAACGGACACAGGAAGATGGGGTGGACACTGTTTTGTTGGGTTTAAGGCTGACTCTCAAAGAGGAAACCCATACCTAGTACTATAAACCCACTAAAAAGCCCATAGTGCAGAAAGCCACAGTCCCTAAGAAAGAACTTAATTTTGCCATTTACCTAAGTCAACATAGCACCAAACCATAAGCTACAGTGAATGCAGAGACTTGTAGCTGCACAAAGTGCTGAGAGTAGCTGACCGCTGAGTACTCAGCCATAAGCAGGACATGTATGCCATCCACTCCAAAGCTGGGGCAACAGGAAGTACACAAGAGCTAGAAGACAGGAGTAGAGCTTTGAAACCCCATCTTCTGGGCAAGACACAAATGCAGACAACTATAGCAATGGGTTCCCGGACAGCCAGGCATAGGCGGAGGAGGGTCTCGTCAAGTATTTGCTACCAACAGAGGCAGGGAAAACAAAGCAGGGCTTGCCTTCAGATGTATACTTCAGGTGACCCTCCTGGGTTCCAATGGATACTTCCAATCTAATGGTTACACTTATGGGCCGGGTTGAACTAAATGAGTCACAAAATAGAAACAAATGTCATGAATCTGGAAGAGGTGCAGGTGGGCAGGAAGAGAAATTGAAAGTTGGGGGTGGGAATAAGAACATGGAGTTTGGGGAGAGGAACAGAATGCATTATGTACGTGCATGAAATTATCAAAGAACACAGAGGAAGAGACAGAGAGACAGAGAGAGACAGAGACTATTTAGATTTTAAAAGATGGATTGGAACGCCTTGTACCTCCAGATATGAGGTGAGCAGACTGTGTGAGAGAGAAGAAACACTACACTGAAAAGACACCAAGGAGAAATGGAAGCGTGGTGTGAGAGTCATAGTGTGGGCACCAGCAAGGGGTGTCTGGGTGGACAGGCTGATTTCTGACTTGAGGGAGAAAATCTCCCTGGCAAGCCACTGTAGGCAGTGCTCCCCTGCCTCCATCCCTGCCGTACTTTAGCAATGAAAGACACCAGGAACCCAGAGATAGCACTCCAGGAGGACAGGGAAGGATGTGAGTCTCTGGGGGATTTTTATTTCCTTCTTGAAGCCTTATAAATTTTCTAATATAAATGTAAATTTTTTAGCAAGAAAAACTGTATGTGGGGCATTCTGACTAATTGAATCAGCATGCATTAATTATGCATTAGTGAAGATTATGCCACAATTCATTGCAGGTTCCATAATCAGTCTTCAAGCAGAAGGCAAGTACTGAATAAAGTGTCCCACGATAATGATGTCGATTAAGAAGAGGGGTTCTCAGCACCTCTCTTGTTGGAAATCTAATCAGGAGTGAAATACTTAACAAACTGTCTGCTGAGGACTGGCAGATAGCTATACCATGGCAACACACACACACATGCGCATGCATGCACACTCATACATGTGCACCCATATTCATGCACACACATACACACACAGTTGCACACATGCACACACACTACACATGCACACACACACAAACCACACATACACACATACACATGCACACATGCATGTATGTACACACATACACACATGCATACACCTACACAAACACACACATGCATACACACCACACATGTACACATGTGTGTACACACTCATGTGCACACACATATCCACACGTGCTCACATGTCTGCCTGACTGTCAGACACATTTGCCAGGACAATGAAGGCATGGAGCTGAGAACTGGAAGGCTTTCCGAAAACACACTTCCTAACCTCTCTGTAGCTTGGAGTTTTCTTCTGCAAGATGAGCCTAAAGCTAACAACTATGATCACATAGAGTAAGGTGAAGCTGTAAATGGCTAGTGTTTACGAATCACTGCTTTCGTTATTTGTTTATTTAATTTTGATGTTTTAGGATCGTGGTCTCAAACTCAAGTCCTCTGCTTTGGCTGCTTTTACAGGCATGTATCTCCGTGCTCTGCTAGTTTTGGTTTTATTCTTGGTGAAATGAGAACTGTTCTGGGGGCTTTTTTTCTAGTCCCATCTGAAAAATAAAGCTTGCTTGACCAGACAGAGCCAATGTCATTCTGACTAATTTCATCTATTCTAACTACACAGTTCAACCCTGGGAAACAGGATGGAGCTATCGTATACTTTGTGAGATGGATGTGGACCAAAACAGGAAATTATGCAAAATCATCATTTTCAGCTGATGGCCACATTCTGATCCACAGACTATAGTGCTATTCTGGGAGCCAAGGACCAGTAATTCACTAAGTGGCTGGGCATGACCCTCTCCCAGTGTAGTTAATCTTGTGAATAGCTGCAGGGCTCTTAGGAGATGAACTGGAGGGAAATGTAGAAGATAGTCTTATAATTTTATTATCAGGTCCTTGCTCCAGTAGATGCCACATCTACTCATTTAGAAGGTGCTGGAAGATTTGGTGGAACCATCTTAGATACAGGAATCAGTGAGGGGCCGTGCCCTCTATCTGATAATATAAATCAGCCATCTGTTTGAGGGATTCAGAGTGTTTTCAGCTAATTAACTCAAACAGTTGTGCTGTGGGTTGACTATCCATCTCAGTACCAGGGACACTAGGACCACTTGGCCACCAACAAAGAACCCCAGAGGGTCCAACATTAAGCTATACCATCTGTTATCTGCCCACCACGAAGACCATGCCAGCTTCACCTCTGGGGTAAGTGCAGCTCCTTGATGTCTATCACTCAGGAATGTAAATATCCACATTGATAGCAAGAAGGCTGCTTCAGTGGCAGGGACCCCTATCTACTCTATGTGCCCGCCCTCAAAAGACAGCCACCTTTGTACTTTCCAGAGCTGTAACTGTTGGCATCAGGACCTACAAACTGGTGACATCACACCCAGGCCAGAGCGCGACCCACCCACCTGGACCCGCTCACCTGTTGCCAAGGCAACAGCCACCATGTTCCCAGAATCCACTTGGCCCACCTCCCACCTTTACCTGTGGCTATGTCACTCTTCATATATAAACAGAAGACCCCTCTGATCTCTCTCTCTCTCCCTTTTCCTTTCGCTGTTCCCTTCCCCCCTCTCTGTCCACGTGGTCATGGCTGGCCTCTCTACTTCTCTACGCTCTCCCTCTCTCTGCCTTTCTCTGCCTCTACTACCCTCTTAACTCCCCTCCCCTTGCACTGAATAAGCTCTATTCTATACTATACCATCGTGTGGCTGGTCCCTCAGGGGGAAGGGATGCCTCGGCATGGGCCTGCTGAGGCACACCCTTCCCCCACACCTCCCCCCATACCCCCACAGAATATACATATTACTGATGAGTGTATATATACACTAATCAAGTAACCTGGAGGCAGAGCCCAAGGGGGCTTACTTGAGAAATTAACTGGAGAGTGCTTGCAGGAAAAGGCAGTGAAGGATGATGATGAATCAGAGGGGAAGAGCCAAGAAGGCAGTGTTGGCCAAGACCTGGATTGAGCCTGGTGTACTAAGTAAGGTACAGACTGCATTGCAGGGTCAGCCACCCTGAGGCAAGGATGCCAGTCTCCACAGCCCTATATGTCAGTCAGTCCTGTCAGTCAGTCAGTCCTGGCCAATGATGATGATGATGATGATGATGATGATGATGATGATGATGATGATGGGAGAAGTCATGTGCTGGCTGTCTTTGGGGTAAATGTGCAACCTTGGTGAAGGGCAATCCTACAGAAGCTACTGAAGCTAGCATTTGGCAGGCAGGTGCTCGGTGTTCCAGCCTCATTAAGTCCTGGACTTGATAATGGGCTACACATATCTACATACAGATCCATGCTCTGCTGAAGGAGTGTGCTCTGAACTCTTAAGGCTTAGGGGGCACGTGAGTCAGTACCACGTGACCTAGTCTCTCCAATACTCCTTTCTGCTTACTAAGTCATCGGAGACATTTTGCATTGCTTGAAGACTTTCTGATGCCTCGTGTTTCCTCACTGTGGGCATCTCATGAGATGGACAGGAAGGAAAGGGGGAGTGGCTTCAAACAGGAAACAGGAGACGACCAGCTCCTGGGTCAGGGAGGTGGCACTGGAGTTAGTTACAGAAGACTAGATCCAAAAGATTGTTAGGAAAAATGTTTATCAAACTATGAATCGTGATCCTTTAGAAACAATAACCTTCATTTTGTGAGTCATGGCTAGAATTTCTCTAATGAAGCAGAACTAAACAGAACTAGCCGGAGGCATGGCACCTGAGAGGGGCGTGTCTTCCGGAGACATTGGCTTCAGGTCTGTGCTTTAGGGTACTCTGACTGTTGGCATTTCTTCTAGGATCCACCCAACAGTTACCTAGCAACAGCCAGGTAGGATGCTGGCTGCTATAAAGGACTTTTGGCCCCTCTTTCTCTCTCCCTGTCCTCCCCCCAAGCCTTCTGTCCCACATGCTCCCGGCAGGACTCTTCTTTCTCTCTCTCCTCTCCCTCTCCTCTCCTCTCTTTTTTCTTCCTCTGCTCCCTTCACACCCCTCTTCTCATGGCCCCAAAATAACTTCATTTCATACTAGACCCATCATATAGCTGGTACCTCTGGGAGAGAGGGGTGTCTCAGCATGGGTCCGCTAAGGCACCCCCCCTGGCCGCATCATGCCACCGCATTACAAAACGTATCACCGACTCTGTAGTAAAGATACTTCTGGAGAGTCTTGAGTCTGCTGGCTGAGAGGATGTGAGGATTGAGGGAGGTTCAGCTGGCCTGGTGGTCTCCAGATCTCAGGCTCCCTCACTGGTGGTTTCTGCAGCCCCAGGAGTAGGGTTGGAAACCACCGCTGCACAAGGGTATGGGAGAGACCATGGCTTTTAGAATTTGCTGGGTGGTATACAGATTCATGCCCATGTTGGGAAGGAAGGACAGATAATGCTCTCAGGAGGACTATTGGCAGGAGCGAGTCGGTCTCTTTAGCATTTCCTAGTCTCCAGAAAAGCAGCAGGGGAACCTGGGTACAGACCCATTCAGTACAACCAAGGACATCTCAGGGTCTGAGCGCTGGGTGGCACACCCCAGCTCCTCACTCCTGTTGGCAGGATCAGTGGGGGATTTCCATCTTGCTCCCTGTGTGATGGATGGCCTCTACACAGCTCACCATCGATCTCGGTCCTAGCTGAAAAGTATAACAACGGGTGACTGCTACATTTACACTGTGAGCTGACAAGTGTCTGGCGCGCGGCAGTGGCCGGGGGACTGCACCCGCTGCCATCTGCCTTGTCAGCGCACGGCTCAATTCCTCCTTGCGCACCCTTTGGTAAATTGCATTTGTCAGCTTCTCCTAACCGAGGCTACTCTCTTCATCAATCAGAGCCAATGGCCTGTTAGAATGAAAAATTCCCTTCCCAGCCAGCCGAAGGAAAGGACTGAAGGCCTGAGTGCACCCTATTTGCCATTGGCAGCTCCTCAAACACCCCCACCCCTACCCCAAGGCCGCCTGCTTTTCCCACCCCAACCCACCCCCAGATCTGGCTGGGCTCTGTCTTTCCCTGGGGCCAAGGACTTCTGCCCCACAAAACCTTTCGATCAGCAGCATTCAGACTGGCCAACTACTAACTGTAAGAAAGAGCGTTTTCTTCTGTGTGGTCATCACATCGACTGGTCCATCAGGAACACACGTGGTACAACTGTTTTCTACATTCCTGGCCAGCTATGCAGCGCTGGGTAAGTCAGTTACCTAACCTTGCCTTTCCATCCTGTAAATGAAGGGGCGCACGGATACCTAGGACTAATGGGAAGACTGAGAGAGGTAGATGTGGGGCGCTTAGAAACAGTGCCCGCCTACCTGGTGTCATGTGACATATGACATCATCTTTAATTGTAGTTGGTGAAACCTGTGACAGACGGGCTCACTCTACCCATTTCGTTGAAGGAAAAACTGAGACTCGAACAGTTAAGTATGTTAAGTCTTTGAGTTATATCATCAATCAGCAGTAGACACAGCCAGACCCGAGCAGGGATATGCTTGACTCCAAAGCCCTATGGCCTTGAGAAAGGTCTTTAACTGTATTACTGAAATGTTAAGAAAGCATCTGGAATCTTCTACCTCCCAAATACTTTGAAATGCTTCTTCTGCGAGCCATCTCCTCTTCATGGACAGGAAATGTCATTCCCCCAAACTAAGGAACACTGCTCGGGAGCATGTTCAAAGACATTGCTCTCAGAGGCTGCCCATGCCATCTGCTAGGAGAATGGACACAGAGAAGCCTGTGTCCTGAGTCACCTGTCGGCAAGTGCCACCTGGGACAGAGTCTGGCTCAGAGTGAGCTGCAGCTTGCTGGTTGCTTGAGACATTCAATGTATGTAGGTCCTGCCACTCCTATAAGTACCATTGGTACTGGCACCTAGCTTGGTGATAAAGCTTGTCACACGGTTCCCTGAGAAGGGACACAGTGGCTTGGATTCTGTTCTGTCTTGCTGGGGTGGGCTGGCTAGGCAGCAAAGTGGTAGCTGCTGAGTCAAGAACACAGACATCTGGTTGTAGCGTCTTCCTCTTGCAGAGGGTGACTGGCTCTCAAATCATGTCTTCCTGAATCCACCACTGTCTGGACAGGCTCCGACTTTGCCCCAGTGAACTCCACAGCCATCCGTGACTACCTCCCTCCCCTGTAGTCAGTTGCCCATTCATTCATATTCCAGTGGCCAGACCCAGCTTCCTAATGGCTCTTGGACAAAGCTGTTGGTTCTGAGCCCTGACCTAAGGGTTGGCCAGAGCTGGGAAGGCTGAATGTTCCCAGTCTACACAGATGGCCAGTGGAGCTTTCCTCTGCCTATGGCTGCTCTCTTTTTAATGCCCGACTTCCTGACAGCCAGAGGTCACCAGTCTCAGAGGCACTAACGTAGCCCATTGCCTAATGATAATGGATACCAGAAATCTCTGAGTCTCTTCTTCTGCGTGGGGTGGGGTATAGAACCAGAAGCTGAAATGCTTCATCCAGGAGAGGGGTAGAAGTCAGAACTAGAGCTTAAAATGCAGGCTCTTGTGCATTTAATATGGTTGCCTTTGACACAGTTCTCACACACACACAAACTTAAAATGGTTCTCTTAAAATGCATGCCCTGTGCTTCTAGAATATGTCAAAAAGATGTGTTATTGTGGGCACTCAGTATCCTTCTCTACTGGGTAGATCCGCAGAGAGAAAACCCTGAGGAAGACTTAATACCAGTGTCAGGAGCTCCTGACAAGCTCCTCACAGTGCAGGGGAGATCCGCAGAGAGCAGCTGGCTCACTCCAAAAGGCACAGGGCTTCAGACTGTGTTGTGTGGGCTGTCACAATTCAGATTTATTTCTGTATTTTCCCCTGGGGTTAAGGTAAATTTAGGGATGGCCATGATAAGCAGAGGTAAGCCCATGGCTGCTATCCCAGAGGGCTGTCTCTGTAACACTGCTGTGTAAGTTTGCACCCTGGCAAAGACAGGCACCTGAGAGGTATCCCTAAGTGCTGGTCAAGTGTCTATGTCTCAGATTAAAATAAAATGTGAAGAAAGGTGTCAGGCAGGAAGCACTCATTGACTGCTATTGTCTGCATCTGGCTCCACGGGGTCTCCAAGGGTTCTGATAGTAAAAAGCTAACCCCTCCTGTGAGTTATGGAAAGAGTGGACACTTGACTGAGTGGTGTTGAGAGGCAAGGCCTCTGAGAAGAATTTAGGACTAGAAGAGCTATCAACATAAGACTTGATGGCAGAGAAGAATGAGATACACGAGGCTCTACTCCCTGTGCTGCTTGGGGCCTCGGTCAGGAAGAAGGCCACCGTCCGTCCGGCACAGGCCCTTGAGCCTCCAGGGCTGTGGTGGAAAGAACCCTGTTTGCTTCACGAAGTTACCTAGCTTCAGAATCCCTCCTTTAACTCACACAATACAGCACAACTGTTGACTCGAGGCTACAAACCTATCGACCCATCCATTTTATAGGTTTTCTCCATTGAAACAAGGGGGCTGTTTACAGAACCAAAGATTAAACATGCAATATGTTTTCTTATGCGACATTAAACTCACAAACACAACCTCATTAAGCTCTTCATTTACTTCCTGTTTCCTTTATCTGAAACTCTTGATTACAGTGTCACCGCTTTAGGTTCTCTCAGACTTGAAGCTGCCTCTGCTCCTGTTTTATTGTAATGAGATAAGAATCACGGACACCTAGGAACTTTTGTGATGACTTCTGGTGTTCTGCATTTTCAGCTAAGAGCAGCTGAGTGTGGGCTTGGTACCCACAGTGCTTGGTAGGTCTGTGTCCCCCTCAATGGTATCCACAGGGCATCTGTAACATCCTCTCCCTGCCAAGAATTGGATTCTTTGCAAAGACAGGGCCAGACTTCTGCTGCAGAAGGAGCAGAAGTGAGGGACAGTTTCTCCTGCTTCTCCCACTGCAAATCTCATGGGCTCTGTTCCAAGGCAGAAGGTCTTAGACTGCAGCCCATGTTGATGCCCAGGGTCAGCGCTCTCATCCTCACCTTACAGTGAAGGACACACTTTCCCTGCTACTTAACAGAGACCTGAGAGTACACGCCTGTCTGTGCACGCCTGTCTGCGCACGCCACGCCTGTCTGCGATGCTGACATGCCCATGTTTCCTGCTTCTCTTCTCACAATAGCAAAATTGTGAGATCAGCTTGGATGTCCATCACCAAATCAACACACACACACACACACACACACACACACACACACACACTGGAATCTCATTCAGTCACCAAGAAATATGAATTATAAAATTTGCAGAAAATTTGAACTGAAAAAGATCCCAGAAAGCAAGGTAAGCCAGGCTCGGAAAGACATGTGCATGCATTCTCTCTCATGTGCAATCCTTGACTACTAGCTGATAAATATTTGTGTCTCGGTGATAGTGAATGTGGAAACAGACTAGGGAACTTGACAGGACCCAAGAGATCGTGACAGCAGAGTAGGGACTGAGGAAAGCAAACCAATATTAACCCAAACAATGCCAGTCTGCAGAGGAAGCTGCAAGCCCTTTCTTACCCTGACATCATCCAACAAATAGAGCATGCCCCCAGGAAGCCCTTTAAATACAAACAGAAAGAGGGCATGGGAGCTGCAGAAGACATATACTCTACAGTTGATGCCTCTGGGCTCCTCAGCTCTACACCCACTGCCATTCCTGTAAGTTCTTCTACTTTCTCTCTTTTAAGAAAGCGTCTCTAATTGAAATAGAATTATATTACTGCCCCTCCCTTCCCTATATCCCCTCCAAGCTACCCTACCTCAAACCACTCCCACGCCCCACCCTTCTCAAGTTAATAGCATCTTTATCATTATTTATTGTTATATACATATATGTGTAAATGTTTGTGTATGAACAATTATATATGCATAAATATGTGTATACATGTATGCATGTATATATATATGTATATATGTATGTGTATATATGCATACATGTATATATACACATACACGTATGTTGTGGATAGCCCTGGGCTGTTTGTATTCTGCTAATTCTGCCCTCCTGGGAGGGGCTTCAAACAAGGAGTGAGTTACACCTGTGACTTGTGAACCAATCCCCTAATGAATAAAGGAGCCAATCAATGGGCACAGAGGAGAGACTTCTGGGTTGCAGAAAAGAAGAGAGGAGCAGAGGGAGAGAGAGGTGCCTTTTGGAACAGAGACAGCATGTAAGATGTAGCTAGTAGAGTCTCCTGGTATCATGGCGGATCTGCAAGGATTCACCACCAGAGGAATCAGACTTTGATAAGGTTTACAAGATTAGCTTTTAGTTGATGCGCCCAGAGATTGAGTTACCCTTGTTTCTGAACTGAGTTTGTGTTGTGTTTTCCTTCACTCAGTGGCTCGTCTGAGTTCCAGAGAGAAAGGTACAGCAGCAAAGTGTGGGTTTGCCTGATGTGCACCACAGAGGCCATGGGGGTATTGAAGCTTGGGGCTGGCGTGGTAGCGACCCGCCCGTGGGAACCTAGTGAGCTGGGTGGAGAGATCGTGGAGCTCTGAGTCAGAGCTCCCCGAGATGGGCAGCCCGAGATGGGCAGCCCGCCGGGGATGAGAGGACCAGGGCATAGGGTGGGAACACGTGCTAGACAGTCCATCTTTTTTTAATATTTCCTACAACCACATATACACACATATATACATACACATGTATGTATGTATACAGCTATACATCTATACATACATCTACATACACATAAGCACACACACAACCTGCTGGGTCCATTTTTGTAGTTTGCGTGTAGATGGTCAAGGATGATCACTCTGCACTGGACAACTAGCACGAGAGCCTGCCCCTGGGAGAATCTAACTCTCCTTTTCCATAGTTCCCATGGGCCTCCTCTCAGGGTGAGGCCTGGCTCGTTGTCTCTGTTCCACCTTAGCTTGCCCAGTGAGACTGTCATTGTTCCAGGCTTGTCTGCGCGGCTGTTTCTATGAAAGACTGTTTCATGCAGACTTCTCGGCATGCCGGCTCTTGCTTGTCCATCCCCCCTCCTGCAATGTTCCCTAAGCCCTCAAAGCAGAGCTGTGATATAGATGTAGCCACTGGGGCTGGGCTCCCCATGATCTCATCTCTGCGTTTCATCCAGTTGTGGTTTGCCATGGTGGGCTCCATTGGCTATCAAGAGAAGCTGCTTTAATGAGAGGTGGTAGCTACACTGACCCAGGAAAGGTGGTTTGCTCACAGAATGGTTCACGGGTCTCAGGTCTGGAAGGAGACTTTTTTTGTGGGTTTGCAAACGGCAGTGGGTTGGGGTAGCCTGCTTTTCGCTCCTTCTTAAGATGTCTGTTTCTACTCCTAACTTAGAAGGTGTGACCTTGTTCTCCATTGCTTTTGGCAGCTGCTAGGATTTTCATCTAACCCGCGCTGATTTTTCTCTCAAGCACTAAGAAAATCGTCTTGAAGCTTCCTTCTGAGTCCATTTCCAAGTTATTTAATTAGAGCAACTGCGAATGCTAGAATACTCAGCTTCCCAGTAAAAGACAAGAATAGAGCCTTTAAGGGAGGTGGTGGGAAAGACAAAAGGACAAGAAGTACAGGGTGCAAGGAAGAGCAGAGAGGGCTGGGAGGGAGGCCCAGGTAAAAGCAACTGAATGAAAGATGTTTGAAACTCCCACAGTGAACATTTATTTTGTAAATTAATTGAAATATGCAAATTGAGCCAAGGGTAGAGATGCACACCGTTAATCCCAGCACTCAGGAGGCAGAGGCAGGCTAATCTCTGAGTTTGAGGCCAGCCTGGTCTGCAGAGTGAGTTCCAGGACAGCCAGGGCTGTGTGGAGAGATGCTGTATCATAGGGGGAAAATGTAGATTGGACAGATAAAAATACACACTTGTGACTTCTAACCCAGAGGCACCCAGCTGGGGCCTTTGTGACAAGGCAGCCTTCTCTGGATCAGGGCTGTGCCCTGTGTACTTTGTCTCTGGACAACAGAGTAAAATCCCCAGCTGCCCCTGAAAGGGAACAGGCCTGGGGCTGGTGACCTAGCACTGGAGAGCTGTCCTGAAGCCCCTGCAAAGTGAGACAGAGCTGTGTGAGGGACGTCTTGACAAGAGACCAGTGTCTCTGTGTGCATACATTTGCTTCCAGGAGAAAACATTTTTTTGCCCGAGATGAAACTCCCGCTTCTTTCCCAGATACGGTTTTTCTGAGCAGCAAGGTAAGAAAGACACTGGTTTAGAAAAACTTACTTCCTTTATCCACAACCCCCAGCCCCACCCCAGGCTATTTCTGGCTTCTTCCTGAAGAACAGAAGTGAAATTACATTTAAAACCATTCCTTGGCTTATTGACACCTAGAAGGTTAATCAACCCAGACTTTTTCCGTTCTTGATCAATACGTATCTGGCTTGTCCTGCTCATAGACAGTTACCCAATTACCTGCTCTCTAACAGGAGCCTCGCAACCTTTCAAAATCTGACTTGTTTCATCGATCCAGTATCAGCTAAATTGGCACCCTCCTCTCTCACAGAACAGATTTAATCTGCCTGGGTTTGATTAAAATGCTTGGCTGAAACCAAAGCTAGATAAAATTTCCTTTCTCTTTCCAGAGTCCTCAGAAGTCACAAGAGTCCCATACATGAGAGAGTCATCCGGGACAACATTCAGCAATGGTGCAATTCAGTTGCACACTGAATCTCCAGTCTTGGAGGCTTCTATGATAAATTACCCCTAAACCTCTAATTCTTGGTGGACAATGGCGTAAACTTGCCCCATTGACACCTAATTGCTGGGCCTCAACCTCTTGAGACAAAACTAGAAGTGGGATACCTATCAGAAGGTGTTTTGCTAACAAATCTAATGATCTTATTGGTTGTAAAAGGCACCAGGTGACAGTGTAAATGCCACCCAAATATAACTAAGGGGAGAGAAATCAATGTCCTCTCATAGGATTTGGTAGAAGGTGAATTTCAGTATGACATGGTGCTAATCTTGCAGAAGGTGAAAAACAGTTCCCATGTCCTCAGACGTTTATGTTGTTAATATTTGTTTAACAAATCATTCATACTGTGAAAAATCTTTAATTAAAGTGGACCTGTAGCCTGCAATTCACTCATACAGAGCAATCACTTACCCCGCCCTAGAGATTAAATAACGAAGCTAAAAGTCTTCCTAATTACCAAAGGGGAAGAAATCTCTTATCCAGGTCATTAGTTTTCACCTCAACCTCACAAAAGGAGAAAATGCAATTTAATTCATTTGCAATAACAATTCTGAAATCCTAAGTAAACGTTAAAAAGATGCCCGACATTTCCTGACGTATACAAGACTATGAGGATGTGCTGCCAATTTAAATTCTGTGTAGCTGCATTGGGTTTGCAACCAGGAACATGAGCATCCGTGTGCAAATAAGAAATCAGGTACTCACTGTCGGATGCCTCACAAGTCATGCTGCAGGGTGACTGTCAGAATCCCTGCTGTGACTTCGTGAAAGTCATCCAGGCTGTACCAAAAGAAGCCACACCCCAAAATAATATATTCTCAAAAATATGAAGCACAGAGAACAGGCCTTTGACTTATCGTGGAGTAATGGATGCTTTGTGGCTTTATTTAAATTTGTTTCTTATTTAAATTTGTTTTTTATTTCTGTTTATTTTCATTATGTTTAATAATAGTATTATTGTGTTAATATAGTAATAACAATATCATGGTGTTAATATGGTGATATCAGAGCTGGATTCAGGTAAAACATCTTAGGTTTCCTATCTAAAACTGAAGTAATATAAAAATACCCTTAAGGGTTATCTATTAAAAAAATAGGTGGCTATTTTCTTCCTGTGAATGTTTTACATAATAAAGTAGAAATAGCAAAGAAATATAGGAAAAGAGTAATGCAGGAGACTTTCAGGTTTTACTTTTCTAAATTAGTAGCACTGCTTTGGGAAAAAAAAATTACCCTAAATGTTGACCGCAGTGCCTGAGGCTTCTAGGCCTAGACTAGGAACAGAAATATAAAACCCTCAGATGGCCAGATCTATACCTATCTGGCCGTAGTTCAGATACCCAGAGCTCAGGTGTTCAGTGGTATTCGTAGGGTTTGTAATTTCCCAAGATTGAGTCAAGTGCACTCTGGGACAGAGCTACCCAACTGAAGCACTAGGCACCACTCAAGGGTCCTAGAAGGAGCAGCAGGATTCATTTCTCCTAGGAGGGTAAAAAAGACTTGGAAATAATGTGAGCAGAGAGCACGTCTGCTTACAGCCCCGTTTAATCTTCTCAGCAACCCAGTGAGTTAGTACTAAAGTCCTCTACACTTACAGACGGAAACACGGGGTCAAAAAGGTTATACACCAGGCCAATGCCCACACTTGGCCACACCTAAACTAGTCAAGCAATGTTCTGTTGATGCCTGCATAAATCCAGTAAGGCCTCTGCTTGGGCATTGTGCAGATGGTTCAGGTGTTAGGGGGTGTAGTGTGCAAGCAAAAGGGTTGTAGGTCAGATCCCCAGAGCCCAAATGCTGGGATGGCACCCCTGGGATCCCGGTCCCACAAGGAAGACAGAGAGACTCTCCTCCAACAAACGGGCTAATCAGACTATTCTTAGAAGCAAGTTCTGGATTGGCTCAAGAGACCCTGCCTCAATAAAGAAATTAGGAAGATTCCAGATGTCAACTTTGAGTTTCCACACATTGTGCACGTGTGTGCAGGTACAATGACCCACAAGTGACAACCGGCTTCCTCCTATCTTGGACACATCGAACACTGGCCTAATCCTGATATCAGACTTTGCCTTTTCTAGGATTTCATATTAATTGGGTCCCGTATTTGTAATTGGTTATATTTGCCTTTCTTCATGTAGCACGCTGCACATTGAAGCTATTATTTAAAGCTATTATATGAATTGATATTTTTAATCTCTTAGGACTTGGTAGCATTTTGTAGCATAGATATGCCACAGGTGATTTTCTGTTTACAGGGCGGCAGCATTTAGATTTTACCTGTTTTTTTTCTGTGTGCAGTAGTACTTTTATCTTCTTTTACATGGCTTCAAAGGGTTCATGCCATCTCTCCTGATTGAGAACCAGGGCAGACTTACTAGTCATGAGGTGAGAGCTTGCACACCATCATAAAATCATTATACACTTGTCAGCGGCTCTGAGACACTTAGTACCTCCGGCCAAGCATTAGTCCTGCTAGCCTCTTTACTGTCTCTTAAACTTATTAAAAAATACAACTTGTATTATTCCACGTCTTGCAGTGGCTCTCAACCTTCCTAATGCTGTGACCCTTTAATACAGTTCCTGATGTTGTGGTGACCCCCAACCATAAAGTTATTCTTGTTGTTGCTTCTTCAATACTGTAATGTTGCTACTGTTATGGATCATAATGTAAATATCTTACATACAGAATCTGATATGTGACCCCCCCCAAGGGGGTCATGACACACAGGTTGAGACACACTGATGGAGAGCCATTTAAACTAGGTATTGCATCACAGTGCCAATGTGGTTTGAATGTCATTTTACTGCCTGTGAGTTCATTGATTTTGACTAGAGAGATGGATCATCTTTTTGTTTTCCAAAGATTTATCTATTATATGTAAGTACACTGTAGCTCTCTTCAGACACACCAGAAGAGGGCATCAGATCTCATTACAGATGGTTATGTGCCACCATGTGGTTGCTGAGATTTGAACTCAGGACCTCCAGAAGAGCAGTCAGTGCTCTTAACCTCTGAGCCATCTCTCCAGCCCCAAGATGGATCATTTTTATGTACCTATTCTTCTTGAATTTGGTTCCCAGTCAGAACTTTCATCAATTTTTTAAACACTGGGCTGTGTGTCTTCCTGCAGTTGTGTTTCTTCTGCACATCTCTATTATGAGTATATGCCTCTTCTGTCCTAGGCAGAGTTCCGAGGCTTCTGCTCCCTTGGCTGTCTGCACACATATGTGCCCAGGATTTATGGTTGTGTTCTGTAAACTTCTTTGTCTGACAGGCCTTTTGTCTGCCGTAGCTGGAAGCAGCAGCAGTGGTGTGTGCTCTAATACAACATTGGGGATTATATTGTCAGGCTACTTCCTTGAGGCAAATCTTCCAAGTGTCCAAAAACAAAGATAAAGAGCAAATCTTGGAGTGGTCAAGAGGAAAGTGACAAGGACATCTAGAGGAACAAAAACCCAATTATGGTTGGAGTCATATCAGAAGACATAGGGCAGGGAACAAAAGAAAATTATCTTTAGATACCAAAATAAAATTTTACAAGAGAAACCAAATCTGGCGTTCCATGGCCAGTGGATTTCAAAGCATACCCCCTCCCTGGCACATGCACGCACACTCTCTTGGAATAAGGCCACAACCTCATTGCAGGCAATGTGGCAGTTTTCAGATACTTGATAAGTTGAGTCAAGGTAGGGAGGTACAATCTATAGTCCTTGAATAGGCATCAATTAAGCAGTAGCAGATGGTGACAGTTCTGTGGTGGTTTTGCCCAGAAGTCCTCCTTCATGTTGGCTCAGCTACAGCCAACTGTGCACAATGGCTGGCTGGTGAACCCAGGGCTTCAGAAGGGCTGCTGTGTCCCCCAGACACAGAGAAGCCTGGCTTCTCTGGGAATTAGTCATGGTCAGCCTCACTATGCTGCTGGAGTCTTCAGATGTCATGAGGATAACACTCCTCTGTTATCAACTGTACAGATATTTAAGCTTCATCTTTCAGTCTTGTCAATTACCTACGCCGAACAATTCAGCAAATCTTCCAGTGGTATGCCTTGCCTGAGGCTTACTCTTACATGTAGTTACAAGTGATGTATCTAGCAGGGACCCATCAGAAATTTCTGGCATGTTCCTGGGCTTTGGGAAGAGTGTAACAGGAGTCATTGAAAAGTGTGTGGGTTGATGGTTCAGCTCCCCAGAGGAAATACAAGTAACCACCATGTGTTGTAAAGGGACAGGAAAGGGGACTCATAGGAGCTGGAATATACCAGTAGGGGTTAGCGCCGAGTTCCTGACAGGGCCTGACTGAACGGAGAATGGTGAGGGAACTAGAGTCCCAGCCTTTGAAAACCCCATGGTCATGAGCACTAGAGCTTATGTAGAACATTTGCCAGAACAAGCAGCCAGCCCAGATCCGTTTGTCCTCCATTGCTCAAAACTGTACTTCCATACATACATGAGTACAACCAAAGCACTGCTTCTTATTCCCTTTTTTGAGCACCAACTATCAGTCTGAAATGTGATTGTGCCTCTCCCTTTCTTCTCCGAGCTGCCTATAATCTCCAGCTTGGCCTGTGCCAAGGACTTGCTGCAGTCTTAGGTCTCTGCAGCTCAGTACCTTGGCTTTGTTTGGGAAACAAGTTGGCGAGTGCTAACCCTTTTGATTGTTTTCTTAGCTAGTCCTTTCTGAAGGCAGAATATTTCGCCTCTTTTCTTGTTGTCAATTCTCACCAAATACTGTTTTTGTTTAAAGTACTAAATGACATCATCTCTCAAGACTGATGATACTTTCTACCTTTAATGGGAACGTGGGTCCTTAACTGCCCATGGCTCCCAGGTAGGCATATAATACATGGAGATGACTCAGTATAATAAATGATCAGAGAGAAGCATTTCCTTCTAATGAGGAATTGGGATCAGCTTCTGGGTTTGCCATTGGCCTAGACCTGGCACAGAGCTGTGTTATGCAAGTCAATATAACCTGCAGGTGACATAAGTTCTTACTACAACCTGACCAGGCTTCTCCAGAGCCAAGTCAGAGGTTGGAGATGGCCAAGGACAGGGGCTCATCTACTCAATCATAAGTGAGGCAGCCAATTGACTTAGCGGGTGTTTGGTGGGGGCTGGAGACTTTCTGGTTGATACATTCTTTGTCTTTTATGGCCTCTTTCATTTTCTCTGTCTACTTCAGCTTATTTTTTGTTCAAATTTGGCTTGCTGGCTTAGTCGCTCACACTGACCAAAGCCACAGGCTTTGAAAGAATGAAGAGGAATTAGGGGCTTTCACTCCAATGCCCTCATTTTACAGATTAAATTATAGAGGATCAATCAAGTTACATGATTGGGTCAAGGACATGTAATTGGTAAGTAATCATTAATATGTATCATCTGCTGTGTTCCAGACACTGCTAAAGTGGCCTGTCAATCAATCCTTACAATGACTGATGATATAGGAACTTTGATTTTTCTTTTAATACATCAACTTTGCTTGCATGGACTATAATTACTCGGTCAAATATCCTTTTGGGATAAAGGCATCAAAAAGATGGTGGAATAGGACTCTCCTGGACACATCCCTCCACGAAAACATCAAATTGCACCAACTATTTGTTCACAAAAATACATCAATGAGAACGTGACAAAAATGACATGAGCAGATGTTACGCAGGCACAAGAAAAGATGCACTGCAAAGAGGAGGAGGGACAGTTTCCTGTTCCCCTTATCTAGGCCCATGCAGCACACAGTGAGGGAGACCTGTGTGGAGGGAGGAGAGGGAAATGAATGTCTGTGGGAGCCGGTAGGCTGAAGCTGATGCAGAGGCCAGTACTCCTTTTCCCCAGGTCCCAAGAAAATGCCACTCGAGGCAGGACGCCATGATATGACTCTTAGCACCAACCAATTACGTTAAAGGCCACAGTGGCTTTCTAATGAGATGCTTGCACACGTATTCCCTGCTTGCTGCTTACTATAAGGCCTTGCCCCAATAGACATTCAGGGCTCCCCCACCACCAAAACCATCCTTTGTGACAGTGGTGCATTAATGGGGGGCGGGGGGAGCTAGCTCGAATAGAGTAAGGACCCTGCTGTGAGTTGCATCAGATTGGCTCCTGTCTGTGTTTGTGAGGATCACTAACACTTTCCTAGCACAACAGTGCTATGGGCAAGCCTGGAGAACATTTTCTTAATTTGTGGCTGATGTGGAAGGAGCTCAGCCCATGATGGGTGTGAAGTCCCTGGGCTCGTGGTCCTGGGTTCTGCAAGAGAGCAGACTGAACAAGCTAAAAGGAGCAAGCCAATAAGCAGCACCCCTCCATGGCCTCTGCATCAGCTCCAGTCTCCAGGTTCCTGCCCTGTTCTGACTTCTGTCAGCAATGGACTGTGAAGTGTAATCAATCCAAATAAACCATTTCAACTTGGTTTTTGGTCACCAGTGTTTCATTGCTGCAGTAGAAACCTTGACTGAGACAGTAAAGCAGGAGCAGGAGGTGGCTGTCCACACTGTATCCAGTCAGGAAGCAGGAAGCCATGAGTGTTTGTGTTCAGCTGGTGTTTTTTCTATTCAGTCCAGGACTACAACCAAGGAATGGCGCTACCTACCCTTGGAGCAGGAGCTTCCATCTCAGTTAACCTAATCTAGACAACAAGACCTCATAGACATGTTCAGAAGTTCATTTCTATGGTGACTCTAAATCTCGTTGATAATAAATATTAAACCATTGAACAATAGAATTGTCAAATGGGTTATTTGACAACACATATAAATGGAATAAAACAAAGAAACCCAGTGTATTGGACCCCATCAAAAGAGCAAATATCCCAGTTATGGGAGGCAGGAGGAAGCTCAT
Organism: Rhynchomys soricoides; assembly: GCA_019843965.1. Taxonomy (NCBI): domain Eukaryota; kingdom Metazoa; phylum Chordata; class Mammalia; order Rodentia; family Muridae; genus Rhynchomys; species Rhynchomys soricoides. The sequence continues at coordinate 7,435,603 of JADRCH010000066.1, read as the reverse complement.
TTTAAGAATAGGAGTCGTCCAAATTTTGAGCAAGCTATAAATAACCATGTGCAGGAAGATTAAAGGTCCTCAAATAGATTCAATCAAAAAACGACTACATCAAGATTTACTGTAATCAAACTATTAAAAAATCAAAGAAAAAAAAAAAAAACCAAGTCACAGGCATGGGAGGACACATAAACATAACTAGATCCATTCAGTAAAATCTTAGAGGAGAGAACACTTAGAGGGGAGCTCAAGGGCCTACTGTGATTTGAATCTGAAGTTTTCCAAGGCAGGTGCATCATTCCTGGAATGGGTGGAGCCCCGCTGGCAGGATTTCATCACTGGGGGCAGGATGAGTCCCTGTGAGGTCAGAGCCTACATCTGGCTCCAGTCAATCTGAACTTACTGGTTCATCGTGACATGAACAGCTGTTGCTGCCACCCAACTCCCTGAGTGGACTGAACAAGACACTCCACCACAGCTCCCAGGATGACAGGCTGAAACAGCTCGGAACAGTAATCTAAAATAAACGTTTTTTCCCTGAAGTTTGTCATAGCAACAAAAGTAACTAACACGGGGCTGACGGAAGAAAACTCACAGCAAACCTGGCCTTCGAAACGACAGACAGCTAAAGACTCACAGAAAGACAAAAGCTGTTTTTTCAAGAAATGCTGTAGGGATTCTAGAAGCTAAAGGAGAGAGCCACTAATTAGTAACATGAAGTTTTTTCCCAGTCATTCTTCTACTTTCCTGTATTAAGCACACAGCCAAAGCTGGGATACCCTAATATGGCACACATTTGGTTCAAATCTCACATCAAAGCTATGAAAGATGATTTCTTCAACAATTTGTTATGGAGGCTGGAGAGATGGCTCAGTGGTTAGGGGGACTTGCTGCTCTTGCAGAAGACTGGGGTTCAGTCAGCAGCACCTGCATGGTGACTCACAAGCACCTGAAACTCCAGTCTCAGGAGCTCCAACGCTCTCTTCTGACTGCTTTGGGTACTGTGTGCATGCAACCAAAACACACACATAAAATAACTTTCAGAATCTTAAAAAATAGTAAGTTTTCATGAATTATACAGCACAAAAGATACCTTTGGTATCAAAGTATAGATTGTGTGACAGGACAGACAGGATATTTAGAGTTGTGTATAATCAAAATTAAGTTGCGACTGTCAAATAGCCTATTTAACAAGTGGAACTATTTATGGTGCATTGTGGTGACAAAACAAAAGCCTAAAATAGATGCAAAAATAAATAAAAAGTAAGGAATTGAGTCATACCGTCAACAAAATCATCTAAGTACAAAACGAAAAAGGAAAATAACCAAGAAATAAATGATCTATAAAATAATTCCCCAAATGATTAGCAAAATAACATCTATAAGTTCTTATCATCTATCAATGGCTTCCTTAAACATAAATTTCTGTATCAAGAACAGAGTAGATGAACGGATTAAAATGCACACGCACATAACCCAGTTATGCATGCTGTCTGTAAGGGATTCTTTTCACAGAAAGACATGCACAGAAAAAAAAATTAGTCACTCATGCAAAATGTAAACCAAAAGAGAGCAGGAAGGATCATACTTATGTTGACAAGTAGATTTTAAGCTAAAGTCCATAAAGACAATGCTGTCATTATACAATGATAAAAGGTCAATCTACCAAGTGAATACAGCATCATTAGTGCAAACGTATCCAACCTCGGAGTACCTAGACAGATAAGGCAATACGAATGAAGGAAAGGATCCGTAACAGAGCAATTGTCTTCAATCGTTCCAAAGTAGGGACTTTAATATCCTCGAAGCAGCAATAAACATATTGTCTCAACAGAAAACTCAATGCTTCAACTACACTTCAGACTAAATGGACCCCAGAGGCACACAGAACATTCCACCAAACCCCGTGGAATATGCACATGAAATATCAAATTCATTATCAACATCTCAAGTGCACATGAAATACAGCATATGAAAGTTTATGGAATGCCACAAAAGAAGGTCTCAGAGAAGCAGTTTTAGCTATAAACATCTACATGGAAAGAGACAAGACAGGTTGGTGAGATGGCCCAGTGTGTTCAATCTTTGAGACCCCACCTATGTGCACCTGCACATACATATGTGCACATAAAAATATTTGAAAAGAAAAGAAGTGCATCAAATAAAGACGTTATTCCTTAGGTAACTTGAGAGGGAGCAAAGTTCAAAGTTACTTTAAAAAAGAAGACTCAAGAAATGAAATTGAGAACAAAAATGCTATAGCAAACAATCAGCATAACTTCAGTTTTCAAGGGACGTGATCTGTTTTGCAATATTTAGCTGTTATAAAAAGTGGGGAGGGGGGTGTGGAGGGGCAAAAGTAGAGCGGTTAGTACAATTCCTGAGGGATATTGGTTGGTCCTTGAAATACTAAATTTGTATAAAGCAAGACCTTTCCCTCATGCTTGGCCTCTTCTGCAAACATGCAGCTCTCTTTTCACTTTCCACGCTGAGGCACAGGCAACAGAGGCCTTGGCCGATGCTGAAAAGATGCCGGCACCCATCTTGGCTTTTCAGCTTTTAAATTTTTGAAATAGAGGAGCATCTTTTTAAGAACCAAGTAGCCATCCTCGGGTGTGTTGTAATAATAATAATATGAAGAGACTAAAACACCTAATGTTTATAGGTTAGGAGATTTAATCTCGCTAACATGCATATGGACATTTTATGTTATCTAGAGGATAAATGCAGTGTCTACCAGAATTACAGAAATGCATCTCAAAGTAATATAAAAACACTATCTTTTTTTGTTTTTGAGATAAAAACACTATCTTAAAATTCATATGGAACTGGAAAAGACTCAAAGAGCAGAATAAATCTTGAGCAAAACGCAGAGCTGGCAGTACCTACCACATTACCTGACTTCAAGATTCTCTAAAAACCTGTGGCAACCTAGACAGTGCTATCTGGTCTAAAAATACATGCACAGGCCAAAGAAACAGAATACAGACCCCAGAATAAACCCCAACACTTACAGTTAATGAGTTTCAACAGCAATGCCAAGACTATACAACAGGAAAAGAGAGGCTAAGCTACAGGGAAGGTGAGGAATCTGGCTGGAATCAGATCCCATCTCACGCAATGCTCAGAAGTCAACACTAACTACAGTCTTAACCACGGGCCAGAAGCCCCCGAAATACTGCAAGGAAACAGAGGGGCCGTCCTTCGAAGCCATGCCATGAGTCATGCATGCGTCTTCTATGACTCCAAAAGCCAGAAACAGAAAGAGATGAAAGGGACCGCAGTGACGTAAAACAAAAACCAACAAAACAACAACTAACTGCTCAGACCCTACAGACTACAGAAAGCAGTTACAAATGTCTGGTAAGTAGAAAGTGTCCACAGTGTAATGGGACTTGAGATAATCTCAAAGTATAAATATATTGATTTGTTTATGTCTGTGTGTTTGTGTGTGTACATGTGTGTGCATGCGTGGAGTATGCATGGATACATGTGCAGGCCAGAGAGGGGACAGAGAGAATGGTAAAGGAGGGGACATAGGGAGGAAAAATTAGCCCTAAAGGGCATTTGAAAACTGAGAGGGGGAAATAGCCTTGGGGTCCCACCCCTAACTGAGAAGCTGTTTGTACTAGATACCCACTGGCAAAGGGAAAATCAGTTTTCTTCAATAGAGTGTCACTGGGTGTGTCAACCATCCTTGAGGGCAGGCCCCCTGCCTGGGAGAAGTTGACCAGCTTAAAACCAGCCCCATGCTTTGCTTGTAGACTTTTTGTTTCATTTTGTTTGGTTTTGGCTTTAAATGTGTTATTGCTCATTTGCTTATTAGTTTATTTGTGAGTGTGTATGTGTATGTGTGTGTGTGTGTGTGTGTGTGTGAGAGAGAGAGAGAGAGAGAGAGAGAGAGAGAGAGAGAGAGAGAGAGAACATAAAGTTGGTTAGGAGAAGGAACATGAAGAAACTGAATTTTAAAAATTAATTTAGCTACCTTTAGACCTTTAAATTTCAAGGTATTTCTATTAAGAGGTAGAAGATAGATAGACAGACAGACAGATAGATGATAGAGAGATGTTAGGTAGTAACATCATTTTCTCAATGAAGATGGTATTAGAATTACACACTACTAAATGTTTTATTTAAACTACTTAATTAAGTACTGCCATTACCACACCAACCCAAAGAGACATCCACATTCTCCTTTACCTGGCAGCTTTCTTCACAGTGGCTGAGCTGTAAAATCTCTGTGACTGTGAATACTATCAGAGGCGCTAACAAAGAGAAGGAACTCTCATCGGTAGTAACGTGGATGAGCCTGGAGAACATTATGTCATGTGAAATAAGCTAGGCTTACACAGAGAAAAGCTACATGATGTCATTTACATAAGGAGTCCAAACCAGATCATCTGGGTGCGTCTTAAGTGCCTGGCTAAGGGTTCAAAGAGCCCAACTAGAAAGAGAACAAGAAGGTCCCATGTGGACAACAGCCATAGGTGTGGGACTTGCTTGACAGAAGAAGACCACTACATAAGCTATCTCCAGGTAACGGGTCTTCTTAATATCTATGTCTCCCACTGGTTCTCTATCCTGAGTCAGCTCTGAGAGACGTAATGCTAGGCTAATCCTGCCCATGTTAAAGATGGCATGAGGTAGTACAGATGGTATATGTCTAATATGGCACACAACTAGATGGTCGAGTCAGAATTTAAAGCTAAACACCCTCAGTGCAAATATCTACCCTTATCTAGTTTTATAAAATCTTATCTTTAGCATTGAATGTCAGCAGCTGCAGACATGGGCCACATGATGAACAAGCATCTGAGGCAAAGTGGGGCAAAGAGGAATTGGGAGGAGAGAAAATTAACCTTAACTCCCTCTGCCTTCTTCTTGGAGAAGACCCAGCATCTCCACGGGCAGATACCTCAATTTTAAATCTAGTACATGGGTCTTATTACAAGCTCTAGAACTTGAAGTGTATGAGTGAACAATGTGCTGACATTTAGAATAACTGGAAGCTTTGTAATTATGAAAATCTGACCAGGAAATCCATGGGACGCTGAGTTCGTCCTCCACAGAAGAAACTAACCCTGGAAAATAAATATAAACAAAAGCAAGCAAAGATAAGGCAGGTCCTCAGTAGAGTCAAACAGTGGCAGGAGGCGGGCCTGCTCTATCTTCCATTACTTGTAAGGGCTCCATAAAATCATAAAATCAGCATCCTCAAAGCCCTTCTAGTTTGGATACCTTCATTTTGACCATGCCACACTGTTTGGTCGTGGAGGACTCTCTCCAGGTTATGTGCTTAGAGCTGTAAACTCTGTAAACCATGGTAAGAAAAGGGAAGAACTGCAAATGACTATGTGCTTCAGGAAATGACTCATCCCCAATCCCCCGGCTGTCACATGTCTTAGTCACCGATGCAGTCTCAGCTCTAAATTTCAGGTGGTATTTTGTAACCCTAAAACGTAAGCAGAATATAAAGGAAAACTGAGGCTCCCCAAAAGCTGTGGACTCGAACATGATTATCTGAAAAGACTTTGTGAATGAATCTCATCTCTTTCACGGCTTCCTTTCTTTGTCCCCTCTGTTCTGCCTTTCATTATTAAAATTTGGCTTGTTTTTTAAACTTTCAGCTTGAAAGCCCTCATAAACACCCAAAATTCTCATCTTAATCTTATTTTCAGAAGTGATGATCACGTTCACAGTGCTATGCAATAGAAACCTGTAACATTTTCATCTTGCACGGAGAACCTCCACGTTCACCACAGAGCCGTTCTCCGACTCTTCCTGTCACTGTTGTTCTGGCTGCTGTAACAAAATGCCCTTCTCCTAGGGCTCAGGAACCATTTTGGAAGAGGAGGCAGAAAGACTGTAAAATTCAGGGGCTGGGAAGGACCAGAACGAAGCAGTATTTTCTGGACATGACTGGACTGCTGGACTCATGAAATTAGCACATGTGAATGCTCATAGTCTGTACAGTGAAGCCCAGAGAGGAAAACGCTTCATGATTCCCACATACACTTCTCTCTGAGGAGCTATGAACAGCTTGTGGCTGGAGGAGGAAGAGTCCAGTTTCTGCAAGGGGGTGGAGTCTAGTGGGTTGGCCATGCTCCAGTGGATGGCTCCATATCCAGTAATATATAGGTGACACATTAGACTTACTAGGTTATAAAAAAAATAATAAATTTAAAAAGCGATTCTAAAGCTGATGGGGGAGTAGATCTTAGGAGTTAGTGGCAAGTGTGGGGGTGAATATGTCCAAATGCATTAAATAAAATCTCAATTTATAGAAAGAGCTCCCCCTACAAGAGCAGTTGATAAAAGACACTGGCTCATGGTTGAAAGGCACAGTTGATGTGGTAGGAGCTTGAAGCAGCTTGTCAAATGATACCCACAGTCAAGAAGCAGAGATGCAATGAACACACATGGTCACCCAGCTCCATTTCTCCCTTAACACAGCCCAGGATGCCAGCCAGGAATGGGACCACACAGTGGGTAAGGCCTCCTTTCTCAATTACACAGCAGTCAAGATGCCCAGAGGCTCTGTCTTCCGGGTGGTTCTAGAGTCTGTCAACTTGGCCACTAACACTAACCAAAACACCACCTTCCCATACAGTCTCTCTGTGGCTTTGATTAGCTGCTATACTTCAAATAAACAGAATCGTAATTTTTGCCCATACCTCACTTACTTATTTCACTTAGCATAATGTCTTCAAGGTTCATCCACATTATAGAACATACTAGAGCTTCATTTATTTTTAGGATCTACATGGTGTGGATTTAAGATGTTTTGTCTAACGCGCTTCCGATTTCTTCTAGTCTGTTTCGAATAGATTTACAACGAACCAGAGGTGCAAATGTCTCTCTGTGACCAGTCAATCAATTCTTTCCAATACACACCCAAAATCGAAATTGCTAGATCTTATGGTTGATAATTTTCTTTTTAACGTTTATTTTTATTTTATATGCGTGGGTATTTTGAACTTGTGCGCGACATGCATGCAATGCTTAAGGTGGTCAGAAGAGGGCGCTGGATCACCTGGGTCCGGGGTTACAGAGCGTTGTGAACCAACACGGGAGTTCAGGTAACTAAACCTGGAAGTGTATCCTCTGGTCTTAACCTCTGAGTCATCTTTCTAGCCCCACTACTTTTCTTTTTGAGGAAATTGCCATGCCGCCTTCCATAGTGGATGCCCAATCTACACTCTCCTCATTTCTATGTAGAGAGCTGTATAAGTCTGTTCTATGTAAGACTGTTCTGCAGCAAGAGTGTATCGCTTGTGTCTTTCCCCGTGAGGAGTTGACTTGGACCAGCAGGTCATTCTTCTGTGATAGGGTCCTGAGAGAGAAAGAGGATCAGGAGACCAGGAGATAAAGAGGGAGAAAGACGGAGAGAGAAGATAAGACAGTCTGGGCTTGGGAGGTCTTGCACAAGCTACGTCTTATGTTGGGCAAGTACTATTATGTACTATTTCCATGGGAGGAATGGGACAGAGTCAGCAGAAGCTATCACACAGTGGGACCAAGTCAGCAGAAGCCATCACACAGTGGGACCAAGTCAGCAGAAGCTATCACACAGTGGGACCAAGTCAGCAGAAGCTATCACACAGTGGGACCAAGTCAGCAGAAGCCATCACACAGTGGGACCAAGTCAGCAGAAGCCATCACACAGTGGGACCAAGTCAGCAGAAGCTATCACATAGTGGGACCAAGTCAGCAGGAAGTGAAGCACTGTTGCACAAGGGAACACAGGTATCTCAAGGGCATTACAGACTGAGTACACAGTGACCTTGGGACTGATAACCACAGCTCCACACTATGGGAAGAGGTGGATCCTTAGGATCAGAAGCAGTGGCTCCCAGCCCTCCCAGGGCCCTGGCCCCAGGCTATTACTGGCTCTGATAAGCATGTTCCTGGTTTTGGAGAAAGAGCTGTGTTCCTTCTCATCAGGGCACTAGGGAAAGCCTCAGTCAGTCAGTCCAGCCCTCCACAAGGGGCATGTGTATTTGTGATGTGCTTGGGACTGAACCCAGGACCTGAAGCTTCTTAGACAAGGGTTCTGTATGAGCACTGTCCTTGGGGTCTCTCACTAGTAGGGGTCTCCCCGAATCACTCAAGAAGGATATAGCTCTCTTCCTAATCCACAAAGGGAGGCCATTGTTAGCTGAGAAAACTCAACAAATCAGCCAGAGCTCCTGCTTGAGAAATAGATGGCCAGTATACCTCATTAAACATTCCTTGGCTCCTTCTCTTCACAAAAGAAGGTGAACGATAGCAAAACACAACTCATAGCCCACAGGTTGCAAACTAGGTTTCCGTTAAGTCAAGTGGAGAAAGCAGTTGTGCAGGGCTACACAGTGGGCAAGCCTCTTTGTACATCTATAGTGTGGGGCTCACCGATATGGCCCCAAAGCTAAGACGCAGCATCTAACAGAGAGGCTATGATAACATGAGAGACCTGTGGCACTGGGCACTCGCAGGCCTCATCTCTGCTTATTACTAGAAAACACATAAAAGTGTGGCTGAGAAATGCATTGCCCAGAGTCGAGACAAGTTTGCATTCCATCACCCTTTTAGATTTCCACTACTCTGGGGCTCAAACCTGGGACAAACCGCTGAGATGCCTAGGAACATCATAACTCTGGCTGCCAGTTTCTCTCAGCATCTCTCAGTCCCTACCTGTTACAGGGTCCTCCTCTGGCTAGCATACCCTGCCCCCTACCCTGCCCCCTCCAGTCCAGAGGCTAGGCAGCCCTTCCCCTAGCTGCCCTTCCCTATATAATCCAGCCATTTTGGCTATGGCAGCTCTTTTGGCCTCTTGCCCATTTGGCTTGTCCCTTAGCCCAGGCTACCCATCTCGGTTGGTGGTTCCTCTCTTGCTTTTCCCCCACCCCCTCTCCCCTCACTGCCTTGACTCAGTCTGGTCATGTTCTCTCTGGACTTTCCCAGATGTCTCTGCCTCAGGCTATGCGCTCCCTCACGTCTACAGTACACCTCCTCCACCACACCTAGGAAGAACTGTGTGCTCCCTTTTATTTCTGTCTTCATTCATTCTCCCAAATGTACTCTGAGAAAACGGCCTTGCTGTTTACAGGTAGAGTTTTTAGGTTGTTTGTTTTGGGTCTCTTCTTGGCATGTCTCTGTTGGCAATTACTGCCATGGAGTTTTATTCTTCTCTTGCTTCTGGTCTAGGTCAGAGGTAGGGTAGAAGTGAGGGGCATATCCATTCCGTGGCAGTGGCTGAGGCAATCTGAGAACACTGGGGACCCCCTGACTCACTCAATTTTCCTTCCCGTTTGTTTTCTGTCTATGATACCAGTGACTTGAAGGAGCAGCTTGTCATCACTGAGATAAACCACAAAATCAAATTGCATTTTTGCCCAGGTTTGTGCTAGTTAGCATTTGTCAATGAAGACAGAGACTAGGGTCATCTAGGAGGGAATCTCATTGGGGGTTGGGGGGAGCTCCTATCAGACAGATGTGGGGGCAAGTGTGTAAGGGTATTTTCATGCTAAATGGTTGATGTGGGAGGCACTGGCCCACTCTGGCTGGTCCCTTGGGGGGGAAAGGGGTGCGAGACTGCATGAGAAAGCAGAACTGAGCAAGCCAAGAGGATGCAGACAGTAAAGCAGCTTTCTTATATGGTCTTTGAGTCACCCAAAACCTTTTCTCCCCAAGTCCTCTGTGGTTCTAGTGTTTATCACAACAAAAAAAAAAATCTAAGGTACTGGCCAACCCCTGATCACCTTGACAGAACCTAATCTCACGTCAGCTAGTCCAAGAGATGGGGACACTATCTGGGAGACCAGAGTGGGTATGGGAGTCAAGGATCTGGCTAAGCCTGAGGTAGAGTCCTGGCAAGTGATAGGTTTTCTCTCATGAATAAGCCAGTTCAACTGAAACAAAAGTAGAAAGAAAGAAAGAAAGAAAGAAAGAAAGAAAGAAAGAAAAAAAAGGAAAGAAAAGAAAAGAACAGGTTTATTTGGGAGTGGACTCCTTGGTGAAAACTCACCAGTCTAGTCTCAGGGGATGAAATGGGAAGAAGTCATAAGCAGACTATGGAGTGGTAGCTTTTTACAGTCTCTCTCTCTCTCTCTCTCTCTCTCTCTTTCTCGTGTGTGTGTGTGTGTGTGTGTGTGTGTGTGTGTGTGTGTGTGTTGGGTGGCTTGTGACTTCAGGTGAGGGGGGTTGGGGCACCTGTCAGGAACATCAGGGCTTTTGGTGCCTTTTTTCTTGGAGGCTGAGTGGGTTGGAGGGAGAAGAAGAAATGGAATTTGTTAGACCATGTGGGAAAGGCGGCAAGCCAAGAACTCCAACAGAACTTGGATCAGGGTGACTTCCTGGGAATGCTCAGCCTAACGATCAGAGGTTGTGTATGCAGCTTGACCTCAAGGAGTCTCTTGGGCAGGAAGTCATTTGCTGGTCAAGCCCTGGCACAGAGATGGAGAGAAACACGGCTCAGAGTCACTGTTTCACAAACTCTGAAGAAGAATCCATGTGTTCATGTCATTTCTGCAGCATTCCCAGAGGAGGAAGGAGCTGGCCAGCACCTCCCTCGCCTCGCCCTGCCCCTCACCTCTGTTTGACTCTCCACTCACACTCAAACCTCACATTTTTCATTAAAGCACATTCACTGAGGTATAATTTGCATATAGGAAAATTATATCTTTTAAGATTCAGATTAATAAATTCAGAAAAAAAAAATGTAGAGAGTTTTCACAAACAAATCCATTGCCCTGTGAAGCTCACTCCTTTAAAGTCAATCCAATTCCTACTTCCTGCCCCAGGCAAACACTAATCTGCTTGTTTCTAGAATTTTCTTCCTACTTCACCATTCCTGGCAATCTTTAGAAAATATTATTTTTAAAATCTACCCCTACAATCAACAGTTGGCTCGTGGGCACCCTGAGAATTTTTTTAATGCTTTCTCTTACCTATTTAACGGAAAACTCCTTAAGAGATAAACAGAATAAGAGATAAGCAGAATGCTATCTATTATAATCTCCATGGGCTCTTACATGTAATAAGTACTCAGTAATTGGTTGTATTTTTTTTTTTCTAGTACTTTACTTTTTGGTTATGTTTAGGTAATAAATACAAACACAAAATTTTTTAGGAATCAATAGGATTGCCATGTTTGACCACATATACCTTTTGTGTAACCAAATTACATGTAGTCTGTCTTCTCAAACATTGATCACTTTCTTCATGGTTAAGACATTCAAAGTGTAGTTTCTGGGATTCGGAGCACCTGTGGTGTGCTGGTTAGTTTTATGTCAACTTGGCACACGCTAGAGTCATCTGAGAGGAGGCAGCTTCAGTTGAGAAAAGTCCTCCATAAGATCAGGCTGCAGACAGGCCTGCAGGGCATTTTCTTATTTAGTGACTGATGAAGGAGGGCCCAGTCCATTGTGAGTGGATCCATGCCTGGGTTGGTGGTCCTGGGTTCTATAAGAAAACAGGCTAAGCAAGCCTTGGGGAGCGAACCAGTAACAGCGACCCTCTGTAGGAATGTTTTAATGTAAAGGTTATCCTTGCGTTCCTCAAATGCTGATTTCTCTGCGCTCACATTTTGTCTCAAAAAGGACACAACTTTGTAAAGCTTATGTGGAGAAAGAATTGCCTGTCTCAAGTTTATATAAACAATTCTCTTGGTTTGTTTTTGTTTTTTGTTTTTGTTGTTTTTGTTTTTCGAGACAGGGTTTCTCTGTGTAGCCCTGGTTGTCCTGGAACTCACTCTGTAGACCAGGCTGGCCTCGAACTCAGAAATCCGCCTGCCTATGCCTCCCAAGTGCTGGGATTAAAGGCGTGCGCCACCACTGCCCAGCATTATATAAACAATTCTTACCATTTATTCTCTGCCTTGTCAATAAATGCTGATTACCCAATGGCTGAGCAGAAGAGAGAGTAAGTAGAACTTTCACCAGCCAGGGGAAGGGGGCGGAGGTGGAGTTAGAGCCACCACGAAGGGGTCTAGAGGTAGATCTGCCTCAAGGAGGGAGGAAGAAAGACCTTTTAGAGTTCAGGGGGACAATGGGAGCCCCAATCGCAAGTATTTGAGATGGTGGCTGGGGGGAAGCCAGATTAGTTTAGAGGATTAATAAATAGATCAATACTGCCCAGGTATTGAAGTGAAGTTTCAAAATTAAACTCGGTCTCTCTGTGTGGTTATTGAGAACTAGCTAGAAAAGACATACAGCCTCCATATTAATTCATTATTTACAATCACATTAAAAATAATTCATTTTACACCCCTCCATGGCCTCTGCATCAGCTCCTCCCTCCAGGTTCTTGCCCTGTTTGAGTTCCTGTCCTGATTTCCTTTTGGTAACGGCATTTCATCATTGTGATAGGAACCCTAACGAAGACGCGTGGAGAACGCAAGAGCGCATTGGGGCTCTAACACGGGCAGAAATCTGTTGCCTGTAGGTCTTCGGTGTTTTCGTCTTTCCCCCTTTGTGTTGGGACCACGGGGAACTCAGCAAATCCATGTGTGTGAGCAGGTCGTCTTCCTACCCACAATGCATAGCGGCTCTCTGTCCGTAGAATCCAGCATCTCTCTACAGGACGAAGTCAGCCTGCTGCCAACACCTGCCACTGTATGCCAGAGCGCTTTCCTTTCTTTCTGGAGGCTGTGTCCACCAAGTAACAGAGCTTGTGGAAACAGATCTCAACCGCGATGGATGGGGTGGCAAAGCTTCCTCACCAGTGCCCCCACCCCACCCCCATGATGGCTAGCTCTGAAGTGTCTTCTACAGTGTTCCCCAAAGGTCACGGGTTTGTGATCGCCTCTGGTGATGTCATTCTCCTCTTTTCTGAGCATGCTTGGGGCAGGAGGCGAGCACTCAGCCGCTTGACTCAGGGGGAGCTTCTGGAAGAACCTAAACATTTTCAGTCTTTCTCCAAACATCTAAAACATAAGCTGACTCTTGGAGATGTCTCTGGGTTCATGTGAACAGATGCTAGAAGGCTGACTCTTGTTTGTTTTCATTGACTGCATGAGTGGTCTGCCTTTTGTCCCGTGTGCTACATGTAGATTAGAAGTCTGACCAGTTCTAAAACTCAGAGATGTATAAAAGGGCACTAAGAGACCTCACTGGCTCTGGTTTTATGGCTCACACAAAGCCAGCCACTTCCGTTTCTCTATGGATAGATTATATTTGGACAAAATTTCCATGGACGGTCACCAGAATGCGAACCAAACTAATTGCTTGCATCTGACAGAAGTGAAATGGACTCTGGCCAGGGAAGCAAGGGGGCTAATTGCAGGTCTCCACCTCTCCGTTCTGTCCTCCAAATCCAGTCTCCAGGTCTTATTCCCAGCTCTGTAGCAGAACACTCGCTGCAGCCTCCCTTCCCATCTTCCCTGGACCCCCACCCCACCCCCACCCAGCTCCTCCAGTGGATCACAGGATCTTTTCCCTCCATACTTTTCTCCCTTGATTGGTTTACTAGTCCCAACGTCCGCAGGCATTTCCTGCAAACCCAAAGGCTCAGCCAGGGAAGCAGGTAGGCTAACTGTGGATCTTTATCTCTCCATCCTGTCCTCTGCCCATCTCTGTAGTGGACCAGGCCTCCCCTCAGCTCTGTTTCTACCTCCAGCGACCACACAGATCCTCTTTAACCTTCCTTTGCACTTACCCTGTTATCCCATCCCATCCCCCAATCCCAGCAAACCTTCCCTGGAAATGCAGCTGATAGCAAAGACTGCCAGAGAAATAAGTAGGTTTGCAGAAGAGGTCAGCTAGCTTCAGAGCTTCACTCTCCTACATCTCCACATCCTGCAGCTCTGCAGCAGACCTCCTGTTGTGGCTCTCCCTCACTCTCTGCCCTCCTCATTCTCAGGGGACTAAGCAGAACCTGGTGGAACACCCTGTTTTCTTCCCTCCTGGGGATCCCCTCAGCACCTGCCCCAAACCCATCCCCACTCCTAGGTGTCAGCTCTCAATATCTCAAAACACATTCCTATCCAGAACCTCCAGTGGCCATGCAGATCAGGATCCCACAAGAATGTCCTACCAGGCAACACATAGCTGTAGGGAATAATCTCTTGTGTACTGTGCAAAAACATCACCTGCCAATAAAAGGCTGATGGCCTATTAGCAAAAGGCAGGAAATAGAAGGTGGGACCTCCAGCAGGGAGAGAGGAACTCTGGGAGATAGTCAGGTTGGTGAAGATTCACCACCTGGACTCTGAGGAGACAGATGTGAGCGGTAGCCAGCCATGTGGCACACGTAGACTAAACATGTTAGATAAGTTATGAGCTATTCGGGGAACAAGCCCAAGCCTATGGCCTAGGCATTTATTCATAAATCATTAACTGGGGTGCAGGTAGAAAAGACTGTGGTTACACACAGCCAAAAAAAAAAAAAAAAAAAAAACCCGAGGTCCAGAAAGGGCAACAGAAACCAAGGAAAAACTCTCTACCCAACAAAGACCATATCAGCACCTAGAATAGAAGTACAACCTTCCCACACCCTAGATGTCAGTGTGGAAACACAACCAAGAACAGCCAGAGCAATGTCTCCACTCGAGCCCAGCATCCCTCCTTCAGCAGACCCTGAGGAAGGAAACATAGCGGAGACACAAGACAAACACCCTTAGGAGTCCGATGTCGGTCTTTCAGGATGAAATGAGTAAATCCCTTAAAGAAATCGATGAAAACATAAACAGAAGAAGGAAATGAATGAAACAGTTCTAGACCTGAAAGCAGAAACAGAATCAGTAAAGAAAACCCAAAGTGAGGGAAATCCGGAAATGAAACATTTAGGACCTCAAACAGTAACCTCAGAGGGCAAGCCTCACAAACAGGATGCAAGAGACAGAAGAGAATCTTAGGTATTGAAGATACAGTAGAAGGAATGGCTACCTCAGTCAGGAAAAGTGTTAAATCTAAAAAACTCCTGACACAAAACATCCAGGACGACTGGGACACTATAAAAATACCCAACCTAAGAACAATAGGAATAGAGGAAAGAGAAGAAGTGCAGGCCAAAGGCACAGAAAGTATTTCTGACGTAGCCATAAAAGGAAAGTTTCCTATTCTAAAAAAAATTAGATGCCCATCAAGGTACAAGAAGCCTACAGAACACCAAATAGACTGGAGCAGAAAAGAAAGTCCCCTCACTACATAATAATCAAAACACTAAGCCTGCAGAACAAAGAAAAAATATTAAAATCTAAAAAGGAAAAAGAAAGAAAACCAACATACATATAAAGGCAGACCTATTAGAATTATACTTGACTTCTCAATGGAGAGTCTAAAAGTCAGAAGGGCCTGGGCAGATGTGCTGCAGACTCTAAGACACCACAGTCCTTCACTGGAGGAAGTTAGGACAGAAGCCAAACAGGTAGGAACTTGGAGGCAGGAGCTGATGCAGAGGTCACAGAGAACTGTTTGCTGGCTTGTTCTCATGGTTTGCTCAGCCCACCTTCTTATAGAATCCAGGATCACTATCTCAGGGGTGGCCCCACCCACAAAAGGCTGGGCCCTCTCTCATCAATCACTAATTAAAAGAATGCCCTACAGGCTTGCCTACATCCCAATCTTATGGAGTCATTTTCTTAATTGGGGTTACCTCCTCTCAGATGATTCTAGCCTGTGTCAAGTCGACAGAAAACTAGCCAGCACAATTGACCCCTTGTCAATTTGACGCACAACATCTTTTAAGACACAACCTTTCCTTTTTATTGGTTCATCCCCAAGATCTCTGAATAATAAATATCACACACATAAAACAGTTTGCAAATATAAAAGTCCCACAGTCTTTACCAATTCAAACTCTATAAAAAATCCAAATCTCTTTTTAAAAATTCAAAAGCCTCTCAACCGTGTACACCTATAAAATAAAAAAATAAGTTAAATACTTTCTTAGAAGGGAGAACCAAGGCTGGAGAGGTGGCTCAGGGGTTAAGAGCACCGACTGCTCTTCCAGAGGTCATGAGTTCAATTCCCAGCACCCACATGGTGGCTCACAACCATCTGTAATGGGATCTGATGACCTCTTCTGGTGTCTGAAGACAGAGACAGTGAACTTATATACATAAAAAAAAAAAAAAAAAAAAAACCTGTCTTAAAAAAACAAACAAACAAAAACCCCAAAAGCAACAACAACAACAACAAAAAAGGGAGAACCAGGACACAGTCATAATCTACACAATGGAAAGCACACTCTCATAGTGTAAATAATTCAATGTTCTGTATCTGGGATTTACTCACAATTTTCTGGGTTCCTCTACAGGATTTAGGTCACATCTCTGGCTCTGCACTCAGCAGCATACACAGATTAGTTTTCTAGACTTTGGCTTGCTCTCCTCCACTGCTGCTGGTGGCCTTGTTGGTCGTCCCATGGTACTGGCATCCCCCAAACTCTAGGGTCTTCTATGGCAACTGGGTTGTACTTTCTCCAATAGCATCTCTTGGGCTCTCTTCATGGTGCCAGCCTCAGCTTCCCTGCATGATCCCTCCAGTTCTGGGGCTTCCACAGCTACTCCAGCTGCACCTTTACCAGGGGCCTCTCACAGAACCAAGCCTCAGCTGTTCTCCATGACCCCTTTATGCCTTCAAAACCAGGATCACCTGGGAGACTTACACAAGACCATGTTTGGCTGACAGCGGGAGGTAAAATCTTGGCCACGTCTGATCCTATCTCCCAGGTGCTGACTCTGAGGAATTACTTCTCAAAAGCTTTTCCCTCACATTTCTCTATCACGGATGGTTCTTCAGCCCTAGATGACTATTGTCCCATCTATTGTCCCAACAAAACAAAGGTATTTGGTCTTTTGTTAGTCACAGCTGATTCTTCGACTCCAGCCTGAGCAGACATCATAGATTCTTCATACAAATTATCTGGTAGAGTCTTTGTATGAAATTCACAAGCCAAGACTCTATTGTCTGCACTGTTGTCAACATTCTCATCTCACAAGCTCCTGCAGAACATATCACTGAGCTCTCAACACTCAATGGCTTTTCTATCCCAGAGTTTCAAAGTCCTTCCACAATCCCCCCCAGAAGCAACATGGTCGGGTCTCTCATAGCAGCACCCTACTAACTTGGTACCAACTGATCTTAGTTACGGTTACTATGATGAAACCCCATGATCAAGAGCAAGTTAGGGAGGAAAGGATTTACTTTACTTGTGCTTCCACATCAAAGTCCATCACTGAAGAACGTTAGGACAGGAACTCAAACAGAACCAGAACCTGAAGGTAGGAGCTGATGTAGACGCCATGAAGGGTTGCTGCTTACTAACTATTCCTGATTCCTTCCACCTGCTTTCTTATAGAACTCAGGATCACCAGCCCAAGGACTATGGCACCACCCACAATGGGCTGGGCCCTCCCACATCAATCACTAAATAAGAAAATGCTCTACAGACTTGCCAACAGCCTGATCTTGTGGAGACATTTTCTTAGTTATGGTTCCGTCCCCTCAGATGATTCTAGCCTGTGTTGGATTGCCATAAAATTAACCAGCAACCACAAGATAATGGGAGTCAACAAACACTGTTCACTGATACTTCTCAATATCAAATGTCTCAATTCCCCAATAAAACAGGCACTGTGACAAAGTGGATGTGAAAACAGGATCCATCCTCTTGCTGTATCTGAGAAACATATCTTACAACAAGGATAGACATCATCTCAGGGTAAAAAGATCAAAAAAAAGATTTCAAGAAAACAGACCCAAGAAGCAAGTCGGTATAGCCATTTTTAGTATCTGATAAAAAAGAAAGTCAACATGTGATTTACACTGTAGTAGTGTCTTTGTTATGAACTTGGATGCCCTTGTGTTTGGTGCATTAGTTTTGGTTTGAACTCTCTTTAGGTTGGAGTTTTCCTCCTACCACATGCTGTTGGGCTGGATTTACAGATAGATATTGCTTAAATTTGGTTTTATCATGGAATGCTTTATTTTCTCCATATTTATCCTCACAAACTGATAGTGGGAGACCTCAACATCCCACTTTCACCAATAGGCAGGTCATCCAGACAAAAAACTAATTAGAGAAATGTTCAAGCTAACTGACAGTATAGATCAAATGGACCTGTTTACAGAACATTTCACCTAAACACAAAAGATTACATCTTTGTCCCAGAACCTAATGGAACCTTCTTCGACACTGACCACATACTCAGACACAAAGTAAGTCTAAACAGATACAGGAAAATTGAAATAACTCCCTGCCTATCCGACCACCATGGATTAAAGATGGATATTACCAACAGCAGAGACAAGAAAAAGCTTACAAACATGGAAAGAACAATTCTCTACTGAGTGGAAAATGGGTCAGGACAGAAACTAAGGAAGAAATAAAAGATAGAAATGAAAGAAAATGAATATACAGCATGTCTTAATGTATGGGACACAGTGAAGGTGGTTCTAAAGAGGCAGGTTCATACAGAAAAACATGGAGAAATCTCATGCTAGTAACAGCACACCTGAAATCTCTTAAACAAAAGGAAGAAATCACACCCAAAATTAGTAGACAAGGAATACTCAAACTCAGGGCCAAAATCTATGAATCAGAAACAAAGCAAACAGTAGAAAGAATCAAGGACACCAAGTTGGTTCTTTGAGGAAATAAAAAAGACTGGCAAATCCTTATCTAAATTATCTAGAAGGTGAGTAGAGAATATGAAAATTAACAAAATTAGAGATGAGAAGAGGGGAACAGGAAGAGACACCAAGAAAATCCAGAGAACCATAAGGACATACTTTAAAAACCTGTACTCTTCCGGGCAGTGGCGCACACCTTTCATCCCAGCACTCGGGAGGCAGAGGCAGGTGGATTTCTGAGTTTGAAGCCAGCCTGGTCTACAGAGTAAGTTCCAGGACAGCCAGGGCTACACAGAGAAGACCTGTCTCGAAAAACCAAAACAAACAAACAAACAAACAAAAAAACCCTTGTACTTCACCAAAACAGAACATCTTTTTTAAAGTTGGGAGAGGGGAGATGATAATTTTCTCAGTGCTTACCACTTACTAAAGTCACACCAGACAAGCAAGTTAAACAGGCTCATTAAAAGTCTCCTAACCAAAAGCCTAAGACCAGACAGTTTTAGCACAGAATTTTACTATATTTTCAAAGAAGAGTTAATGCCAATGCTCCTCAAATTATTTCATAAAATAGAAATAGAAGGAACATTTCTCAATTTGTTTTACAAATTTGTTTTACCCTGATACCCAAACCACATAATGACCCAAAAATGAAGGAGAATTACAGACCAATTCCCCTTATGAACACAGATGCAACAATTCTCAGTAAACTACTGGCTCATCCCAGAGATGCAGAGATGTTTCAACATTCATAAATCAATAAATGTAATCTACCATGGAAACAAATTGAAAGACAAAACCCACATGGTCATCTCAGTAGACACACACAGAGACACACACAAAAAGGCTTTTGACAGAAATCCAACACCTCCTTATAGTAAAAGTCCTGGAAAGAACAGAGAGTCACAAGGGATGTACCTCAAAATAATAAAGGCCATTTATGGCAAGCCCCTAGCCAACACTAACTTAAAGAGAAATGCAAAGCAATTTCATTAAAATCAGGAACAAGACAATGTCCTCTCTCTCCACATCTATTCAATATCGTAGTGAAGTCTTAGCTAGAGCTATAAGACACCTGAAAGTGAGCAAGGGTATCAACTGGAAAGGAAGAAGTCAAAGTATGTTTATTTGCAGGTGATGTGATAGTATATATAAGTGACCCTAAAAATTCCACCAGGGAACTCCTACAGCTGATAAACACTTACAGCAAAGTAACTGGATAAAAATTAACTCAAAATTCAGTAGTCATACTATATACAAATAACAGACTAAGAAAGAAATCAGGAAAATACCTTTCATAATAGTTTCAATAATATAACATATCTTGGGGTAACTCTAACCAAGCAACAGAAATCTTTGTATAATAAAAAAACTTCAACTTTTTAAAGAAAGAAATTTAAAAAGATATCAGAAATGGAAAGAAATCCCACACTCACGGATGGGTAGAATTAATAGAGTAAAAATGACCATCCTACCAAAATCAATCTACAGATTCAAAACAGTCCCCATCAAAATTCTAACACAATTATTCACAAGCCTTCAAAGAACAGTTTTCAGCTCCATATGAAAGCATGAAATGCACAAGATAGCTAAAACAATCCTAAATAATAAAAATATAATAGATCCATACTTATTATCCTGCATAAAATCCAACCCGAATCAAAGACAGCAGAAAACCAGATACACTGAGCCTGATAGGAGAGAAAGTAAGGTATAGCCTTGAATTCATTGTCACAGAAAGGACTTTCTAAAGAGAACCCAACACAGGCACTTAACATCAACGATTAATAAATGGGACCTCATGAAATTGAAAAGCTTCTGCACAGCAGAAGACACCATCATTTAGATCAAGTGGCAGCCTCCAGAATGAGATTGTAACCAACTACATATCTAATAGAGGACTAAAATCCAAAATATATAAAGAACTCAAAAAAACTAGATATCAAGAAAACAAATAACTCAATTAAAATGATCTAAACAGAGATCTAAACAGAACATTCTTAATAAAGGAAACTCAGAAGGCTGAGAAACAAACAAAAAAAAATTAACATTTTTACTCATTCAAGAAATGCAATTCAAAACTACTTTGTGATTTCACCTTACACTCATCAGAAAGGTCAAGATAAATAACACAAGTGACAGCTGTGTGTGTGTGTGTGTGTGTGTGTGTGTGTGTGTGTGTGTGTGAAGGTGATCTAAATGAAACTGCAAAATAATGGGAGACACAGAGTCCCAGTTGGCCATCTCCTTTCCTAAACAAACCTTCCAATACCAGGACTGGATAATAACTAATTGATATGTTGGCCAAAGTAGTCCCATGGAAATCCCAAACAACCAAGGCCGTTTGTAGTCAAGACTATAGGCCGTTCTGTACAACTGACAGCAAGACCCATTGCTGAAGATATCTACACAACTCATTGAACATGTAAAAGTCAAACTGTTGCCTATGTAGAGCCTTACCACTATGTGCTAATGTCTTTGGCCCAGGAAGATACTCTGCATGCTGCCAAAGGAAAACCATAAACACCAACTCAGCCACAAATTCTTTGATCTACAACGGTGTCCTGCCTGCAAGATTTTCTAGAGCAATAGTGACACAAAGCTCATGGGAGGAACCAACCAATATCTGACTTCACTTATGGCCCACTCTATAAGTGAGAACCCACACCTGACACTGCTGTGGCGATCAAGAATCTGAGACTAGATAGCCCAGAGACCTACAGTAAAACCAAACCAAACCAAACCAATGAAACAAATAAATAATAAAATCCTAAACTAAAACAAAACAATGTCACAATAAAATGACTCTTAATGGTAGTTTCATAGATCAGTCCGTTGCTCAGCCATCATCAGAGAAGCTTCTTCCTGAAGCAGATGGGAACAAATACACAGATCCACAGTCAGACATTATGCCGAGAGAGAGACAGAGCTCATGGGACCCCATGGAAGAGGAGGCAGAAAGAGCCTAAGAGTCAGAGGGGACAGAGGACAATAAGAAAGCAAAAGCCTCTAAATCAACAATATTGATGCACACATGAACTCACAGAGACTGAGGCAGCATGCAAGGGCCTGCAAGGGTCTGCCCCAGACAGTTCTAGAACTGAAAAGAGAAGAGAACACAGCCCGCATCCCTAACCTAGACACAACCTCCGATTGATAACCACTTACAAAAGAAAATTTAGTTTCCTCCGAGGGAGTCACACTGCTCCAAAGGACAGGCTGCATTCCCAGCAGCAGATGCCAACAGAAAATGAACTCAACAGCATCTTTGGTGGTCCCTTGGCTCACAATGTCATGTCAGGGATCTTTCTTTTGTTTTTTTTTGTTTCGTTTTTGTTTGTTTTGTAAATTTTATCTCATTTTTATTGTTTTTAATATATTTTCTGCTCTCTTTTTACACTACAGGTCCTCTGTGCATACATTATGGATATGAGTTTAGCGGTTTTTTAAGGATTCGTGAGTGTGCGAACAAGCAGGTCTGAGTTTCTGTGCCTTCTCTTGGGCTCTTTTCCTTCTTTTTATTTGTTTTGTCTGATTCCAATGTGTTAGTTTTCATTTTACCATAATATGTTCTACTTTATTATATTTTATCATTATCCCTTAGAAGCCTGTTTGATTTCTAATGAGAGACAGGAAGGATTAGAGTAGAGGGGGAGATGGGGAGAAACTGGGAGGAGCAGAGGGAGGGGAAACCATAATCAAAGTATATTATGTGGGAAAAGATCTATTTTTAATAAAAAGGGGGAAGTTAAATAGGTATTTCTCCTCTAACTAACCAACGAAATGTCTAATGGTCTATATCAGATGTCCAGCCTGGTCTACAGAGGGAGTTCCAGGACAGCCAGGGCTACACAGAGAAACCCTGTCTCGAAAAACCAAAGAAAGCAAGCAAGCAAGCAAGAAAGAAAGAAAGAAAGAAAGAGAAAAAAAGAAACGTCTGATGGTGTTTAAATGACACATGCATTATAAACCACAAGCACTGTTGGTCAGAATTCACTGTTGGTCAGAATTCACTGAGGGAGCGTGTACACTGAGAGATAGTATACGCTCAGAGACACTGTACACTGAGGGACAGTATATGATCAGAGACACTATACACTGAGAGACAGTATACGCTCAGAGACACTATACACTGAGAGACAGTATACGCTCAGAGACACTATACACTGAGGGACAGTATATGCTCAGAGACACTATACACTGAGAGACAGTATACGCTCAGAGACACTATACACTGAGAGACAGTATATGCTGAGGGACAGTATATGCTCAGAGACACTGTACACTGAGAGACAGTATATGCTCAGAGACACTATACACTGAGGGACAGTATATGCTCAGAGACACTATACACTGAGAGACAGTATACGCTCAGAGACACTATACACTGAGAGACAGTATATGCTGAGGGACAGTATATGCTCAGAGACACTATACACTGAGGGACAGTATATGCTGAGGGACAGTATATGCTCAGAGACACTGTACACTGAGAGACAGTATATGCTCAAAGACACTATACACTGAGAGACAGTATATGATCAGAGACACTATACACTGAGGGACAGTATATGCTCAGAGACACTAT
>JADRCH010000066.1:7401872-7412463 GCA_019843965.1 Rhynchomys soricoides | reverse complement strand
CAGAGACACTATACACTGAGGGACAGTATATGCTCAGAGACACTATACACTGAGAGATAGTATACGCTCAGAGACACTATACACTGAGGGACAGTATATGCTCAGAGACACTATACACTGAGGGACAGTACACACTGAGGGACAATGTGTCTGTTATACTTTTCTGTTACTGTGATAAAACAACATGACCCAGGAACCTGACAATAGGCAAGGCTCAAAGCTTGGATCGGAAGCAGGAAGCAGAGAGAACAAACTGAAGTACAAGAGGCTTGTTATTCTCCAAGGCTGCCTTCACTGACATACTTCCTCCAGGAAGTAGCTCTGAATCACTTAAAAACCTCCAAATAGTAGTGCCTCAGGGATACTAATTATTCAATACCCAAGACTAAGGAGGGTGTTTCTCATCCAACTCACGCAGGGGGCAGTGAGGACTAGTGTCTTTCCTGATTAAACAAATTCTGAATTATCTGCATTGAGAATACACAAACTTCATTTGTGTATAGGTGGGTTCCAGGATACCTACACCCTACACACACACACACCTTAAGGATTAAAACCATGACCTTGCATGTGCTAGCAGGCACTATTCCCTGAGCTACATTCCTAGATCTCCAGAGACTTTTAACACAGAAAAAAAAAAACCAAAAAAAACCAATGTCTACTGTTGTACATCATGTCGAACCCATAAAGCAACATGACCCAACTCTGATATTATTTGCAGATATCAAAGAACACAATGTTCTGGAAGACCTGTTACATGTGTCACTGAATTCCAGTAGGAAGTATTCTCTTGAAAATAGAATGTGATGTCTAGTGTAACACACAGCGATCCCAGACATGGAACAGGGTGGTCTGAAACATTTGAGTCCATTCATACCAGCACTGTTGGTGAAACTAAGAAGCTGATGTCCTTACTGGGAACGTAAAGAGAACTCCAGACAGCACACAGCACTGGAGACTGTCATTCAGCAAGATTTGACCTGAGTGTCTAACACATTGTCGCCATGGGAACGTTTGGTCCCCCATGACTAGGAGGGCTTATTCCCAGGGCCTAGGGAGTGCTGTCCAGGTCTGCTGGAGTCCCTGAGTGCTGAGTATGTGCTTTCTCTCTTCTCTGCGAGACCCATTTATGGAAAATTCCCAGCTTCTGCTTATGCATTTGGCCAGCGTTCACTTTGTGACAGAATCGTTGCTCAATGCTGGGAATACACGGTGTTCCATCATTCTGACGTGTGGCATATGCTTTTGGCTCGGGTCTTTGTTGATCTTCTTAAAAGCACAGAATTCTGAGTATGGCTCAAACTAATGTATGCCCCTGTAAATGGCTTGCTTTGAGAAGCGGCTTGTTTTTTAAACAATT
Organism: Rhynchomys soricoides; assembly: GCA_019843965.1. Lineage (NCBI taxonomy): Eukaryota > Metazoa > Chordata > Mammalia > Rodentia > Muridae > Rhynchomys > Rhynchomys soricoides. The sequence continues at coordinate 7,411,103 of JADRCH010000066.1, read as the reverse complement.
AAAGGTGGAGCAAATGTAATCGATCTTTAGAGGGAAGAAGTCCCTGGGCTAATGAAAATCAATCGAATAATGTGAATGTGGAAATGACTTCCAGAAATGCTTATGGTACTTTATCATAATATTAGTCACAGACCTCAGAGGACATTAAGAAAATGTTACACTTGTACCAGACACAGGGAGTCTTTTCTCAGCCATGTAATTTCACATGCAGATGAGCTGTCATTTCTCTTAGATTTATTTAATGGCTCCAGTGCCCAGTGTCCTCCTTAATGGTGCTGCAGAATGTGACAGGGTAACCAGAGACAGTCCTCTGACCTAGATCCCTGGATCTCAGCAACAGGCCAAAGGCCAGGCTGAAGTCATTTCTCATCTTTCGGAAAACTCCAGCTGGGATTCAAACCACACACACTAGTCATTGCCTCCTCTCTCTCCTGTTTTGCCAACCCGTGTCTTGTAAATGACTCCATTCCAGTGCTCAGGGCTCTTCCGACTTCAAATTTGAGAGTCTCCCACACACACACACACCTTTTTCTCACAATTGGATTTCTCACACTTGAAGCCTTCGGTTCTTTGCCTCTCAATCATTCCTCTGCGCCAAAGCAGGCTGTGATGAGGCTCCTCGGCTGCACTTGTCCCTCGTTTTTTCTAATCTAATGCCTGTTTCCACACCTTCGTCTCCACTGAGGGCCCATTTGCTGCTGTGGCCCCCTCCCATGTCCTTCCGATTCCACTAGGACGGTGCAGAAGCCAGCAGAAGAAGTGGTTTCCTGAGACACAGTGTGAGAGGTGTCACGGAAGTGGGAACCAAGGCAGAGGACCACCTCTTAAGACGGACTAGCGGAGAATTCGGTGATGCCTTTGTCTCTGCTCTGCTGGGATTGCAGGCATGTGCTACTAAGCCAGACTTTTTGTGTGGGTTCAAGAGACCCCACCAAGCTTGGGTCCTTTTGTTTGTAGAGCAAACTTCACTGGGCAGACACTGAGCTGTCTCCTAGTCCCACGGGTGATCTTTCTGAACCGGTGGGATGAGGCAGGCTAGCTAACATTTGTGTTTTCCCTTCCCTTCATCCCAGAAGGAGATCTAGGATCTCTTCTTCACCACACCCCTGGGGTTGTATGTAAGGGATCAGAACCTCTGATTTAAAGGGGTGCCCTGGCCTTGCCTGTGTTTTGGTACCTGCAGATTTGAAGCCATGCTTTACTTGCTTTACTTCCCAGACAGAGCCGCTGGCACGCGGATTTATAAAGACGAGGCCACAGACACTGCACTGCAGTCTCCAGCCTGCTTTCTCCTTGGCACCGTAGGAAGCCATCCTGTGACTGACCTTTCCTGCTAGTGTGCCGAATGACCTTTCCTTGGACCAGGTCTGTCCAGCGAGAGAGCTTTCTTACATGTGGTGGCGCTTAATCAACTTTTTGGTGGAACCTCCAACTGGTTCTCATTCCACTAAATTTCTTTTTTCTCTTCTTGGTCTGTCTCCCAGGGTTACCTCCTGCACCAGTACATTCCTTGGGAGTGGGAGTATTCCACGTGGCCATCTTCAATGCCCTTGAAGAAGACTTCCCATCTCTATCCATGGCAACCATCTCAAAAACATTTTCTCTTTTCCTTTACAGAAAAACAACAACAACAACAACAACCTATCTGTACTCTTATTAAGGAAAACCTCAGGTCTTCCGTAGTGAGGCTCAGGTGACAAGTTCTCTACAGACACTCTGCACACACTCTCATCTTTCCTCATGGCTCCTTAGCGCATAGTTTTCTGACATTCCTCAGGGTTCACAGGCCCTCACCTTCACAGAATCTTGACTCTGCTCCCCAATTCCCATGAGGCTCCCTCTTTAACTGTTGAAATGTCACCTGAGTCCCAACAACCTTCCCATTCTGTCCTTGAATTCCAATGCTTCCAGTTCTTGCTCTATCTCCTTGCTCACTGTCCATGGTTCCACACTTTTCCTCCTGAATTCACCACTGACTGTCAACTCTCCACAAGCAGGGATCTGGGCAACCTGGTGTATCCAAGAGCCAAGAGAGTGCTAGATTCAAAAGAGGGGGTTAATCTATTGTTAGATGAATAACTAAACAAAAAGACATACAAGATGACAAATGTGTTCATTTGAAATAAGTTACTCTTGTTTCATTTCCTGACAAAGTGTTCCCAGTTCTATTTATCTTTCTCGTGATTTCCAAAGATCAAAGGAAAAGCTGGCCCTTGTAAGAAGGCATCACAGAGGTTCAACAGAAACTCAATTACTGGACCAAGATCATGGGGTGAGGTGGTAGTGGGAAGGGAGCCTTCATGGTAGCCCCAGGACAAAAATAATCAGTAGGTGAGACCAGGAGGCTAAGGGAGACTGCAGGGTTATATACAGTCCTACTGAGTAGCTTGTGGGGAGAGATAAATGCAGATGCTTAAAAACTCTGAGCAGACAGTAGGGCTGCTGCTGCTGACCTTAGGCCAGCTGTGGGTTTTTATCCTGTGGAGACAGCCAGAGCAAAATGGCCAGGGAACTTCAAAAATGGTCTTGATTCAGAGAAGAGTCTACCTCAGGGAAAGAGCCAGTACAGTGGAGCTGGAGACACAGGAGACATGGGAGCTGCTTTTGCAAATGCTCTGGTGTTCTGGTGAGCCTTCTAGGGTGGCCCTCAGCACTGTCCAGGCTGGGATGCCTGCTGGCCAGCTTTTCAACACTGGAATCAGGAACAACAGACTGAACCCAGCATTCTGCAGTGGATTCTCTGCTCAGGTTGAGTTGGGGGTGTGAGATGCTAGGACAGGGGGTGTGGTGATCCCTCAAGCAGCTGATAGGCCAATTTGGCCAGTCATTAAAAATGTCAAGAAGACCTTCACAATGAGAGGTGTTTCTATTTGGTGTATCAGAGAAGATTTAACAGAGATTAAAAGAAAGAGGTAAAGAGTCAGAATCTTAGTAGGATGTACAAGATCCATTCCCAAGAGGAAATCACTCAGGCAATGAGATAGACGCCATAGACTCATGCATTTGAGACTTGGTTGTCAGCTGATTGGCTTTTGGAGAGTGTCTGAATTTAGACTGCTCTAACTGGTAGGTAATTCCTTTCTCTCTCTGTTTCTTGACTACCAGGAGGAGAGCAGGGGCTCACACTCCCACTGCCATTGCCTCTCAGGTTGTCTGTAAGGCACTGTCTCAGGAGTCTACTACAGGGGAGACAAGAAGATCTTGGAATGAGAAGAAAAAATAGATTTTCTATTTGGTTAAAGAGCTGGATAACACACTTCAAGATCTATAGGAGAAAACAACAGAGAACAATGTCTGTTCAAGCTAGGGATGACTCCAGTGATGACCCAGGCACGAGGGTTTTGTTTCTGTGTTTCCTAGAAGCGGTGGCAAATTATGGTAGATGGCTGGATGCAGGTGTCTCCTAGCTCCTGAGAAGTGAGGGATCAAAGGAGCCCGTCTGCAAAGAAGACTGGACAGTTTGGGATTCTTCTCAGGTCTCAACTTCCAGGGTGGCACTGGCATCTCTCAGAAGCCCTGGAGCTCTCCTTCCGCTGCAGACCTGCATCCTGTTTACATCGCTCTGGACTCCCCTAAGGCAGGTAAAGATGAAGCAAGTACATCATAGTCCAGGAGAGAAAAAATTCCAGTGTGTAAATTTATAGTCCCTGAACACCGTTCCCAGCTTAAATCATTCCTGAGCTGGCTAATTTATTATTTTTTTTCTTTGTTTTACATTAAGTCAAACAGCTAAAAAACACACACGCAACCTTTAAAAGGAAGGACAGACACGCTGAGTAAAAAATATAAGCTGAAGGGAGCCTTCGTCATTTTACATATGACTATTAAGCATGACTAAAAGTATTAAGTATAAAGACAGCATGGTTGCATCCTCTTGAGGACATGGTCGTATGGTATTATTTAATGCCCGATTAGATGGCACTCGTCAAAAAAAAATTACATTTGGTGACAGTTTTGCTGCTGTGTGTGTCAGTCTAAGTCTGGCTTCTTCGGAGACACAAGGACACGAGAGGGAAAAAAACCCACTTTATAACAATCCTCTGTCATTTTTCAATTTCCAGGTAAAAATTAGCTTTGGGCTCAGGAAGTACCATCTGAGAGATAAATCATTTTTAAGAAACATGACACCGCTATTAAGTTTTTTCTTTATGTGGCAGACAATCTCACTTTAAAGAATTATACACGGTTTACAATTAAATTGTAGAGGGAACATTTGGTCTGCCCAAGTGGACAAGAAAACATGTTTCTGTGAATATGACATCTGTTTCCCTGGCCTTAATTTCAACAGTTCCTTCATTTGTACATGTGTCTACACACCTTGATGTACATCATGTATTGATAATAGTGTGGCATGTGCCATCTTTCTGCCACCTATGGACCAAGTGACAGGTTGGATTTAGCTATTCCGTGATTGTAGTGCACAGTATTGAACAACCAGTCTACACTCAAGTTGTTCTGTAAGTGGCTGAGGGACCGGCCCACATCCCTTAATGTTCCTGGGACACTGGCTGTAGAACTGTGACTGAACAACACAAAGGTGTCATAGTCCTCGTTAGCCAGCCCTTCAACTGCTTTGCTCTTCTTCCTGTAACAGGCAACTCTGGTGTTGGACCCGAAAGTCACAACTGCTAGATGTTCCCTCTCGCAAAGACATGGAAACAGAGATTGATGCAATTAACAAGAGGTTTATTAATTATTAATTCCAACGCATTGAGGTCATCCTGAAAATGGAACAGAGGCGACCCTGATCTCCTGAAGCCCACCCTTTTTATACAATTTTTGAGGTAGATCTTAGCAACAGCATGAGCTGGTTGCTTTTCATTGGCGGAGGGCATTTGACCTTCTATACAATTGGGGGGTTATTAGTAAGACATCATTGCGGGCATCCCCCCACCCCTAGGCCATTGTTCGAGGGGGCTCTGGGGCGAGGAATGTCTGTCAGCATGTCCACAGGGATTTACTGCTAGCCAAATGGCCTTATCTCGGGAGAGAGGAGGAGATGATATGTCCTGGAGAATGCTCTCTGTTTAACGAGAAACATCTGCTCATCAGTGGCCTCATCTCCGGAGTGGGGAGGGGAGGAAACATTTCTTTCACTGGTTTAACAGGTCTTTTAAATTTTTTCTATATTTTAAACTTTAATAAATTACTATGTATCCAGAAATACTTCGGTATTAACAGAAAATATCATGTGCAATGCACACATGCCTACCCATCTGCACACCAGGATGCAGAGATTATAATATTTCCTTTAAAAAATATTTATTTATTTAATGTGTGAGTGTTCCATCTGCATGCCAAAAGAGGGCATCAAATCATATTATATATAGATGGTTGTGAGTCACCATGTGGTTGCTGGGAATTGAACTCAGGACCTCTGGAAGAGCAGCCGGTACTCTTAACCGCTGAGCCATCTCTCCAGCCCTACAATATTTATTTTAGCTAAGCATTTAGCTAAGCAGCCAGAACCCAGCACTTGAGTTAGACAGAAATTGTCTCCATGTCTACCTTCTCTTCAGAAGCTCTACTTAGTTCCACTCAGGCACTTCCTGTCTTCCCTTTGTGTATGTCTGGAATGCTTATACACGGTCAGAAGGCAATGCTAATCAGCTTGAGCTTCAGTACAGTCTGCAGCTATCAGCACAGTTTGTGTCAACTGGTGAGCATTTACGGACTGGTTTTGACAGCTCTGCTCCTCCGTGGTGTGTAGGACATCCTCCATACCGTGTCTCCGGATTCAGCTTCCCAGCACACTGCTGCTGTATCATTTAGTTTACATGGAAGGTTCTGTTTACCTGTCACCGTGGTTCTGACTTTCTCTATGAATCTTTGGTGAACGTATGTGCCCTGCACCTGGGTGATGCTTCTCCTGCTTCTCTTCCAGCTTTCCAGACTGACCTTCCATGGTGCTTTCTGGTTATTTTCCGCTTTCCAGACTGACCTTCCATGGTGTTTTCTGGTTATTTTCTGCTTTCCAGACTGACCTTCCATGGTGTTTTCTGGTTATTTTCTGCTTTCCAGACTGACCTTCCATGGTGTTTTCTGGTTATTTTCTGCTTTCCAGACTGACCTTCCATGGTGTTTTCTGGTTATTTTCCTATACGAAGGACTTGAACAACCACCCCTGGGGCATTAACAGAATCAGTGATGTATCCAGGAGGTAGAATATTGATGTCATCATCTCAGGATGCGGGAGAGAAGGGACCACAGGCCGTCCTGGGGTTTGAATGTCTTCATTACAGAGCAAACATGGCCTAGGAAACCATACTGTGCATGCCCGTCAGCATGCTGGCAGCATCCAAAATCTCTGCTGTAGAAAGAAAAGAGCCTTTCCTTGTTGCTGCCTACAAAAGGAAATGTGACTAAAGAAGGAGGGGGAAGTGGACTCTGTGTGCATCATGGGAACAGAATGAGAATCAAAGCAAAGAAGCACAGGAAACTGACATCCCCTCTCCTACCCCCCACGAACAAGAAGCAAGTTGCATCTGGAGTTGCCTGCTGGGATGAATGCCCCGGAGAACTCCAGGGCAAACCACAGGTTTATTTTGCTTGGAAGCTGGCTGCAGTTTAGAATCCCTTGGGGAAAATTCTAAGGACTAAAGATTCCTCAACACCTCGGACTTCACTAATTAGAATTTCCAAGGTCAAACAGGCAGCAAATTTGCCCCTTTGTAAACTCCCCAGGGGATTTAACTATGCAACCTTGGGAACTACATAGAACATAGAATTCTGAGGTACTAAGGGTTTACATCTAGCCCCAAAGGTGTGGCCTGGTGGTAGAGTCCTTGCCTCTCCTGCTTGTGATTGAAGCTCTGGTTTCAAGATTCCCGTGACAGACACTGTAGCAGATATAGTGGCTCCTTCGTCCTCAGCTACACCTACATTTTTTTTTTTTTTCTGCCTAAATTTTGCTCTCCTTGACTTTCTCTTTGGTTTCAGTTAGGATCTCCCCAAAGAGTAGTCTCAATTCCTCCTGAGCGCAGCACAAAACCAATTCTGTTCAGGTGCAAAGGTAAGTCCCTTGTCACTGAAAGCTGTTTGACTTCAATGACACTGTTAGAGCAAATAAACCTTCCCTTTAGGGACATCTAGAACTGTATGGGTTCCCATGTCCTTGGGGTTCTCAGGTCTGACCCTAAACTCAACTAACTGCAGCATCTGCCATTCCAACACTTTCCCAGCTCTGTACATCTGTAGGACAGCACGGGTCTCAGCGGAGGGTACAGGGGTGGTGATCAGCCATGGAGTGGTTTCAGTATGCACAAACTTGGTTTTTACTTTTGTATGTTGTCTACTCACCCCAGATAGGGGACTGATGACAGACCAAAGTATGGATGGTACAAAAGTCCATCTTGATGAACCGATGAGTTTTATTGGGGTCACTCATCGGTATGAAGAATATGGGTAAGGAGTTACTTATAGAAGCAGAAATGACAGCTGCATCACCAAAGCCCACTCCAGTATAGGTGACAGCTTACCAAAGCTGGGACTAAGACCTACAGACAGCTCAAACAGATTGGAAGGTGTCCTTTCCAGGTGGGTCAGTTGGCTTGAGCCCATCCCAGGCAGCTCACTGGGTTGTTGTTCCTTCTAAGCAGTTTAGCTGGTCTCTGATCTTTGAGGCAGCTGGGCTGTGTGAGAGCCACTCTCTGCCGTCTTTACTACTTAATATACCTTTAGCAAAAGAGGGGCCTAGTGAATATGCTCAGTTTCAGGGACTTCCCCTGAAACTTTTGAGTTGTTTACCGCCCATCTGCTGGAGTTTCCCTACAGTGTTTCACTTCCCTTGAACGCCCTCTTGTTTCGCCTGCCTGCAAACATTCTGTCTTAAGAAGTTTTCCTCCAAAATGAAAGGTTTTCAACTAGGAAGAACTTCCTACACATCTTTATTTCTTTGAAAGCAAGAGTAAGAAGGGGTTGACCTCTTATTTTGTTCACACATTTGTCACCCAATTTCCCTCTCCAGAATGCGACAGAATTACCTTTGACTGACTCAAGTGTATCCCCGGTGGCTAGAAAAACCACCACCAACTCCAAATCAGGAAAGTCACTGGCTTTAATTACAGGAAGAACAAGATTCATGACCAATCTGGTGCTTTTCATGTTCCCTCAGAGCCATTGACTAGGGTGGGGTGTTTGTGGCCCGCTTACCTGTCTGGGCACAAGGAGCCTCACAGGAGCCTGCAGTCTGGGTGCTATGATTGCCTGGGCAGATTAATTTGGTTCAGCCTCAGAACCCCACCTGACTACCCCCAAAAGAAGCTGGGATGGGGTTGGGGGTCGGGGGTTGGAGGACTGAGGAACGGCAGTTGATAGGGAGGAGTGTGTGCTAACTGGAGGGGCTGTTCACTGCACTGAAACAGCAGGTTCCCCAGCAGTGCCCTGCCCTTCTCACTGCCAAATCTAGGAACTGAGGATAGGTGTGCCAAGCTAGTGTCTGGGAACTGCTCAGAGGCCCTGGCTCCTGGTCCTGGTGTCTTTTCCTCAGATCTTAACTGCCAGGATTCTCCTCTTTAGGCAAGTCACATTTGCAAATGAAAACATCCCCTGGCTTTAAACTATAGAAATTCAATTCTTAGATCATTTCCAGAGTTGTACTTGACAGAGAATATCCTGTGTCCTGGGAATCGGTTGCAAATGATCATGTGGTAGCCTGAAAGGGGGGGGGGGGGGGGAGATGGGGTTACCAGGCTACAGGTAGTCTGCCAGGTAGCCTTAACTATACCAGTCCAAAAGTTTTGGATCTAACATTCTACAATCCAGACTTCAACTCGAGTCAATGGAGTGAATTTAAAGCCCTCCCCCCCACCCCCACAGACACCTACCATCTAAACATGGCAGACCATATCTGAAGAGTTTTCAACACCCACAGCCTGACAACCTAGAGCAGGAGGGGGAAAAAAACTACTGCACAATACACACTTTCAAAAAGTATTTTTAGTTTCTCCCTTGAAATGACATTTTACTTTACTCATTAAAAACATTTAGCTGTCAGCAAAGGTTTATGCCTGCGATGTTCTGTCACTTCTATGAAACAATTTGCTTCATTCCTTGCCACAGTGAAGAGTCTCATCCGATTGTGTTTGCTGAGAATGTAGCAGTACCAAAGGTACTGAGTGAGCATAGCAGAATCTGTTCTTCTATAATGTTTGTCGGAGCCTATGTGCTAGTCTATCAGACAAACGCATTGGTCGGAGCCTATGTGCTAGTCTATCAGACAAACGCATTGGT
>JADRCH010000066.1:7333130-7401862 GCA_019843965.1 Rhynchomys soricoides | reverse complement strand
ACGCATTGGTCGGAGCCTATGTGCTAGTCTATCAGACAAATGCATTGATCAGAAAATGTTACACTGTCTCCGTGGGCCTCATGGGTATCTGTGGAGGGAAAATGGATGATCCAAACCAGATAACTTGAGCAGATTTTTTTTTTTTTTAAAGAGATTTATTTTATGTGTATGTGTGCTCTGCCTGCATGTACGAATATGCACCATGGGCTTGCTCAGTGTCCTTGAGGGCATCAGATTCCCTAGGAACTGGGGTTACAAATGGTTCTGAACCTGAATCCTCTGCTCGAGCAGCAAGTATTTTAAACTCCTGAACCATCTCTCCAGCCCCTAAGAGACGTTTATTGTTTTATAAGTATTTGAAATGGTACAGGCAGAATGGGGAACTGCTATGGAAAGCCTTGTGCTAGCCACAAGCTGGTCGCCAAGTCTAGGTCTGAGGTCAGATGGAGCACATCTTGGAAACCAGGAGGAGTCCAGTACAGAGTATCTCATAGCTCATAGTTCCCTGTCTGCCTACCTTCCTCCTGTGCCCCTTACTGGACAAATGCCACCAGAGCCCAAAGGCAAGTGTGGTAGCTTAAGCACCCTAACCCAGGACAAATGGCATGGAGATAAGGTTGGACAGGGAGGTGTCCTGCAGCTGAAAGGTGTGCATTATGCCAACAAGGAAAATGTGGGAGCGGGGTGATGGACTGCTCTTAGCCATCTTGTTAATCTTTGCACTCAGCAAATGAAAGCGCACAGGAAACATAGGAAGCATGACAAGCAGTCATCTCAGGGAGCTAAGAACAAAGCCTAAGCTGACAAAAACACCCACATGAAATGTAGCCATCCAGAGGCTAAGGACAAACAGGGTCTACCTGAAAAGGAGGCTGGAAATGAAACAGGGAACAGGACTTAGAGAAGAATGAGGCCAAGACCAAGTTTTCTGATCAAAGCCCAAAGTTTATTATTCCGTGTTGCTTTTAAGGAGAAGGCCCAAACACCCAATCCTTTGTTTCCAGAAAGCTCAGCAGGTGGTCAAGTCCTCCAGGCTCCTGTAGGAAATGCAAATGCAGAGAGGCTAGACTGGCTCCAGTCAGATTGTTTGTCCTACTTATGGCTGGGGGAAGGGCTCAGTGAAAGCAGTGCAGTGCTGAACGTGGCAGAGCAACTCTGTGTAGTACAGACAGGCAGTCTCCAGGGCATCAGGGTCAGATCCAGTTCTTGGAGCCTTTGGGCTCTGTGTCTGAAGTGCACGTTGTCATCAACAATATGGATGTTCATTCTATCTCTGTGGGGTAACCAAGAATAATAGCAATAGGCTGTATGTTTGCAGAGTCTCTTGTATAACCCTGACCAACAGCTCAAAAGAAGGCTTCTGATGCTTGATTTGGGGGTTCTTATTAGGTGGTCTTTGGCTCTTACAGAGAGCATTGTCAGCCAAAATGAAAAAAATTTCATTACAAAAATTAATTATATTTCTATGTAAATATATATTTTATATGTTAAATAATATATTATATATAAAATGTAATTTGGTGTAAATATATATTAAATAATATATAATATATAATTTGGTGTAAATATATTATACATATTAAAAATATATACACAGAATTATATGTGTTACAATTTTATTTAGATGTTTAATAATATACCTTATGACTTTCTCAGACACTCTTACTGTTATTTTACCCTACACGGTAGCAATGAGTATTATCTATACTGCTTTATGCTCTCACATATGCTTTTTGGATCACACATGTGCACCTGCCCAGGAACTATCTTTGGATCCGTGAATGAAAGACACACACACACACACACACACACACACACACACACACCAGTTAATTTTTAAATGCCTTGGCTACCTCTAAGGCTGGGCCCCCCTAAACCTTCCCTGCTACCCCAGGCCCAATCGGGGAAGTGGCCAGTGCCCACACACCTGAACTCTGCCATGGCATGGCTGGTGGGCTTTATTTCTTGCCATCCCATCCTTCTACCCTGAGTCATGGAGATTTTTCTCTTCTTCTCTGTGTTTTCACCTGTTCTACTCTAAGGGTCCCACCCCATGCCCAGCCATTAGCTGTTGGCATCTTTATTGATTGATCAAAAACCAGTTGAGGACAGGGACCTTAGCATTTGGGCACACAGATTCTTGATCGAATCAAAGCATTAGAACGAATCTCCGACACTCCCCCTGTATATTCATCTCTCTTCGGCCCTAAAGAGCCCCTGCTTTCCTAATTCCCCAGTCAGATCATTTGTACCCTGCAATGCCTCTCTCTGTTGCTTCCAAATTCCTACCCCCCAGCAACAATCCCTCATTACTTTCCTAGTTTCTATAGTTACTACAGGCTATGTAATCTGTATCTGAAGATGTGGAGCTAGGAGCGGCCAATGAGAAAGACTGTAACGTTTGTCTCTGGGTCCGAGTGACTCGGACCATTTCTGCAACGTTCGTAATTTTGTTTTTCTTTACACTTGAATAGTATTCTAGGGTACAGATATATGACATTTTCACTATACACTCCGGCTGAGGAAGATTTAGGTTGTCTCCATTTCCTAGATGTTGTGAATAGAACAGCAATGAACGTGACGGAACAGGAGTCTGTAGAGTGGGACGTTGAGTCCTTTGGGCATAAGCCAAGGAGTGGCGTGGCTGAGTTATCTGATAGATTTATATTTAGCTTTTTCAGAATTCTACACACTGCAACAGTTTTCAATCCTATCAGCAGTTCAACAGTGAATGAGGGTTCCCTTTTCTCTGGACCCCTTGTTGGTTGTTTCCTAGATCTCTGCTATTTTGACTAGAGTAAAATAAAAATCTTAGAGTTGTTTTGATTGGCATTTCCCTAGTTGCTATGGACTTCGAACATCATTTTTTCAACTGTTTCTTTTCTTTTTTTTTTTTTTTTTTTGAGAATTTTGTGCTGAGGTCCCAAGCCCATTTTTTGTTTATTTTATGTATATGCGTACACCATTGCTCTCTTCAGACACACCAGAAGAGGGCATCAGATCCCATTACAGATGGTTGTGAGCCACCATGTGGTTGCTGGGAATTGAACTCAGGACCTCTGGAAGAGCAGTCGGTGCTCTTAACCACTGAGCTATCTCTCCAGCTCCCAAGCCCATTTTTTGAATGGGTCATTTTTTAACTTGATTTTTTATTTTTTACACATTGTGGATATTAATCTGTAGGAGAGTGAGTGGTTCTGAAGCTTTGATCAGGAATCTGCTTGTCCTTATGCTAAGGTACTTGTCCCTAATTGGTTCTTGATCGATCAATAAAGATGCGAGCGGCCAATGGTTGGGTGGAAGGAAAGAGGTGGGACTTCCAGGTTCCCACAGGTAGGAGAGAGGAAGAGGGCGGCAAGAAGAGAATGATACACTTGGAAGAGAGAGATGTAGCAGACTCTGAGCTGCAGGGGAGATCTTCCAAAATGTAGGTGGGAAGGGAAAGTGGCCCATGAAAGGGCAGCCTGAATCGTCCTGGGCAGCAGGACCAATGGGCTTCACAGAAGGCAACTGGGCAACTAAGCTGAGGGAAGAGTTAGAGGTGTTGAGCTGGGAGTAAAGGGAAGGGCGTGCTAGCCTAGGGAGGCTTAGAAGAGCTCAGCCACTGAGCCAGTAAGGCAGGCTAAAAATGAGCTGATGTGTGTGTATGTGTTTCATCTGTGGATCAAAGCGAACCTGGGCAGGTAGCCGCCAAGGAGCATTAAAGCAGGTTAGTAAAAAGTACATGCTACATTAATCTCTGTCAGATATATAGCTGGCAAAGGTTTTTTCCCATTGTTGGGCTTCCTCTTCATCAAGTTGATTGTTTCTTTAGCTGTGCAGAAGGATTTTAGTTTTATGGTGTTCCAACCAATGGCTGTTGGCCGTCATACTTGAGCAAATGGAGTCATCGTTTGGAAGCCCTTTCCTACCCTATGCCATGTAGAATACCACCTGAATTTTCCTCTAGCAGTTTCAGGTTTCATGATTAGGTTTTTGGTCCATTTTGAGGTTTAGTTTTTGTTCAAAGTGATAGATACAGTTCTGTGTTCACTCTTCTATGTATGGACATCCAATTTTCTTCAGTAAAATGGTGAAGGTATTTTATTTTTTCCAGCATATGTTTTGGCCCCTTTGACAGATACTAAGTGGCTGAAGTAACATGTGCTTATGTTAGGGTCTTCGGTTTTGTTTTGTTTACAAGTCTGTTTTTCAGCTAGTACCCTACTGTTTTTATGACTGTAGCTCTGTGCTATATTTTAAGCCTTGGAGTGGTAGCCTGCACAGCCCATTGTCCTTTTCATTGAACATTGCTTTAGCTGTACAAGTTCGCTTGTAGTTCCATAAGAATTTTAGGATAGTTTTTCTATTACTGTTACGAATGGACCAATGATTTTGGTTGGGATTGCATTGAATCTCTATAGCTTTTGTTAGAGTAGTCATTCTCAATGTCAATTCTACTGGTGTATGAGCATGGGATCACTCTTTGTATCCTATCTGACCACAATGCAATAAAATTTAAAAATTGACAGCAAACACATCTTTAGTAAATACACAAACTCATGGAAATTGAAGAACTCATTACTGAATGATGAATAGGTTAAAAAAGAAGTCAAGGAAGAAAAAAAAATTGGAACTAAATGAAATGAAACGCGAATACAACAAAACCTCTGGAGTGCAATGAAAGCTGTCCTCTGAGGGAAATGTATAGCTCTTAGTGCCTACCTTAAAGAGCCAGAAAGAAGACAAATTATATAATTTAATGATGTAACTCAGAAAGTTGGAAACATAAGAATAAACCAAATCCAAACCCTGTTGATAGCAAGACATGATTGATAATCAGTGAGTTATAGAGCCGTATCCAGTGAAATAGAAGGAAAGATGAAAACAAAACAAAACATCAAGGAGTCCAAGAGTTAGTAGTTTGAGAAGATAGACAAGATTGACAGAGTCCAGCCCAACTTGCCAAAAGAAAGAAGGGACCCAAATTTAAAAAGTTAGGAATGAACAGAGAAATATTAAAACAGATACCAAAGAAAGTCAGAATATTATAAGAGAATATTTAAAACACCTGTACTCCATTAAGCTAGAAATTTTAATAAATAAATAAATAAGGATGACTCAAGATTCAGCTGAATCATCACATTAAGCCAAGAACAGTATACAAAGCAAACAAGCAAACCCACAACAAACAAGACTAAAAAGTGATAAAAAGCCTTCTAGCCAAAAAAAAAGTCCAGGGCCAGATGGATTCACAGCAGAATTAATTCTACTAGGCATTCATACTAGAAGAGATACAGCCAATTCTTCTTAAACTATTTTAAAAAGTAGAAACAGAAGGAAAATGCCCAAACTTCTTCTATGAAGACATTATCACTAATACCAAAACCAGGTAAACACATAACAAAAACAAAAAGATAACTATAGGCCAATATTTCCGATGAACAAAAACTCAAATACTCAATTAAATACCAGCAAGCAGAATGCAGCCATACAGAAGAAAGATTATATACCTTGACCAAGTTGGCTTTATCCCTGATATGCAGCTTGATTCAACGTAAGAAAACCAATACATGTAATAAATCATATAACAACAAACTACATAATGGCTTAAATATAAAAATCATATGATCACCAGGCAGTGGTGGTACACATCTTTAATCCCAGCACTCTGGTGGCAGAGGCAGGTTGATCTCTGAGTTTGAGGCCAGCCTGGTCTACAGAATGAGTTCCAGGATGCAAAAGCTACACAGAGAAAATGTGTCTTGAAAACCCAAAACAAAACCAACCAAACAACAACAACAATGCCCTCAACCAACCAACCAAACAAAAAAAACCCAAACAAACAAAAATAAGCAACCATAGGATCATCTCAGTAGATGCAGAAAAGGCCTTTGGTAATCCAACATCATAGAGAGTGTAGGGATAGAGGGAACGTACTTCAGCACTATAAACATATGAGAAGCTCATGGTCAACAACTCGGTAAATGGAGAAAAGCTTGAAGCAATCCCCCTAAGGTCATGAATGGGACAGGGATGTCCACTACCCACCCTCTTTTTCAGAAAATGTGGTGCTGAAAGTATTAGCCGGAGCAATTAGTCAAGAGAAAGAAAGTAAAGGGATACAAATAGTGGGGGAAAAGTCAAAACCATGTCTGACAGAAACTTCTAAAAACAATAAACAGACTCAGCAACATAGCAGGACACAGTATCAAGTATAAAGATCAACACTGGACAGTTGGGACATCGTAAAACTAAAATCAACTTGCTTTTCTATACACCTACAACAACCATAAAGAGAAGGAGATCATGGGACACGCTCCCATTCATAATAGCCTCAAAGAAAACAAAATATACAGGAATAAACATAAGCAAGGATTTCACTCTTTTTGAATTTGTAAAGATTTGTTTTGTGTCTCAGAATGTGATGTATTTTAGAAAAGCTCCCCTGTGTTGCTGAGTAGTGTATGTGTTCTCTGATGTTTGATGGAATGTTCTTGAGATATCTGTTAAGTCTATTTGTTACATGGAGTGGTTTAAATAGGTCTGGCCCCCATAGATTCATGTTTCAATGCTTGGCAATGGGAGTGGCAATATTAGCAGGTGTGGCCTGATTGGAGGAAGTGTGTCACTGTGGGGGTGGACTTTGAGGCCTCCTATGCTCAGGCTCCAACCAATGCAGAAGACAGTCTAATCCTGGATGCCTTCAGATCAAGATGTAGAGCTCTTGGCTCCTCCAGTACCAAGTCTGCCTGCATGATGCCTACTATGATGATAATGGATTGAACCACTGAAACTGTTAGCCAGCCCCAATTAAATGTTTGCCTTTATAAGAGTTGCCTTGATCATGGTGTCTGTTCACAGCAGTTAAACCCTAACTAAGACAGTGTATGATGCCAATTACTTCTATGTTTCTCTGGGTTTTATTGTTTGTTTGTTTGAGTTTTGTTGGTTTTTTGTTGTTGTTTGTTTGTTGTTTTTATTTTTTGTCTAGATGACATGTTTATTGGAGAAAGTATAGGTTGAAATCACCTGCTAATAATGGAATTTATGTTAGTTTTTATTTTCAAATCAAGTAATATATTTTTATGAAATTGGGCACCCCAGAGTTCAGTGTACATATATTTATGATAGTAATGTCTTCTTGGTCAACTATTCTCTTGATCATTGTCCCTTTTTATCTCTTATTAGTTTTAGTTTGAAGTCTGTTTTGTCAGATATTGGGATAGCAATGTTTACTTGCTCCCTGGTCCCATTGATTTGAATGCTTTCATTCATCTCTTTAATAACATCCTTCTAAGGCAGTGCCTATCTTTAAAGCAAAGATGTTTTTCTTGTAGACAATAGATAGATTTTTTTTTTTAATCTCTTCTGCCAGCCTGTGCCTTTTGGTTGAAGAATTGAGCCCACTGATATTTACAGTTATTATTGTAATGTGTGTGTCAATTATCGTCATCATGTTGTTGATTTTGGTGTTATGTTCTCAGTACACTCTGGCATGTGGCCTTCTTTTGTTAGTTCTAGGTCTGATTAACCAAAGCATTTTGGGAAAGAAGAGAATATGTATGGGTAGGTTGGGCCAGGCTAGACCCTAATGTAAATGGTTGAAAGTATGATTAAGGGAAGGGTTGGATGAGGCAAATTGGGGACATGTTGGTGATGGCAAGTATGGTGGGTACTAGTGGAAACCTGGAGGTTGGCTGAGGCACAGGTACCTGTAGCTAGCTCAGGCTGGACCATTGTATGTAGGATTCAAGTTAGATCTGGCAACCTGGGGAGAAGATGTGGATGGGGAGATCATGGGGAATCACTGGGCTACCAAGGTTTTGTTTGTTTTCCCCAAAGAATTCCAGGACAATACATTAAGTTTAAATATGTACACCTCTTTTATAGAGTACTTAACGATGTGTCAGGCATATTACACATATATCACTGAGGCCATACAAACCTGCTGAGTATTATATTTTCCATTTTAGGTGAAGTCTCCTATTGAAGATCACAAATTCAGTGGTTTAAGATCTAAGATTCAAAGTCATTGACCTTGTGGTGATTTAAATATGCTTGGCCCAGGGAGTGGAACTATTAGGAGGTGTGGCCTTGTTGGAGGAAGTGTGTCATTGTGGACATGAGCTACAAGACCCTCGTCCTAGCTGCCTGGAAGCCAGTCTTCTCCTAGAGGCCTTCAGATGAAGATGTATAGAACTCTCAGTTCCTCCTGCACCATGCCTGCCTGGATGCTGCCATGTTCCTACCTTGATGATAATGGACTAAACCTCTTAATCTGTAAGCCAACCCCAATTCACTGTTGTCCTGATAAGAGTTGCCTTGGTCATGGTACCTGCTCACAGTAGTAAAACCCTAACAGACCTAAGTAGTAAGAACATGATTTGACAATGTAGCTCAGTTGGTTTAGAGTTTGCCTAACATGCAGAAATCCATGGGCTTGAAGCTCATATCTGATCCCTATCATCACATAAACTGGGTGTGCTTGTACACACTTATAATCCTCAAGAGGTGGAAGCAAGAAGATCAGAAATTCAAGATCATCCTTTCAAGGCTTTCAAAGTTACCTTGAACTACAGTCAATGTCTCAAGTTTAAAACAAACATAAAACAAAAAATAAAAACAAAACAAAACAAAAAAACAACGAAGGGCTTAGCAATGGTGTCTGCTGGTTTAAAGCTGACTTCTCAGCAATATCCTCCTGTGTTATCAGATGACTGGTCATTAATACCACCACCTTTCCAAACCCATCTGTCAGAGCAGTAAAACAGGCTCATGTTTTCATCTGCACTGTCTGCAGCTGGGGTAGTCTGTATTTGGTACTAACTTTGTACATCCAGGCTTAAGACCCTGTAATGATTTCTCATTGCAAGTAGATTTAATTCCATAAATCATCAGGAGACACGATCTGGCCCCTCTACCTCTCATTTGGCCTCTAGAACTAGACTTCTTATTCTTTTTTCTTTTTTCTTTTTTTGGATATTTTATGTATTTATATTTCAAATGTTATCCCTCCTTCTCGGTTTCCCCTCTGCAAACGCCCTATCCCATCTCCCCTCCCCCTGCTTCTATAAGGTGTTACCCCTCCCACTCACCCACTCCCACCTCACCACCCTGGCATTCCCCTACACTGGGGCCTCGAGCTTTCACAGGACCAAGGGCCTCCCCTCCCACTGATGCCCAACAAATCCATCCTCTGCTACATATGCGGCTGGAGGTCTGCTCTTTAGTTGGTGGCTTAGTCCCTGGGAGCACTGGGGGTCTGGTTGGTTGATGTTGTTGTTCTTCCTATGGGGTTGCAAACACCATCCTTCTTATTCTTCAGCTACATTATTTTCCCCCCGTTCTTTAACAGAGTTATTTCTTGTGCCAAAGGTTCCATGGTTTACTTACTCTGTCCACATGATAGATGAACACATTCAATATTTTATAAAATGCTGGATCTTCTCTTGCTTCTATTGCCTGCTCCTTAAATGTTGACCAGAGGAGTGAATGAAGTTAGAAGAAAGGAAGAAATTAGCAGTGTGGTACCAAATGGCCGTCCAGTACTCTTTTCACTTATGTTTCACTAGAGAAAGGAGAAGTTCAGAGTTGTACCATCAACAGAGCAGGAATAAAACATACACCTTTTGACTCCGTGTCCAGTGGGTTTTTAAATCCACTACTGCAGCTACTGTGATTTTGAGACCTTGAGTACAGTGGCTTAACTGCAAGACAAATGCTCTTCTCTCTCTGGTGTCAGCACAGAAGTACATCTTGTAATTTTCTAGGTAGCCAAAAGGGAGACAGAGGAGCCATCCCCTGACACTGTGATCAGGAAGTCCTACGACTCACCTTCAAAGTGCTAATGAAGAGAAGCTAGCACATGTAATAGCTAGTTTAGAGAATATGTGCAAAGTAAAACTGCAGATTTTAGCACTAAACGTAATAAGATGCGACTAAATGTGAGCCCAATCAGCAGTCTCTGGCTTTGTAGCAACCCCAGCAGAGAAAGGCCATTATCAGAACTCGAAGTGGGATGGAATTCAGTTCATTTATTTTGCTGGACCACACACGTGCACATGGTTAGCCCATCTTCATCATTGGAATGCCATTTAGTCTTGACCTCTTAGGGGGGTTTTAACCACCAAGGGCAGTGTGGTAGTTTGAATAGGAATGACCCCCATAGATTCCTGTGTTTGGATGCTTGGCCTATAGGGAGTGGCACTATTAGAAGGTGTGGCCTTGTTGGAGGAAGTGTGTCACTGTGGGGGTGGGCTTTGAGGTCTCCTATGCTCAAACTATGCCCAATGTGACATAGTCTCCTGCTGCCTACAAGCTGAAGGTAGAACCGTCAGCTTCTACAGCACCATGACTACCTGTGCACTGTCAGGCTTCCAACCATGACAATAGAGGACTAAATAAACCTCTGAACTGTGAGCCAGCAAGTCAGTCTAAATTAAACATTGTCCGTTATAAGAGTTGCTGTGGTTATAGTATCTTTTCACAGCAAGGGTACCATGACTAAGACAGGCGGGAAGTAAGCAGAAGCACGCTTAGGTGCTAGGGCTATGTCTGGCTTTCTGAGGGCTTAACTCACCTCTTCTGTGTGTACTGAAGCCTTCAGAGCCAGTGTACTCTAGTATAGTAGGACCTGTGTCTGAGGTACATGCATCAAAGTAAATAATGATGGCCAGGATCTCTGACTGCTGACCAACAGTAGCAGCTCCAAATGGCTACAGGTCTTTGTTAGCTAGGATGACCCTTGCTTACAGCCATTGTTACAGTATAATCATTAGAATTACATTGTATACTGTATGCTATTACAATATAATCATTAGAATTTCAAGAATGCCCTAATCTGGGTAGGTTACATGGTCACTCTGCTAATAATGCCTGCTCTTGTTGATACCCAACATCAAAACCATTTGGGGCAAAAAGTATGGAGATGTTCACAGACTTACTGTGAAGGATGCATCACTCACACTACCCTGAATCTGATTCCCACTGGAAAGGCCCAGTGAGAAATGGTTCAATATTCCCTAGTTCAAATGAGCAATAACTTCTTTCTGCTGGATAAACCCAAACAATTTAGGAGTCAAGGTTAATTTGATAATTCATTCCTAGATTAACAAACAACATGGAAATGTCTCGAGCAGTGTTTTATGTTGCAGAATCATTAATGATTAAAACATCCAGGAACAGAAGCCTGCCTAGTCACAAATTATTCAAGCCACAAAAGACTTTCTAAAATTCAATCTGTAAGAGGCATTCCATAAATAACCGAGAACTCATCTATTTCATGTCTGTGCCCTTTGGTTTCAATGGCATTCCCATTTTTCAAAATTATATTGAGTTATTCTATACATGGAATTTGAGAAAAGTTTCCCTGTTAATCAAAATTTACTCAATTTGTAGTACAGCAATTCTATTCCCCAAGGGTCACTATCGACACGCCTTTTATGATCCTGACCAAAACATATCCTACAGGGAGATTTGTAAAATAACAATCCTCAAGGAACTTGGAGGTTTCAACCCAGAAGAATTGAACAAATCAACACATAAAACAATTGGCTGTTTCCTAAAGTTAGAGTGGAACAAGATATATTCACTGAGAAAGAAAGAAAGAAAGAAAGAAAGAAAGAAAGAAAGAAAGAAAGGAAGGAAGAAAGAAAGAAAGGAAGGAAGGAAGAAAGAAAGGAAGAAAGAAAGAAAGAAAGAAAGGAAGGAAGGAAGAAAGAAAGAAAGGAAGGAAGGAAGAAAGAAAGAAAAGAAGAAAGAAAGAGAAAAGAAAGAAAGCTACTTAAATATTTTTAAAATAGAAATCTGAATTTCTTAGTAAAACGACAAGAACAAAACAGTTTGACAGGATTTCATGAAATTAGAACCCATTCAGATTTTGGCATCACTTTAGAAGGAAACTATACTTCAGCAAAAAGCGTGTATCACTTAACGCTCTGCTTTTCACATGACCGTCAAGGGCACTGTCGTCAACAGGAAAATGTCCTACCCTTTGTTGACCTCCCTAAGGAATCTGCTTCAACTTCTCATAGCTAACCACTCGCCCAGAGAGTCTACCTTATCAGCCGCCATATCCCCAAAGGCTTGTCAAAGGCTCAACATTGTGATTTTGAGCAGCTCCAGTGTCACCTCCATCAACCTCATGAAATCTTGTATCTATCACACAATTTATGTTTGGAATCGCCAGTCACTTTGCATCGGCTAATAATAGTTCATGTGGACACTTTTAAAAATCCCAGGAGCCTAAACAACAAAGCCAGTCATTTAATTTCTGAGAACCACCACCAATAAACAATGCTATTGAAGAACACTTTTATGATTGGTCCATTAGATAATATCTTTCTTTTAGCAACTCTCTGTGTAAACAAGACAAGGCCTTATAATGGATTCTGATAGCAAGGATTCCCTTGGTAAATAACTATATCTGATATATGCAACTGTAACTTGATACATGATTTTCACACGACAGTAAAGAGCATCCTGTTCTCAACAACAACAACAACCAAAGTCTGTACTTCATCAGCTCCTGAAGGAATTTACTTCGACCTCTGACATCTGAATATTCATTTGGAGTGCTTAGCTCACTTTGAGGCTGACTCCCAACTCCAACTTGATCTATGGTCTTCATGAAGTCACTCTGACCTCCAAACCTAAAACAAAAAACTGTTCAGGGCTCTGGAGAATTCTGTGCATACTTTCCAAACACACACTCTTAGGAAAGGTGGCTATGTGTTCCCTGGGCGTCCCAGGAGCTTAGCCTCCAGACCTCCAGACTTCACCAGATCTCAAAAGGTTGCTAACAGTACCTCTAGTGTTCACACCCCAGTTCCTCACTGGGAATCAAAGAGGGTGAACAGATCAGACCAAAGGGCAAAGATTACCAACTATTACTTATAATCAATGCTAAATATCAATAAGTAATGCATGTGCTTCTAGCAGGCAGCCTACTTTCCAGAAGCTCCTTGAAACTTATTTTGAGAAAAACTAAAGTTTTTTTTTTTTGGTGGATTGCTTCAGGTGAAGCAAAGCTATATTGAAGATCTAATGATGTGTGTGCAGCTGTGAATCATGACAGAAATACCAAGCACGTAGCAGAATCAATTTCCAAGCATTTGAAGTGCCACTAAGTTATTACGATACTATATGAGCAATTGTGACTGAATCCTGACAAATTATCAGGGCTAGAAAGACAGGAAATGACACATGTGACAACAGAGCAAGTGGTCTTCCTGAGAAGAGCAGGACCTGTGACTTTCTGAACCTCGAAATCTCCACAGCTACAGTTTGTTTGTTTGTTTATTTTGGGTTTTTCGAGACAGGGTTTCTCTGTATAGCCTTGGCTGTCCTGGAACTCATTCTGTAGACTAGGCTGGCCTCGAACTCAGAGCAGCTACAAGTTTATTAAACACTAAATGTTGAACCAACTCTGAATGTCCAAAAAAGAATGTCAATGTGACATTCTTTTTTTTTCTTTGTAGTTTTTCCAGACAGGGTTTCTCTGTGTAGCCTTGGCTGCCCTGGAACTCACTCTGTAGACCAGCATGGCCTCGAACTCAATAGATCCACCTGCCTCTGCATCCGGATGCTGGAATTAAAGGCGTGAGCTACCACCACCGCCTGGCCAAAATTGAGAATTTTAAAGAACTCTTGAGAGACCATGTGTGCGGGACTACTACTGATCAGACCACAGTTCTCACGTATGCGCTGTATGCATGACATGTTTGAGCTGCAGGCAGCACTGGAATGTTCCTGACTGACAGGCATGTGCATGGGTAAACAAAGCTTGATTTATGAGACTGACTATGTGCCTTCCTGTCTCGGATGAAAATTAAATATAAATATTGGCAACTGACAATAAGAAGGGATTCCTTCCTCTTGCTAAACTGAACTTATTGAAATGTTTTCAAAAATTACATCATAGTGAGGACTGGAGACTTACCTCAGCAGTTAAAAGCACTGCTGTTCTTGCAGAAGACCGGGTTCAATTCCCAGCACCAGTACGGTGCCTCACAACCATCCATAAGCCCGGATCCACAAAACCCAACTCACACAATGCTCAGTGAGAAGCAACAGAGAACTGCGTGGGAGACAGGCTTGGGGGCGGGCGGGGTTTCTTAGGGGCGGAGTTTCCCAGGGTGGAGATTTACAGGGTAGGGATTGGTAGGATTTCAAGTCCTAAATATGGCTGGGCGCGAGCAGGGATTGGTGGGTTTTTAAAACCCAGAAATAAGCTCAGACTTTTTAACCCTTCGAAAGTAAAATAAATCTAAGAGAAAAAAAAAAATCGATATTTTTTTAAAAAAAAATCACATCATAGTGACGTTAGCCGGGGGACTTTGCAGATTACTGTGATCTTCTAAGAGAGGTTTCTTGCTTTTCTGGCATTCACCTCCAGTTTTCAACAGCCCGAATCTTCCACTGACTCCACCTCTTCCCCCACCTGCAGGAGATAGGACTCCATGCAAGCATAAACATGTGACTCAGCATTAGTCACAGCGTTCTTTAGTCTCTGTGTCTCTGAATGGAATGGATGGGACCAAAGCAGGCAGTGGTGCTACTGACTTAAGGGCAGATGGCTGAAATCTTTTTAATTTCAACCCCACGAAGGCAATGAGGTCGGAGCTATAGGTACTTGCTATCTTGAGAACACATAGTTGACAGTCATTCGAACCTGAGAAGAAACGCAGCTGAAAACTGAAGAGACACTGAATCTTACAGACATCATTAAGCCTTGGACCCAGCTATGCCTGGAGCAAGCTGGTCCCAGGCCACCCAGCTACAGAACCTCATACATGTCCTGCTAATGGCCACCTTGGACTTACTGGTCTACCACTTGGCGCTAAACAATCTGTCGAATTACAGGTGCTCTGCTTAGATCTGCATCTGTGGCTTTTGAAGAATACATTTCAGGACAAGTACACTAAGGCAGCTGCTCTTTGCTCCATTTCAAAAGAACAGATGAGAATTACAACCACCTGCACAGCTGAACCACAGGATCTCAGGGCACCACTCAAAGACTACTGTGCAATGTTTCGCTGCCCTTGGACTTGATTGAATAGTACATACCCTTGTTCTCTGTGATCTAATTCTGGGCAGTGAGACCTTGCAAGGGAAGATTTCCACAGGAACTGTTGATGTTAAATGTGGGTTCTCATAGCAAATCAAGCCCAGAAATGGAACGTAGATGCTTTTGTCTGAAAAAGATCTCATGATGATTTTAGGCTGACACTATTCCCAGTCTAAGTGGGCAGACAGCTAGCAGGAAACCTATAACTGGATTTTTATAAAATTGAGAGGCATTTTTTTCGTTAACCACATTACAAATACGGATTTTAGATGAATGGTTCACTAATTTAGTAACATGGACAGCTTTGCTTTGTACAATGCTGAAGGTGTAGAATGTGGATAACTAAGTTTCTTTCTAAGACATTAAGTCTTCTTAGAGTCTCACGAAGTTGATCCTCACTGGTAAGCTGGGAAACTTGCTGTGTCTTCTGACTTCTTCAGGGATGTCTAGGCATCTGGGGGCCACTGTGATGACCAGATCTCACAGGGGCTCCGAGAACTTTCAACAGATTTCTAACCTCTTCCCTATGCTTGCCACAAAGCATAACCTCCACACTCACAAAAATCACTCGGGTCCATCCAGCAGGTAATTAGCCACACCTGATGGTGATGCCCTCAGACAGCTCATTTAATTGAGCATGAAGCTCAAGACAGCAGGAGGAGGACGTTAAGTTGGGCCAGGGAGGCCAATAGGTGAGGAAGTGACATGTCAAACCTTTGCTGCTACAGTGCGTGCGAAGACATCCCGTATTTTGTCACTAGACCTAACGGGCAAGCCAGCCCTTTGACATGCACATTAGCCATTCCATGCTCACAGGCAATGTGTCCCTTGTGATCGTGTCACAGGAGTCGACTGCAATACAATATCAGCAGCCTTCACAGTGGCTGTTGGTTAGAGACAGGAAGACTAGATGTGGTAGCCTACTCTCTGTACAAACTGAGGTTCTCCCCATAAAAAGAAAGAGCTAACGGCTGGAGAGCGGGCTCAGTTGTAGAATGCTTGTCATGGAAGCATGAGGGCCTGATTGTGCTCCCCAGCACACAGAAGAAACCGGGGTGCTGCCACAGCCTTAGACTTCCAGCCCTGAGGAGGCAAAGACAAGATGGTCCCTGGGATTCACTGGCTAGCCTGCCTAATAAGTCCCATCAGAGACCCTGTCTCAAGGACACAAGGTAGATGGCTCCTAAGGAATGACACCCAATGTTGACCTGGGGCCTCCACACACATGTCTAAACACTAGCATATGACTTACACACATGTGCACACACACAAACACACACACACACACACACACACACAGAGTGAGAGAGAGACAGACAGACAGACAGACATGAGAGTAAATCCATTTCCACCTTCCTTCTCAGGGGTATCCAGTAACTAAAGCCATGACGTCCAGTACAATCATATCTGGTTTTTGCTGTGATTTTCCTGATTTGGTCTTGATGACTCTCGCTGAAAAATGGGTATACTCTTCCCCCGACACTAACTGGACTCCAGGGGAAATGCTTCTGGACATTCTACAGGACAGTTCCTCGTGCTAGCTGAACTTAGCATTGACTATGCCCCAACCTACCTGAGACTGGAATCGAACCCAGGGCTATGCTCAAGGAAGGCAAGTACTGCATCGCTGAGTTCTCCTCCAGGTTCGCGAAGCTTGTTGACCCTGGCGAGTCCCTTTGCCGATCTGGTCTGAGCAAGTGCAGCTACCACACTAGCCACACTCTAGGAGGGCTGTGGCCAGGAGACTTCGAATTTGGGTGTGTTAGGCCATACAGGCAGGGAATCACAACGATATACATGAAAAGACAAGAACTGTATCACTCACAGGTCCAGAGGAAAAGGGGATACCACTGTGGGCTGATGAGAAGTGCAAGTAAGAAGGAGCTCAGAGAATGGGGAGCTTACGTGGGAGCCATGTTTGTCCCTGTCCTTGGTTGGGTCTCTGAGCTTTACTCTGCCGGCTACCCTGCTTGCCTCGCCCAAGCTTTCAGATTGCTTAGGACAGGACAACTCACAGGGAAGGACAAACTGTTTAACAGGACTCTGGTGCAGCTATTAGGCCTGTCATGGGTCACAGCTGTGGGGTGTGCCGGCTTGGGGCTGACATAAGAAACAAGCAGGTCGGGTTCCAAATCTGCATTCAGGGAGAGGGTGTCAGGGGGCCAGAAGGGGCCAGGAGTGGCTGGGTTTCAAATACTCCTGTCAGGTCTAAAAATAGAGGCTGAGGCAGCAGCTGTATTAAATTTATGATACTCGCCTAACATAAAGTTTAAGGTCTCACCTTTCAAGGGAACACATTTGCATTGACTTGTGTTCCGTGCCAGCAGAGGTGGGCACGGAGAGATGGGCATGCATTCCCTTTTATACAAAAGTCTTCTTTTTAGTTGTCATTTCCAAAGTTTACAGGGAGCTAGGGAGGTAGCCAGGAAGCCACCCAGGAGAGGCACGCTCGTTTATGGAACAATGGTGCCTGCAAAACATCGATTAAAAATGTAGCCCTTGAATTCCTGTGTCAATCACACTTTGTTGACATTTTTAAAGTGTGTGTGTGTGTGTGTGTGTGTGATGGTGTGTGCATGTGTGTGGTGGTTACGTGTGTGTAGTGGTGCTGGTCATGTGCACGTGCGTGCTGGTGGAAGCCAAAATGGATCCCATGGAGGAAGAATCTCAAGTAGCCGTGACCTGCCTGATGTGTGTGCTGGGAACTGAACTCGGGTCTTCCTCAAGAACAGCAATCGCCGTTAACCCCAGAGCCATCTCTCCAGCCTCCCACCCCACCCCACTTTTGCTGTTAAATAGTGTATCACTGTATTTTAGCCAAGAGCTCTGGGGAAAGTATGATTAGGAGAAACAATGTCTGCTCTCCCAGTTTGTTAATATCTATCTATCAATCAATCATCTATCCGTCCATCTATCTATCTATCTATAGATTTTTTTTTCACTTTTTTTGTGGTGGTGGGAATCAAACCCAGGACCTTGCAGATGCTCCAGCTCTCAGCTATGTCTCGCCCCTTTAATTGTAAACTGTTCAATAATAACAATATGGTGGCAAATGGCTCCCATGAACATCGGACATTTCCTCTCTGAATTTTCAACATGGTCCAGTCAAAAATAGATAAAAATAGGGTAAGAATTGATAAAATGTATTTTATGCTAACTTCCAAACTTGGAGCCTATCATAAATAACTGTATTGTCTAGATCTACTTGTAACTTCCAACCTATCGCCCCTAAATGCTTTTAAGTATGCATTTCCTACAGATGAGAGCATTCTCTTCCACAGCCATAGTACAGGGCCAACAATCAGGAAACTACCTCGGATTCATCACTAGCATCGGATCCTCAGCCCTCTGAGAGTCCAGTCTCCTAACTGTGGACCCAAGGCTAAATCCGACACTGATTTCCCATCAGTCTGGTCCCTTTGGTCTGAAACCATTTGTTCCTGTGCCATCATCCTGTAGGGCTTTGCTTGGGTTGGGTCTTTCCTGCTGTCTCCTCAGTTACACTGGGGCTATATGTCTCAATTTTTTTTTTCAATAAGCTGATTCCTTTCAGTGCAAGATGGTTCTTACAGGCTATAACTGTCGAAGACTCCAGGCAACTCAGCGAATGGAGGCAGAAACTGCATGTGTGTCTGTGTGCGGGGGCATGCATACCTAGTCTATATTTGCATATATATTACTGGAGATCATGAATTCACACTGATTTCCTTCCATCTCAATAGCCCAAGGCTCGTTCTAGTTTTCCCCCTTCTCCACATTTGTAATACCTGAGACTGATAATGAAAAAAATAATCACTATTCTACATCATTAATACATTGATTCACACCCCCCTCCCCAAACATGCCAGCCTTCTAGCCTCTGCCACTCCCAGACACTCCCCTGCACTCCGTTCCAAATAGCTATGGATCTTTGCACTGGGCTGCCCTGAGTCTGATGATGCCCTTCTCACCCCCACATGGCTCTAATTACCCGTGGTAGGCTGTCCTCTGTGGGGCTCGGATGGGGAGCCCATTTCCTCTGTGTGTGTGTGTGTGTGTGTGTGTGTGTGTGTGCCTTCTCTCCTTACCTCCTTCCTGGATGTTGGGTCCAGCCTTGGACTCCCCTTGCACTGGTACACAAACCTACCTTTCTGCCCTGCTTAGTGGCTTTCTTTTGGCACTAACTTGTTCAGTAAGAAAGGAAAGAGGTAGTCTTGTTTATCTTTTAAAGTAAAATTTAAAAATAGATTTGGTGCACAATTTTTGTAAAGAGAGAAGAGGCTTTCTGGTCAATGGGCCTGTGCTCTTTTGTACTGCTGGCTCTGGGCAAGCAATCAAGGGATTGTGTACGCCTTAATGGGTGAGGGAATCAGTAATCTGAGGAAGGACTTTTATTGGCCTAGCCTAGGCACAATAGAAGGACTGTATCAGCCTGGCCCCTCAATACCAACAGCACCATTCCATTGTGGATGACTGCTCACTGCACCATCCCATTGTGAATGACTGCCCACATCCTTCCCAGGGCCCCAGGGCCTCCTAGTGCCTGACTCCCTTGGCAGTCTGAGCAACCTGACCCTCGAAGATATTTCTCCTCTGCTGCATAAAAGATAGGAAGTTTCATCATTTATTTTCAGAGCTTTGAAAATAAATTCGTGCTTGCGTTTAGAGTACTATTTAAATTGAGGCCCTGCTGCTTAGGAGAGTGGATTTAAATATTATTCATGAGTTCTGTGAGAATCTGGGTGATGATTTTATCCTGGGCAGAAATTTCGAATGATTAAAAAGGAAAACATGAGATTTAAAAAAGTCTGTTTACTCACAGGCTTAGGATGTGAAAGAAGTTTGTGTTAAGAGGGTTGTGAGCTACATTTTAGCAGAGTTTCGAACATCAAAACCAGGTAGTGACTGCACTTAGGGACAGGCTCCTCTGTAAGTCAGACCTATCACCGCCTGATGACCTTGCCCCCAACCCCAAGAAACCGAAACCAAGAAAGACCTGTGGAACACCCCGAGAGTTTAGAAACATTCTCACTTTTCTAAAAAGATTAGTGAAATTCTTGACTCTAGTAAAATACAACTGCTATTGGTGAAGCGTTTAGAGC
Organism: Rhynchomys soricoides; assembly: GCA_019843965.1. Lineage (NCBI taxonomy): Eukaryota > Metazoa > Chordata > Mammalia > Rodentia > Muridae > Rhynchomys > Rhynchomys soricoides. The sequence goes on along the minus strand of JADRCH010000066.1, from coordinate 7,381,732 downwards.
TCCTAGTCTCTGCTGAGGGAAATTCTGCAGGCTCAGGGTATCCCTGAGGTCAGGAGCCCTGTCTCTTTAGTGACTGCAGATCTCCAGCCGCCCTAACTGGGTTGGTACCTGGGCTCTAGGCGCCTACTAGAGCGGAGGCGCCTACTGTTAGTTTGACATCCTAGCTGGGTGTTCCTGGGCATTGAAATAACAATGTTGGAAAATTGAAAGCCTTCCTGTGGTTTGTTTCACCCTGACCCAGGAAGTAAAAAGTGACTTTTCAGCCCAACCAGCTCTGAGAATGGCAGGACTCAAAGGGGTGGGAGTGGGGAAGAACCAGGAATCCTGATAGGTCAATCTATGTCTATTAGGATGTCTTAGAACAAAAACTACAAGTGAAAAATTCTAGGAAAAAAGAAAAAGAAGATAAAGCCATTGTGTTGAGAGTCTTTGAAATACAAACACACAAGACATAATTGCAGTAGATTAACTTTGCTTCAAGAAATAAGAAAGATCATAAAAATCCCTCTGTGGTTTTCTTTCTAATGACTTTGGTAAGAAAATTAAGCAATCTTTTCCCGAACTGTAGCGTGTGTAAGAATCTCCCAGGATCCTGCTTAGAATGCAGACTTTGAAGCTCCATTCCCAGAGACCATTTCAGATGCAGAATGAGCACAGGAGCAGCAGGGGAAGACAGCCCTGGGAAAGGCCAGAGCTGCTTTGCAGAACAGGGTGAACCCAGTGCTTGCCCCGACAGCCATGGCTGCTTCATGGTAGGCCACTGTTCCCGGGAAGGATAAAGACCTACAGATCTATGTTACATGCGGTTTGAAAGGAGCAACAGCAAACGTTACAATCCAAGCCTGCTGTTAAATCCCGTTATTTTAGCCCCATCTTTTGCCGAGGTGCCCGATTTGATGAGCTACAACTACGGACCTATGTTGATTATGTGTCTGCTCCTCTCCTCAGGGCATTCCCCGCCTCCAGCTCTCTGTGTCTCCCTGGTCTTCCTAGATAAACTGTGAGAGGCTCCATAATGGTTGGTTCCGATTACTTGATCGTCATACTGCTTCCGGTTTTGCTGGGTATCCCTGCAAGACCGGTTTGATCTGACTGCTCTCCTCCGGTAACCTTCCTCTCAAGCTCAGCGGACCAGCCTCAAGAGTCGAGCTGGTCAGGATGAGAAGGCCGTGGGATTTCATCACTCTGAATATCGGACTGTGTGCGCGTTTTGTGCGTGTCTGCGTGCGTGCTCGAGTACGCATGCGTGTTCAAGTGTCCATGCTTGTGAAAAAACAAGCATAAACAAACAAGAATCATTTTGAGCTCAGAGCGGAGCTGAGGAAGTTAATGTTTGGTTTCCATCCGGGACAAGAGACTGAAGTACATAATTTACATATCAAAGCAGACCTGGCCTCCAGGTTCTCCCAGCATCCCTCAGTCCCTACCTGGCATACCCTGCTTCCAACCCTGAACTTTCCAGCTCAGGAGCTGGGCTGCCCTTCCCCCAGAGTCTCTTCTCTATCGGTATAATCCAGACATTTTGGTCTCTCTTCTTCTCCTTCTCTCTGTGCGAGAGCCCCCACCTCCATCCCCATGGCGACTTCCCCTGGCCTCCTTCCTTGGTATCACTGAACTAGCTCAAGAGCAGCTTCCCAATAAACCTACCTTTAATATATTCTAATCGAGCTTGAATTGGCTTGTTTCACCAGCAGACCTGAGGCCTTTGGAAGGAAACGATAGACCTGCTTTTATCAAGCGCTTACTACTGAGACCCTGGAGGAGTCCGAATAAGTTAACACCTCTCTGTCCCTCACAGACTAGGGTAAGGATGGAGCAACAGACTGTGGCTGGCCAATGCAGCAGCTTTGTTGTTGACCAAAGCTGGTGGCACTGATGGAGGTGACATGGAAATGACAGATGACAGGCATATCCCAAAGCAGAGTTGTTCTGTTAATCAGAACAGTTGGGGAACACCAGTGTCTCCTGGGGAGTAGAGACTGTACTACGTGTGGCACAGGGGATCTGGGGTCGCATAGCACAGAAAGCGAGGACTTCGGGGATGAGAGATTCCACGAGCAGGTCAGTTCCGTGTAGTATCCAAGTGGTAGACACCAAAGGGTTGGGATGCTGACCGGAAGCTTGGGGGAGGGGGGAATCCTGACAGCCCACAGGTGTTATCAGTCCAGATTTTCTCAGCCCACCTATGACCATTAGGTCTCTTCATCAGCCCTTCAGACAGAGAGGACTTCCTTAGGCCAAAAATTTCTGTTGGCCTTGTACCTATATGATCTATTTGATTGCAAAACTCATGAACATGTGAGGTATTATGGTTTACCCACGGAGGCTTGGGACACATAAAGAGTATTTATTTGTCCATCAGCACATGGGAAGAGTGTGTATGCTGGCCAGGCACCATCACGTGCTCGTCAGGGTCCGAGAGACATGTATCCTTGCGTTTTACTATGTGCACGGCTCCTGATTAATTTCCTATTATTTCACACTGGAATACGTGAACCTTCTTATCTCTGTAGTTGTGTGACAATTTGAGGCTGGTTACAGCATCACTCACAACCCTTCTAGTAAGTACCCTGTAACCTCTGAGTAATGGCTCCCACTAACAGGATGAATGCTAAGTGTACAGGCTCTGGCTCTCACACCACAGACACATGAGCCTAGCTTTCAGCCACACCCTCTCTAACTCCCTGGCCTGTGTTCTCTCCTAGCATGTGATTCTTTTGCATGTGGGCTGCCTCTGTCTTCCACGTGTGTCTTCAGCACAGTGGAGGGTTGGACTAGAGGAGTCGACCTTGATGTACAAGAAATCCTAGCTAAGACAGCCTATGAGGAGGGTAAGGACAGACAGGGCCTGCTGGTCTAGGGAGTGAAGGGTTTGTGTAGCCTAGGATGAGTCAGGTTCATACACTGGACTTCCTGCAGGGGTGGAATAACAGCTTTATAGGGGTCGGGTGACAGCCCTCGGAGCTAGTGCTGCCGAGTGGCAGCACAGGAGGAGAGCGCCTTCTGCCTCTGGAATGCTACACACTGTGGAACTTGTGTAGTGGGACTTGTGTGACATGGGTCCACACACAACTCCAGCTGAGCCCTGAAACTGCCTTGTGTCTGACATGAGAGTCAGTTTGACTCAGCGTGATTCTGGATCTTGACATCATGCAGTGGAAGCATGCTGCTTGTCAGCAGTGGAATTCACGCTCTAGACCAGAGCCTGGCTGAGGGCCTAGAGAACAACCCTGTGGACAGGAGCCCTTGTGGATGGATGGCAAGAACACCCTGAAGGCAGGCAGACCCTGGGGCATGCTCTAGGTTCTCACACAGTCATCCTGGTGGGTCACTGGCCCCTGGACAGAGACCAAATATTTTAAAGAACACAGCAGGGTCCTCACTTGAGGAAGGTAAGTCAATCCCAGCTCCTAGGGATTGCTAATCAGTGTCCACATCCTTAAAGAGCTCGGAATTCCATTCTGTACCCCTGCTTCCCTAAGGGCCAGCTGAATAGCAAAGCTCAAGCCTCCACTTTAAAACTGCCCTCCCAACTCCCACAGGAAGCAGAGCAAGAGCTCCCGAAGGACTTTATGTGCATACTGTTGTCCCACTCTGTCTCAGAAGAGGTTGTAGGTAAGAGCAAACTGGGACTCTGAGGCCTTCTTTTCTGATCTAACCTTCGCTGCTTCTTGACTTGTCAGAGAATGACAGTGGGCAAAGTGGACTTTTGACATGGCAGGAAAGACATGTCTGCAGTCAGAGGCTGCAGATCAAGTCCTAGCTCCTGCATTTTCTAGTCTCCATCTTAGGCAAGCCACCATTCTCCTCCACAAAGTGAGCTAAGAAAGCAGTGCTTTACGTCTTTGTGGGTTTTTTGTTTTTGTGGTTTTGTTTCAACTGGTTCTAAGTACAAAGCAGTCCAGGAATAGACAAATACCTTCAGCCAAGTTCCGTTGGTAACACTCTCACAGCCTCCCAAGGTATCTGTTACTGGATATGAGCAGGCTCTGGGTATCCAATAACCAAAGACTAAGCTGCCTGGGACGGAGACCAATTAGGGCAGAGCAAGAGTAGATTTCCTAGGCAGGGGGCAAATACAAGAAAAGTTACAAGCACCAGACAGACTCCTTCCTTGAGGGCTACATGACTGCTGGTGACTATTGAGAAGTCAGCTTGGGAACTTTGGGATATTCCACCAGGGTCCCCTCCCCTCCCGGAAGAAACAGTTCACATAGGCTGGGAGGGGCTGATTAAGCCCCTGCTACCTCATTCCCTAAAGACCAATCAGTTTAAAAGTCACACTGTTCTGCCAATCACATTGTACCTAATGGCGGCTGCTCTAAAGTCCATATGTAAGATCCCTGAACGGGCTCCATGTGGTCGCTCTCCCGTCTTGGTATGCAGAGCGACCTCAGCATGCTGAATTGATAAAGTCCTCTTGCATTTTGCATCAATCCCCAACTCCATGTGTTCACTTGGTGGGTCTTGGGTAAGTTAAGGCTTACCAGAGTCTTACACTATTTAATCGGTTGGTTCTTTTTGGTCTACCTCTTAACCTGTTAGGATTAACTAAGATGATACATGTAAAAACAGTTCCAAAATATTCTCATAGTATGTACCCAATGACAACTTTTTTTTTCAACTTTCCTGGTCTTTATAATTAAATAGCTAAGTAACGTGAGGCTCAGCCATCCTTTCCAGTAATGGCTTGTGCATGTGTCACAATAAGGATGTCCATTTCTGGTTGGTGATTCCTGCAGTGACAAGGCTTCCTTTTCTCACCACTGCTGGCCTTTACAGGCACCCTTGCATAGTGGTTTTTCTGAGACCTTTGCGGAATGCATTAGCAGAGTGGGGCACTGGGGAACAACTGGTCAGGGATTTGTTTCTGGATGTCTTCAGAGCAACAAGCATGGGTAGCTGTGTTTTGTATTGTCTTTCCAAAGACAGCTGTTTTAGACAAGGTCTTAAGCATACATTGTTCCCCTCAGGTCAGAACACAGATCTGTTTCCTGCTCTAGATGAGGAAGACAACGCTGCTGCGCTCTAAGGCAGGTTTGCCAGTAGTCATCTCAGAAGAATGGGGTTTCCTAAGCTGATTTCCTTGGTTGTGACACAAACTATCGACTGTACAGCACTTACTGTCAACAACCTTTGCACTGTCCCTGAGTTCAGATGGGCAAAAGCAACCGATGCAGTTATTTAGGCCAGGGAAGGAAGTACTTAGCCAGTGTCCCAGGTGTCTCATAGTCTGCTGGACTCTTTGCAGCTCCTGACACGGTGCAGGGGAGGGATGGCTGAAGTAGAAGGGTTGAGGCTGTGCAGTGTGAACCTGTCTTTCAGCTTTGACAGTTTTGTGTGATGCACTGGCTGAAGCAGGGAGGGGTTGGCCTAGCATAACCATGCATCCGTGGGGCTCTTCTGGGGCTCAGTGTGTGTTCATGCAACTTCTTCAGAGGCTGTGAGAGCCACAGTGAAGGAAGTCTAGCAGTTCTGCTGGTGTTTATTCCTTGTGAAGCCCTTAGGTAAGGCAGTCTGCAGTGAACTGCTGTGTTTGGGGTCACCAAAACTTACAGTTCATTTCCCACCAGAGTATTCTGTCAGCCATGTTTCAGAACCAGCAGGCTCATGTTCCATTTGGGGTGAGACCTTAGTGGAGGCTTTATGTGAGAATGTCTTAGAGCAAAGGGAAGTGGGAAAGGTAAAAAGTAATGCACAACAGATAAATGAAACCCTGGCTTTCTTTCCATTACACCCAGTCGTCCCATTGCTAAAGAAGAAATGTTCTGAAACTGTTGTGGCTAGCAGACACCATGGCTAATGGCGGTCTATGGAACGTCCTAGAGACCTCGGCTCAGCAATGGGTCCTTTAGCTTCAGGTACTTTCTGGTAGCTACATCCCCTGTGGGAAACAGCACTCAAGCCTTCTCCTTCCTTCAGTTATTTCAGGTACTGAGATGGAATTCTTACAGAGGAAACTCCACCACATGGGGGCAAGTGCTGAGGCTACCTGCAGTGTGCTCCCAGCAATGGACTAAAGCATCTGGTAGATATTTAGTAAGTGGCTCAGGTGAGGTCATGTAAGTAATGATTTGTAGGCTTTGGTGGTGTTTCTTGGCAGATTCAGGTAAGATGACAGTTTGACATGATCTGTGCATTATTTTCACACATTACTTTAACAGTCTAGACCTATTGTTTTGGTGCTGTTTATTCATTTAGATGTAGGTTGCAACCAAGTCCCATTTTTGCTTTTCTTCGACATGATCAAAATTGAGACAAGAATTTGCTTTCCAGACAAAACTGACTTTGAAAGCTCTCCACTCCCAACTTTATCTGCTTTAAGTGTAAATTTAAACTAAATTAAGCCTCTGATATTCGGGAAAAAACAAACCTAAACACTGAAATACCTGGTTTGGAGGTCCTGGGCTCAGCTGAAGAACAGGATTACATGCTGAGCAAGCTCTGGGTTTGCCTGTGAGGTCCTGCCTCAATGACTGTGATGGAAGAGCAGCTGAAGAGGACATGTTTGTGTGCACTTACACACACAAGGCCACACACATATGGAGATGGGGGAAGCTTTTACAAAGATCCTGAGTCGTCCAGACAGCAGTTCAATACACTGTAGTGTGTATTCCCATACTCAACTGTCGAGTCATCTCTCTGGGCCCAATTTTTATTTGACTTAATGAAGTTTTCCTGGGCCCAAATTTTATTTGACTTAATGAGTTTTCCTGTCAAATGTTCTCAACCCATTGGGTGATTATGGCATATTTATGATTTTATATGTACAAAGTTGGTCAAACTCCAAAGACATTCCTAAAAGCCATGATGAAAACCAAACACTTAATATTCCCCTTAGGACATAGAAAAATATTTCAAACTTACTCAGGAACAATTGGGCGGAGCCTAATTAGATTTATCAGTTTGTAACAAAATTAGAAGCAAAGTAATTATATGATTTGTCAATGTCATATTATTCCAGACAAAATTTGAACAGGGAAAAGGTAGGTTCCAGAAACTAAGATGAACTTGGCATTAAAGACTTATCAAACCTTAGAACAGCCTACTAAACAGATGGCAAATGAGCAACAAGAAACAGGGCGAAACAGGGACCACACAGGGTGGTTGGTAGTTACACGAACTGACGTACTAATATACCAACTACAGAGCTCTCTACAGTGCTACCCCAAGGCTTTCGGTCTATCCTCAACAAATTCCGTCACCAAACATGGAAAGTACTGCTTCATCAACACTGGAGCTAAGAGTCTGGGAGGGCGTTTACACATTAAAATTTGGGAAAGGGTGTTGCTCTTCAGTTAGGTTATAAAGAAACTCTGTAAGTAAAAGTTAGTAATGTGGGCTTAAGGGCAATGCCTGTGAAGTTCTTCAGCCATGCCATAGGCTTTCCTAAGAGTGATGATAGCAACAAACTAACTAACCTACCCCTCAGAATGATTTTGAAGTAGGTAAAAATGCCTCTAAATCCTCTATTTTAGTTAGATTACAGAAGAACTGTTTACCTTATGAGGCAAACACTTTAAGAGATTGACTGAAAGAGGCAGCCCTAGACTGGTCTGGACCAGATACCTTGTAACCCTGAAATCTGTGGAGCCTGAGGGAGGGCATGAAGAGGTGGGAACACAAGAGACAGAGGTTTTTAGTCTAGTCTTCTATGTATGCTCTCTATAGAGGATCTGAACGACGCTGTTTTCACAGTGAAACCCTGCCTCTGCAGGGGGACAACGTGGCTGAAGCATCAATGGCTGGACAAGAAAGACGCCACTTTAGAAGAAGTTTTGCGCTGCTGTGGGGGCATTAGGAACGCCACTGCTATTCTTAACTCTGAGACTAGTTTTTCTAGCATGTTTTATTAGGAATATTAGAATTCTAACCCTTCTAAACAAAATTAGCTTTTGTTTAATTTAATAATGTGGATATAACCTATTATGCAGCTGACTCAGAAATACTCCCTTGAGCCCTTTCTGAACGGTGAAAGATCCTTCTTGATGGGCATATTTGACAGCAGTCCCACGTTTGGTTTGGAGACAGCCAACTCAAATGAGGCATCAAAGAACTTCAAGAGTTTCCACAGTCTGAGTCAGCAGAGGAGCCAGGCTCTGCAGAGGCCTGTGGGATTGCTGAGAATGTCAGGCAGGAAAGGGCAGCAGCTCTTAAGTCAGAGCCTTTGCAACAGCACAAGCTTGCCAGCTGCCTATGTAAGTGACCTATAAAACCCTGTCAGCTCAATCTAGAGTTCTTTAAGAGTTGTGTTCTTTGTCACTGACTCTAGGTCCTTCAAAGATTATGCTATAAAAGTGATAGGATCACACAATTAAATATTAGAAATGAACACCGAGTATATCCTGTTTATTGTTTATGATTTACATGGAAAATGCCGGGCTGAGATTGTAGAACAATAAACCAATCATTACAGTTAGACCTGGGCTTTTGAAAACCTTGCATTCCGTTTTAACAGCCCATATATATTTAACAGCTTATATATAAATCCATATCACAAATAATCTTAAAAGTTAGTTAGCTTAGAGATAACAACTAAGAAACACAAAAGAAATCCACATTGAGTCGAACTTTAAATACCAGCATTCATATTACAAGAAATAAGAAAATGTTCAAAAACTTAAAATTAATAGTCCAAGTAACAACATAAAATAGAGAAATAAGATAAATGACATTTTATCAATATTTTTACTATTTCTAATTTACCTTCATATATTCTTAACTTTTCAAAAGGATCCAAGATAAGATCAAATAATATACTGGGGTCTGAACTTGTCAGGTTTGTTACCATGAAAGTCCTAAAACTTCATTTTCCTTTTTAAAAAACTTAAACAAGTCTCGTTCAGCTTCTTCCTTCACAGCAGCCGTGTACATGTGGTAAGGAGCCAACAATGAAGGGAGGCGACAGATGGAAAGCAGAAAGAGCAACCGCGTTCTTACGTTCAACTCTCGGCTTGAGCTTGGAACCAAACCCCTTAACAACTGGCAGATAATAGCTAAATCTTAATAGGCAAAGAAGAAATCTTTTCTTTGGGACAGCTGCTATCTAGAAGAATAAAACCAAGGTCCCGTAATACTGACTAAACATAACGTGTGGTTTGTTGCACAGCAGTCTGCAGCAGTGTAAGCTTCATCAGTAAGTGCCACAACTAATCAACAGTACATAAAAGAAAACAAACAAACCAACCACACAATACACAAACCTCCACAGTAGACACACAGGAACTGACGGTACTCTGGTATGACTTCTGACACTAACTGATCAATGAAATATGGTATGGAAAGATCACAGAGTAGAAAACAAGCAAAGATTAGTTTATACAACGCTGACTATATACATCAGAAGGAAACATGCTAGCTAGAGCAACATTAAGGCCTGAATTTAAGCATCCAAAGTCACAGAAGCCCCAGAAAACCCCTAAATTACAAATTCACCACATTACTTGCATGCAATGTTCACTTTTGTTTTACCCATAAAAGGATACACAGTATTTGCTGTAAATAACAGCCACATTTACAATATATGCAAAAATCAGAATGCAAGTGTTATGTTTCTTATATTTAAGCCTCAAATGTGCCAACAGTGAAAATTCATTTATTTTTAAGACTGGAAAAAAAGAAAGAATATAAATATCAGAGATATTACACAAATTCAATGGAACTGCATTTCGGAAGCTATATAAAATATTCCCATAACTCTACGAGAGAGGGCCAGGTGGATGTGCCCTCGCTGTGTGCTCCAGCACTGTACCTTCTAAGCCATTGTTCCCTAGTGCCAACATCAGGTCTCATTCGTAAGCTACCTATTACACCGATGTCTGCACAGACTTGCTTACTCATGTGATCACCTAAAAGCTGTGCGATTCTTATCTGGGGTGATATAGTTACAAACATGGCCGTGTGCAAATCTTCAGACTCCCTAAGGTCGAACCGAAACTACCTTAGCTAACCACATCCAACTTCTTAAACAAAGATGTCACAAGTGTTCTGGACCTTCAAGTATTTAACAGGTCCAAGCAGAGTAGATATGGGCTTACACAGTGTTTCCTAAGGCCAAACACATGAAACTGTGCCAAGCATGAAGCCCATCAGCTTATTTACATGCTTTATGAGCCTTTAAACACACCCAATGTTCACTGAATAGTTTATTACGTGACCACTTCAGGAGGCTTACATCTAAGATGTAATTTTTTTTTTTTTTTTGGTGTTCTGGTCAAAATTCTAATCTTCATTTGGCATTCTGAAAAGCTTTACTCTTAACCTTCTCAGTATTATTATAAACCAAGAGGTTTCGATGAAGCAAAAGCAAAGGGACCAGTGAAAAAGCATGCTTTAGAATTCAGTTTATTTTCAATGAAACCAAATTGTACTACTGTTGTGATCACAGTCTTCACATCTGATGTGGAAAGGAGAGCTCAATTAGGATCTCTTAGTGGCAGCACTTTAGACAAAACAGAGACGTATGCCACAGAGATGACTACTGATGTTACAATGAACACCATGTTCAACTAAAGAAAATGGATGCAGTGCTTCAACATTCAGCTTGAAAATGTTTAGTATGTTCTGCAAACCTAAATTCAGTTTAGAAAGGTTAATATTCTCTTTCTAAGCTATGGCATATACTATATAGAGCATTTTAAATATATTTATATATAATTATTTGCACATCAGATTTAGAAGGAATTTGCAGATTTACTGTGATAGAGAGTTTCGATCTCATATCCATGTGATGGTTTACTGGGCTTCTTCAGCATTGTCATTTGCAGGTGAGGCATCAGGGTCAGGTTCAGAGGAAGCCGCTGCGGATGCATCAATGACCGCAGGTGGGAAGTGACGGCGGCACACAGGGCATGTTCCGGACTGGAGGGAGAAACACAAACCAACCAACCAGTCAGAGATCACAGTATCATCACCCTACAAACAAGTCAAGTAACTTTTAAAAGAGAATTTGTTGTTTGTGTGTACGTGTGTGTCTGTGTGCACGCACACGCGGGTAGGTGCCCATGGAGCCACAAGAGTGTTAAGATTCCCCAGGAGTTGGAGACACAGCAACTGTAATTCACTTGACCTGGCTGTTATGAACCAAACTCTGCTCCTCTGTAAGAGGCAAATGCACTTTTAACTGCATTTATCTTTCCCCCCAAATCAAATATTTACAAACAAAAATGCACCTCAAATCCACGTGACATAAGGCCGAAATTTTAAAGCCTTTGTTTAAATGCCATCTCAAAATTTAAATGCTAGACTCAAATTTCCTTTAAACAAAACAGTGTGTTAGGATCATGTGCTCACCCTGGCTTCTCACTTCTCATCTTTTATGTATAAAGTGTGTTATGATCGTGTTTGTACCTTGGATTCAACTCACTTTTTGTTCACTGAATTTTTATCTAGAACTTCCATGCTTGGCAAGGGTGCTGTGGTCAACGCTGAGTGAATTATCAGTGCATGCCCCTCGTGGAGGTCACGGCTTAACTGCCTAACAACCTGAATCGAGTCCATACTTATCTATCAGGAACATGAGAACGATACCATACAACTGGCTCACCAAAGTACACTGCTACCAGGCTTTTCCTTGTTACATACAAGTAACATGTAGTACATGCTTGTTACATACGTGTAGTAACGTGTAGTACATGCTTGTTACATACGTGTAGTAACGTGTAGTACATGCTTGTTACATACGTGTAGTAACGTGTAGTTACATGCTTGTTAGTGTGATATGACAGATGTGATATAACACATGGACTTCAGACCTCACTTTATCTACCAGGGAATCCATTTCTACAAAGAGACAGAGTTATATGCCATCTACATAATAAACAAATCAACCACAGACCTGGAAGACAAGGTAAGGAAGAGGGTTTTAGGACCCATGGAAGACAACAGAGATCTATCCTCTAACAGATGACGGATCATTTCCTTGTAAATCTGATCTCTGTCCTAATATATCTCCCTGATAGAAGGGTGGTGAAGGTGTAACACTGTTGAAAGTGACAAAGAATTTTATCTTAGGAACCTTTCCCCAGGGATGGCTTCATGCTAAGTTTTTCCTCAGATGACAAAAACTAGATTGTCAGCCCACACTATGGCAAAGTCAAGGACCCTGACTGCACACTCACCACAGTGAGTGGCTTCTAACAGCAGTATTCTACAGACAAGTGTAGCTTTGGCCTAGGATGTACTAGCTATGTCACCTTAACCCATGTAACAACCACTGCAATAGGGAATAGAGCACCAGTACATTTTCCAGTTCTTGTGAGGATTAAGTGGGCAACCACAGGAATCATCTAGTGGTGACTCCAGCTGATGGTAACTGAGAGTGTAAAGAAAGCTTGTTACACTGAAGACAGAGAGGTAGGGTTTCGGCTTATCTATTTAGGTCTCCTCATCTTACAGATGGTGTAGAGGAGGGCTGGTTTCAGGAACAAATGCACAGCAATGTGAGCAAATGCACAGAAGAGCACATCTGAAGAGATGGTTTGGGGGCTCGAGAACAGAAGGCCTTGAAAGCCAAGGCAGAAATCCACTTACTATTCTACAAATAAAGAAAATCACCTCAATCTGTCTCCTGTTCAAGGGAAGGGAAGCAACAGGAGCAGAGCTACAGTTGACTAGAATGAGCTGAGGAGTGAGGCATGCAGCTACCACAGGTAAGGAGGCAAAGGGCAATGCGGCCTGCTGTGCACGAGTGGCCTCAGATCACAGGCTCGGGTAGCACTGTGCAGATCTGGAGCCTCTATTTCTGCTGTCCTTCTACTTTCAGGCATATCTTCTGACTAGCATCAGCTCTGCCACATGCACTGAACTTCTGCTAATGCACTGGTAAATACCAGGTGTTCATACTATAATACAATATATAAATATGTTAAATATAAACTATTTCAACTTTATATAAAATGTAAGGTAGATAGATTGTATTGTTTGAAATAGCCATTTATGCTATAATAACGTAACAGCAAATAAACAGATTGAGAGAAGTCATCACCACATTCCACCACAATGCTGGAAGTCTTGAGACTTGAAACACATATGATCTACACTCATTACTATCACAATAATAAATTCTAACCAAAATGAGTTGGGGGGGGGAGGGGGAAAGGCAGAGGCAAATAAATAAAAGGTTTTAAAGTCTGAACAGAAAAAAAAGTATGTAGAAGTATATTTAAAAAAATATATTAGGTATTAGAAAAAAACCTGTTCAATCCTTTTAAGAATTAAAATAAATAAAGAAAACCAATCCCATAAATGTCAACAGCTGGGGAGAGTACAGATGTGTCCACTGGTGGGTGGGTACTGGAGGCAGGGCAAAGAAGCAGTTGAGGGAGACAGACGGCTAATTCAAAATCCAGTGAGTACACACTTTACCAATGGCAGCAGATGCTGTAAGGAACGGTGAGCATCTCTACCCTTCAGGGACTTTAAACACAGTTTAAGCAGGAAGTCAGAGTACAGGGCAAGAGCAGAGAAGAAAGGAGTGAAGGAGTGAGGGGCGCGGGCAGGGCTTTTCCAGGAAGACGGAGCTGCAACCACAAGACAAGGCAGGAAAGCAATCGGGGCTTCTACTAAGGTAGATGGTGGGCACCCCTCACGTGACCACAGAGATCATGGGATGGAAGTGAAAGGCTCTATTTCTTAAGCAACTTGAAGACACTGAAAATCACTGGTGAGTCTTTAAGGTAGGTCTATAAAAACTAGACGAGGGGCCAACTGATTATTGTATTTCTCTCATACACTTCCAGCAACACCTGTGCACACGTGCGAACTACTGCTTTGTTATCTCAGTAACTTTGAGTGGTGTAAAAGTCTTTAGAGATACTTCTGAAAACAATTTCAGGGCTGTAAATGGAAATTCATAAAGCAGTTGCTGTTGTCTAGATGTGTGTAGATGAAGTAGGCTTAAAGATCACTACTCTGTATGTATTAAGTGTTGAGGGAGTCCACCTAAACGTACCTTCTGTAGCCAAATGGAGACACAAGGCTTATGAAAGAAGTGGTGGCAAGGCAGCTCTGTGGCGATGTCGTCCTTAATGTACTCACTGCAGCAGATGGGACAGCACTGCTCCTGACCGATGGCTGAGAACAACAAACAGTGCATATCTGTCAAGCATACATGTTCAATAGTAATAAGACTGATCGCACTTGACAGTCATGAAGGATGAAAGAGGCAGAGTTTTATCAGTTAGCTGGCAAGCACAATTCTAGCATATTAAATTTGGAATTTCATAAGCATTCCTCTTTTTAAAAGACGGCTGGTAAACACTTGACCTTTGTAACTTGATTACAGATTTTCTACTAGCTGAAAGTTTGTCAGCTTCTGGCTTAAAAAAATATACATGAATATATATATATTTACTTCATCTCCTAAATGCACCAATAATAGATCAACATATACAACATGCCGTCCCAAACTTGAGAACTTTGACCTTACCAGTATGATCTTCTAGAACAAGAGTTTCTGGAAGTCCATCAATGCTTTCCTTACTGGCAGGTGGATTAGCCACCTCAACATCTACTGCAAGAGACTCCAAATGTGCCAGCGCAGTCTGACAAAGAAAAAGTATAGTCCTTTGTTAGAAGACACTTTAAAATAGTAACGGGAAACCACTGTTAGAACGTCTCATAAATTTATATTACCACAGTCTCATACTCTTTGCTTTAGTCCTTTGCCCGTTTAACTCCCTTCCAATAGGACTACCGCCAAGATCATGAAGTCAAATACTTCCCCTTTAAGTGTGGGCGGCCCCCCTCATGTCTGTAGAAAGTCCAGCCTATCACAATCTTGATCTTGTTTTCAGTAGTAAGCTCCTTGCTCATTATAACTGCATTTTTCAGACGAATGGTCAGAGCTCTTATGTGGGATCAACAAGGCCAGGAAAAGAAACACTTCAGAACAGCTCACCTCCATGAGATAAAATGTCATGGTGAGACTGCTAACTGTTTACAACCTGGACAACAAACTGACTCCTGTGTTGTATCTACTCGCACAGAATCAGCACATGCACACACTAGTCAACAAGTATTACAAGGTTACCCAGCCAAGTTTATTTAGGAGCTAAATCCCTGTAACTGACTATCCAATGAAGGCTGCAAAAAACAAGTGGTCACATGCACATTTGTATGAATCATCTCTCTCTTTTATCTGACAGGCAGGCCTTTCTCCTTCTGCTGCCAGTTTTCATTACATGTCTTACTGTACATGGTGCTGATTCCTCCGCCTGGAACTCTCTGTCCATGCCTCCTCTTCTAGCAAACCTAGGCTGGTAATCCCATGTCACAATGGAATCAATTCTGACCTGCTCTCAATCAAGGTAACTAATACTACACAGTTCATCAATTGTTAGTAGCACATCCTAATAACATCAGAAGATCACAAAGCTATAACACCCCATTAATTTAGCTTAATACTTTATTATTGAGATGGCTACAAAAACTGGGCCACCTTCCTGGTATGAAGGCAAAAATGTTGTAGCCAATACAGAAAGCAGTACGGCAATCTCTTAAACATTTAAGAAGAGAATTACTTAGCCAGGCGGTGGTGGCGCACTCCTTTAATCCCAGCACTAGGGAGGCAGAGGCAGCTGGATCTCTGTGAGTTCGAGCCAGCCCGGTCTACAGAGTGAGTTCCAGGACAGCCAAGGCTACACACTAGAAATGGTGTTTCAAAAAGCCAAATAAATAACTAAATGAAAAAAAAAAAAATAAAAATAGTTACTATGCAATGTAGCAATTCTACTTCTCAAAAAAGCCGAAAGCACAGCCTAGTACAGTCACATCTGATCACAGCATGACGCATAATGGCCATATGGTGGGAAAGCAGGAGCAAATGAAATGTGCACTGATAAAACACACACATACACACACACACACACTCCACACACATACATTCATAAAGATAAAAAAATAAAATTTTTGCTGAATATGTTTCTCTAGGTATAAACTCAAAAGGTAATTAGACAGAATAAAGGCCTCCCTCCATTTCATTAAGAAATGTCATTTCCAGTAAAATTTTGTGTTTAAGTGTTTGCTAAAATTATTAATTTATTTGTGAGTAACTGTAATTTTAAATGAGAAAACTGTAACTCAGCTTAAACCAATTTTCGGCATTAATTTTTATAATTACACTTTTATTGTGTGTCTATGTGTGCATGTGTGCATGTGTGCAGGGTGTGGGTATCAGTGTACAACTTCCTGAGTTGGTTCTCTCCCACAATGTGCTGGGCCCTGGGCTTGAATTCCACTTGCCAGGCTTGGTAGAAAGCACCTTTTCCCATTGAGCTATCTTGCCAGCCTTGAATTAAATTTTTTAAAAACATTTTCTTTGCAAAGATGCTCAAGCAATGTTACTTAAGACTAGGTAGAAAGTTCTAATATCAGTTATAAAAAATTAAAGATGTTTGCTATTTTATCCTGCGCTCACTTAGCATCATGAGATGCTAAGATGAGTCTGACATATATTACCAAGACCTTCACCCAAACCTGCTATGGAAAGATAAAGATGGGCCTAGTACTGGAAGAGAAATAGAAATGAAAGCAACTATTGCAGAAAGAGGTGTGTTGCTTAGTACACAAATAAATGAAAGCATGAAGGCTTTGTTTTTGTTTTGAGAAGAATTCCAGTGTTGAGGTTCAACAGTATAATAGGGGGACCTAAATGAAAATATCTGAGTTTTAAATTTTGGGCAAATACATTTCAAAATAAGTTTGTGTGTTTTAGTTTAAGAACATAAAAAGAAGGCAAGAAGAGGTAGCAAATGTGTCCCACGGCTGCAGAGTGTGCATGTGTGTGAGAGGAAGCAAAGCTGAGTGTAAAAGTCAGTGCTAGCTGACAACAGGGTCTCTGTGCCTATGTGTATTCATGTGTAAACAATCACAGTAGGAGCTGTCAGTTATAAAGATACCTCCATAGCCTGGGCTAAGCGTTCTTCTAGTGCCATGTAGGTGAGGAACTGAGGATCCACATAAGAAATAGCTTCAGCAACTCCAAGTCCGTCTGCAAAACCATCAAATAGGCTGAAAAAACAAAAACAAAACAAGACCCATAACTATGATTTTAGAAATCTTACAGCGAGGATAATTTGATACTACTGTATTGGTAGGCTGCATAAATTTTATAAGCAGAAAACTCTTGAAATAGTTTCATGTGAATTGTATGGACCGAAGAACAGGAACAACAACAGGAAAGCTAAGGGTTAAACATAAAGAGTTAATATGGCCTACTTATTTGGCTCCCCAGTCTGCGATCCCCTGCACAAAGCGTGCAGTCTCCCTGTGTGCCTCTGACTGTGAAGCCTGCTTTACTGCACTATTTTTACTCAAACAATCCCTGCCCTGTATTTTCTTCTCTGTTAATTTTAGTTTCCAATCTGGGTGAGGGTGAAAATGTGAGAAATAAAATTATTTTTTTCCCTTTTTTTCCTTTTTTTTTTTTTTTTAATTTTGGTTTTTCGAGACAGGGTTTCTCTGTGTAGCCCTGGCTGTCCTGGATCTCACTCTGTAGACCAGGCTGGCCTCGAACTCAGAAATCCGCCTGCCTCTGCCTCCCAAGTGCTGGGATTAAAGGAGTGCGCCACCACTGCCCGGCTGGAAGAAAATTATTGTATTTGAATTCTATCACTAAATAAGAGCTCTCCCCAAACCCCTACCCACTCTGAACTGCTTAATTACTTTGGGTTTAACAAGATTTTATTTTCTCAAGCCTTCCCCAATCTCTTTTCTTCCCCTTGGCTAAGAATCGGAGCACCTTCACTTATTAATAGTTAGAAAACTATTTTTCACCAAATTGTTCATTTTTATGACTTCTGGTGCTAAAGAACTATAAGCCCTCCAGGAAAAACAGGTTCAAGTCTGCTATTATGCTATTTCCTTTATCCTTAAGTCGGATTCCACCTTTTCCCCTGACCCTAGAATTCAGTGTTTCAAAATCAGGAACACCAAGCATGATAGTACTTACCTTTATCCTAGCACTGGGGAGGCAGAGGCAGTGGATTCCAGTGGGTTCCTGGCTACCTAGAATTATACTGATATTCTTAAAAACAAACAAACAAAAAAGAACCAAATCAAGCCACCGAAGTATGCCATTGGCCATTGGCTCTCTAATCTTGCTGCCTTGGGCATTAATTCAATTTCATTTCTTCTGTGATTTCTTCTGCAGGTACCCACAGTCTTACATGGTTCCAATCTCTGTGCAGTTATTGACCCACTTTCCCAGTTGCCTATGGGGTGCACTGTGTAGATGTGCTCACATCACCAATACCAAGAGTCTAAAATGGTTTGTCTAAAGGCTACCTTTTGTTGACTTTCATATCTTCTCATCATTTGAGTATAAGAGTCAGAACCAGTCACACAAGTTAGCTTAAAAGAGTCAACCAGTTGGATACCACGAAATTATAAAGAAAGAGCACAAAGAGATATATTAAGAAAATTTAGCTTAGGAGTATTGGAAATCAACAGACATCACATAGAACACAGGAACATTCTTACCCATCCACACATTTTAGAATGAAAGGAATCACCAATCTGCTCTTCCAATACCGACATTTTATCTAACAATGAACTTGAATGCAGAGAGAGTGGCTTGTGATCAGTCAAACACAATTTAATTGAATTGCAGTTAAAATGAAAACTGTATTTTATGACTCTAGTTCTTCATCTATAAAATAAACAGGCACACAAAGATGCTAGGCACAGCGATGGCACACTGCAGAAACACAAGAAACTGTAGAGAGAGTCCTTCCATGCACACTGCTATGCAACAGGTCAGATTAAAACTCTGAGACAACACAAATGTGTCTACTGCCTATAGAAAATCCATCCAAATGACTGACATGAATTACTTCCTAATCATTCTTTTCTTCAGTAGCATATAAACAAACCTGGACACTCAGGACATGATATCTAGTTGTAATTGGGCCACTAAAGAACAATTGGTGCTAAAAATTCATGTTTCAGACACATATTACTAATGGATGCTAAACCTAGCAGACAGAAGTTTGACAGTTGGAGAATAAGCAGTCTCAAAAGTAGCCACGGGGTTAACAGTAGAATGGTAACTGGACAGTTCAAAGTTGTCTGCCGTGTGTCTTCTGGTATGTACTTAGGACAAGATGTATCATTGTTGTTGTTGTTCCTGCTAAAAGTTAGTAACTCTATGTATGATGGTGGGGTTACAATGTGAATGACAGTCCATAAAACAAGCGGCCTAACTGAGGAGATGCCAGAGTAAAGAAACAGGTTAACTAAATGCAATGGCGGTCCTGAATTAGATCACATAAACATTTCCTGTAAAGTCAGTCGTGAGATAACTATGATTGACAGAGTAAGCCCTGGGGGTTAAATTATTAGTACTTATCAACACTAATTTTATGATGTCAGCAAGTATGTGCTATCTAAGAAGATGTTCATATTTTTTAGCAATTCATTCTAGAATTTTTATATATTAAAAAAAAATTCTGTGGACTTACTTATGAGAAGATCAGAAGAATTAGTACCATAAATACAGAGAGAAAAGGAAAGGGAGAATGGTGTAAACACTGTTTTAAATTATTAACATTTAAGAGACCTTAGTGAAGGATATAGGGAATAGTCTGCATCATTTTGCTGATGTTTCTGTAAGTGTGAAATTATTTCAGGTATTGACATATTCAAAACAAGAGCCTTACATTTTTTTTCTCTTAAAATCAAAGATGTGAAAGTCAAAGACGGGTGAGAAAAAGACTGAAAGAGCCCATCCATGGGGACAGTGACATCTGTAGTGAGATGGAAGAGCCTCACCTCACCTAGCAGACATAGCTCCAACTAAGTCTCCTCAGTGGTGATAAGCAGCAGCAGCAAAGCACCCACCTCCAGTCCACATCCAGGTCTTCACTCACGCTCGAGTCGTCCTCAAGGTTGTTGTTCCCATCCAACATGAAAGCTTCTGGCTGTGCAAACTCATTGGCAGGCTCGTTCCCTTCATCACTGCTGCTCTCATTGACCTCATTGTACTGCAACCAGGTAATCTCTCCCTCTTCCAAGGATGTCTGTTCCCTGATAGAAACATTCAACAGGAAGTAATAAAACCATGCTGCTTTCAAACACCATACTGCATTTAATAGCCATTCTACTTAGTGAATGTAACTTCCATGTTTGTTGTTTTAAGTCCTTGGAACTTATGATTCTAAAGGGCTGTTTCCTCATCTGCATCCAATCGAAAGCAAATGGCCTGGTGAAATAGCGGTGGGTCAAAGCTCCTGTTGCCATCCCTAAGGACTTTGAGTTCAAGCCGGGGATCCACATGGTAGAGACAACCGGCTCTTGGAAGTTGTCTCCCCTCCCCCCCCTTTCTCCGTCCCCCCTCCCCCTCCTCTTTCTTTTCTCTCTCTCTCTTTCTCTCTCTCTCTCTCTCTCTCACACACACACACACACACACACACAACCTTTTTTAAAAGTTTTGTGTGTGTGTATGTCTGGTGTATGTGAGTATGCAGACTGTGCATGCTTGTATATACAACGCAGAAGCCAAAAGAAGCCATTAAGTACCCACCTTTGTAATGCTCCACCAATTCCTATGAGGCAGGGTCTTCCTGAGATTTGAACCCAGGACTTAAATGTTCTCAGTAAGCCAGCAACCCCAGCAACCCCCACAACCCTGACAACCCCGACAACCGCTCTACCTCTGCCCTCTTTA
This sequence comes from Rhynchomys soricoides, assembly GCA_019843965.1. Taxonomy (NCBI): domain Eukaryota; kingdom Metazoa; phylum Chordata; class Mammalia; order Rodentia; family Muridae; genus Rhynchomys; species Rhynchomys soricoides. The sequence goes on along the minus strand of JADRCH010000066.1, from coordinate 7,361,067 downwards.
TGCTCCCAACAGTGCCTCTCCCTGGGCCAAGCATGTCCACCACCAACCTGACTTGCTAACCGAGGTGCAGAGCTGACCTTCAGACTGTTCAGCAAGTGATTACAAACACCGGGCCATCAATACAGCCTCTACTTCTACTTTTTAAATCTTATTTTGCAAACATTAATATAATTCTTCTAGTTCTTTTCTGGTTAGTGTTTGCCTAAAATACCGTATTGCCCTTTTGCGAGATATATATACTTTAAATGTGTCTTCTTTAGCTTTTTAAAATTCTACTGATAAACTCTTTCATATAAAAGCAAAGATCAGTCAATATATGTATACGTGTATGTGTGTGTGTGTGTGTGTATTTATTTGTAAATAGTGATTGCAAGAGCTATTTCTACAGCCTACCTTTTTACTCTTTTGTCTTTTTGGGTGGGTTTTAATGTTTTTATCCTAGTTTTAATTCCTTTCCCCCTGGTTCTGGGGACAAATCCCATGTCTTGTGCACACCATGAAACACTGAACTACATACATTTCCAGTCCCTAATAATGTGGTATTGTTTTCCTCATTGCAATAGTTCTTCTTAGAAAATTACTATACACATGCAACGTAAAGCCAACGTAAAGCCAACGTAAAGCCAACTGATCCTATAGACTTCGCCAGTGTTGAATTATATCCCTACCATATTTAGAGCAGAACAAATTACCAGGTAAATTACATAATGGATGATTTTGATGAAAACAGCTAATATCCCCCAAATGGATTTTATTTATTCTTATGCATTGGTATCCAATTTTAAGCAAGAATGTTCTCTTAAACTTAAAAGCTATATTTAGTTGTCTACTTGTCACCCATAGTGCATAACTGATAACTGACACTTGCAAGTAAGTTCCTATTTTCTAGTTCTCCTTGTCCATCTACTTAGTGATCAGGGTGAAAACCTACGCTATTACTGATGCCTCATTCTCCATCAGTACAACAACCTGTTTTATTATTTGAAACTTCAAAATATTCTCAAGCTTCGGAGCCTGTTTTTCTGGAAGGAGAGCTCCTGAGCTGATAATCAAGGCCAGGTTGCTGTGCACACTGCCTCATACTCTGCCACAGTCATGTCTCAGCTATAAAGCCTGTTTTCTAAAACTCACAAGGACCCACTAGTCAGAACCATTCACTCTTCTTACAAACTTTAGCCCATTCCCAATTAGTCAGCACAAAGCAGACGAACTTTTAAAATACCTATCAAATCAGTTACCTCTCCATTGAAAAATCTCCTGCTCTCTGAATAAACTTCAGAAGGTGTAATATGGCCTGCAGTCTGGGTCCTACCTACTTCTATCACATCAGGCTCCACCACCACATCACCAACTTTACCAAATCCTTTTCAGAATTTCTGTCCTTAACTTTGCCTAGATAGCTCTACTTTAACCATTAATTTTTTTATTTTAAAAATCTTCAAAAAAAATCAATGTTTATTTTGTGTGTGCGTGCGTGCGTGTGCTTGGTGGGACGTGCATGTAGTCACATATTGTAGAACTTGCAAGAGGGCTTGATTGTTTTTCCCAACATACAGGTTTGAAACTAAAAATTGAAAGAATTTAGTTGTCATCAAAAATTGTTTAAATAATCAAAGATATTCACTTAGAAGTAAAGCAGCTGGACAACGTTCCATCGCCCGCACGCTAACAGCGTTTACCAGAGTAAATGACTTACTTTAACAACAGAGGAAAAGCACGGGAAAAGAAAAGCATGTTTTTGAAGGAAAGCAAAATGATAGATATAAAAATCTACAAATCATGCTAACTTAAAGATACCAACAGATACATTCTATAAAAAAACAATACAAACAATCCATCATTAAACCATGACTACATAACCATGCTTCGTATTATTTAAAAAAAAGTAGGATGGTTAAGTATCATTAAGAAGTTTAAACAATAAAATTTCCTATGATCAACAGGCCAAAATGATTTTAGTACAATTTTTATATTGAAAAGATATAAAATTCAATATTCTTGATAGAATCCCCAAAAATAAATTAAAAAGTTGTTATTCCTTAATGTGATTTAAACAATGTTTTCCTCTAAAATTAGGAATAAGATGAGGTTGTCTACTCTCTCCTCTAATTCAACAAAGTGCTTTTTAAGCCTTAGCTAGCTCAGCACGGCCAAAGAAAGAAATAGGAAAGGAAGAAGTCTAATAGTCCCTGCTTGGAGACAGTTTCTGTTCTTAAACAAACCTGAAATTTCTACCAGAAAGCAAACAGACTCAGTAAGCACCTGAAACAAAGTCGCAGAATAGAATAAATAAACATAAAAAAAAACAAATCAGTAATTTCTATATGGCAGTAAATGATCTTGCTGAGAAATAATCAAAGGAAAAAAATGACATCGCAGCAGCTTCTAAAGCCAACAGACACAGCTACACACGGGGTAGGAGAAGGAGAGGGTCCAACCTGTCCTACTGGTAAATACGACAAGGACAGCCAAGCTGAGAGCCACAGGTCCTTTGGGAACACAACTCCACCAACTCATTTACATATTGCCTATGGCTGGATTTATGCTTCAACAGAATAGATGAAAAGCTACAACAGACACTGGCATACATAACCAACAATTTTATCTGGCTTTTCACAACTTAAATATTAAAATTTCAACTGCCTCCATTTCTTTGCATGAATCACTTAAACTACCAAGACATGCTAAGTGTAATTTAGCACAGATTTACCTCTTACAGCAGATTGTTCTCCCAAGTCTCTTCATTGTATGGCAATGGGCAACATTAATTCAATTATTCTTAACTCAGCTGAAATGACCTTTCAAATAAGCAGTTTTCAACCTATGAGTTACAACACCTATCTCCAAAAATATTTACATTATAATTCATAACAGCAAAATTATAGTTATGAAGTAGTAACAAGACAATACTACGGTTGGGGCCACCACCACACAAGCTGTAACACTAGGAAGGCTGCAAACCACGTTTAAATACTCAAACTCCCTCTATAAATATAAAAACATTCTATCCTCATAAAAATACTGAAATTGCTAGCATTTAAAAGTGTTCCCTACCAAATACCAAAGCACCAGGTTGAGCCTATGTGTTCAACAAGGTCTTATATGTGTAACCAAGAGTATACATACCCTACATTTGAATGTATGCCATTCTTGCATAGTGCACATTTAAATGAGTCTCTCTGGTCAACATACCCCTCCTGAAGAGACAATTCTTGGTTTTCTTCCTCAGGGCCACTACTATCACTCTGTAGCTCAGGTCCATTCTCATCTTTTCCTGGCAGAGTTTCCCAGCTTTCATCGCTTGAGGACTGGTCTTTTTCTGTGCCAGAAAATCGGTGAGGCAGAGAAGCAGACCATTCCCCATCACTGCACTCTGAACTGCAAATCAGAACAGACATAAACTACCATCACACACTAAGTTATTTTTGTCATATGGAGTCATTATGGGCTAGGTAGGACTATTGGTGCCTAGGCTGAGTCAGGTGCTCATTTAATTAAAAAAAAAAAAAAAAAACCATAAATAAATAGATAACAAAAATAAATACTCAACATAATGTAAAACTGTCAAATAATCATGACTCATAGCAAGTTATGGAGTATATCATTTTATTTTTTCTTTATACTAGAATAAACAATGGTATTTAAATAAGACTTTAGACATAGGGACCTGGGGGTGGGGAGGGAGAAGGAGGGGTAGGGTCAGGTATGGAGGGAGACAGGACGAGTAGACAGAGCGCCTGGAGAATGAATAGAAATATGTAGCAGTGTGTGGGTGGGGGTGCAGTGGGAACCTCTACAAAGTCCAAGACACCAGGCATGTGAGAGGCTCCCAGGACCCAATGGGGATGACCCTAGCTGAAATGTCCAACAGTAGGGAGATGGAGCCTAAAGAGACTGTCTCCAGGAGATAGACATGGCCCCATTTGAGACATGGGGCCAACCATCCACCTTCAAAATTCTTGACCCAGAATTGTTCTTGTCTAAAAGAAATGCATGGACAAAAATGGAGCAGAGATTGAAGGAAAGGCCATTCAATGACAGGCCCAACTCGGGATCCATCCCATGCGCAGGCACCAAACTCTGACACTATTACTGATGCCATGTTGTGCTTACAGACAGAGAGCCTAGCACGGCTGCCCTCTGAGAGGTTCTACCAGCAGCTGACTGAGATGGACACAGATACAGCCAACCATTGGGCTGAGCCCGGGGACCCCTGCAGAAGAATTAGGAAAGGCCTGAAGGAGCTGAGGGGGACGGCAACCCCATAGGAAGAACAACAGTCTCAACTAATCCAGACCCCTCAGAGCTCCCAGGAACTAAGCCACCAAACAAAGAGCACACATGGGCTGGTCTGTGGCCCCTGTCACACATGTAGCAGAGGTCTGCCTTGTCTGGCCTCTGTGGGAAAGGATGCTCCTAACCCTGTAGAAACCTGACGTCCCAGGGAAGGGGGATGCTAGCGGGGTGAGGTGGGAGTAGGTGGGTGGGTGGGGGAGCACCCTCTCAGAAGCAAAGGGGAGGGGATGGGGTGAAGAACTCATGGAGGGGGTACCAGGAAGGAGGGCAACATTTGGAATGTAAATAAATAATTAATTAAAAAAAATAAATGCAATTTGGGAATCAAAAACAATGTCTGAAATGAACATGTATTACTCACCTGATATAAATGAAACAATTTTCTAATTATATACTGACCTTTTTTAAAAAAAGACTCTAGGCCTGTATTATTAATACTCAGTAGTTCTTTATAAAGGAGAAACTTTGAGAGCAGCTAGCAATGATCACCTTCTTCCCTTACACAAACTATCTCTGTCCTCTGGATGTTCTACTTCTCTGCCTTCTCTCTCCAGCAAAATGTCATCACAAGCACCTGGCCCCTCACCCTTCAGGACTAGAGCAGACTTCATTCCTTTGAAGATAACTGTCATAAAACTCCCTTTTGAGGAGGTCAATTATTCATGGACAGGGCACTTGGCTTATTTGGTCCAAATCTTTGTATTGCATTAAGATTCTTTAAGACTGCATTTCTTGTTCTTAAGCATTTAGTAACATCTGTGAGACACAATGGATCTGGGCTTACCAAAGCAGAACAGCCCAGAGCTTTCCCCATCAAGCTCTGGTGGCTGTAGTGAGATGGCCTACCCAGGTAACTAAGCTGTAATTTGTGAAGCCTAATGAACTAAGCTGCAGTTAGTAAGCGGTTTGCTATGCCTCACATCCTGCTCCAGTTCTGAAAGATGCCCAATTCATGAACCATTTTGGTCTTGTTTTACTAAAACAAACAATATTACAAAATTTAATACATGTAAGGTATTTTCCTAGTTATATTAAGTATAAAATCACTTTCCTTAATAACTTACTAACAGTTTCCAAGAAGACAGAAGAGCTAAATATTTATTAGCTCTTAGTAGATACTAAAGACTGTTCAATCATACAGCTTTAAATGTAGAATTTTTTTGGTATTGAATTGACTTGAAAAGGCTAAGCAGAAGGCATTTATAAGGTTGTCCCAAAAAACACGTACACGTTTGTGACAAGTGACTGAGACACACGAATGATCCAGTACTACTTCAATTTGAATGTTACTAATTATGACTAATACTCATTAATAATTTGTAACCCTAAAATCCTAACTGGCCCAGAAAGTCAGAGGGGCCTGCAACCATGTTGACTTTCTACTACTAAAACTTCCAGACCTGCAATAGCCAATTTCCTTATTGAAGACACAAAGTGATGTTGAGAATACCAAATGTCTAAGAACAAGCTTTGAAGTCAGGCAGATTTGAATCCAGGAAAATACCCTTAGAATCCATGATAATTTTTCTGTGCTTAATTTTCTCATCTATAAAATGACGTTATTAATATTCATGTTTCAAGCCTACAATGATGTTTAGATTAGAGACAAAATATATAATACAATTTTTGAAAAGAGGTGAATAGTTTAATAGGCAAACTAACTTCTTTTATAGAATGGGCCCTAACACTTTAGATTTGTCAGTGGGTTGCTTACTGGCTAACTACAATTTTCCTCTTTTCTGTGCCAAAGAAAACCTACACTAGAGCAGCTTAATTATCCTGGTGACCTCAGTCTCCTGGGAAACTCAACTTTAGTCTTTTTTTTTTTGTTGTTTTTACACTAAAGATCAAAAATTATACCCTAGACCATTACCCAAACTAGGTCACCTGCTTCCTCATGAGCGAGAAAATAAGGTGGATTTTTTTTTTTTCAGTTTTAAACACTTATCTAAGTAATTATATATATTCCTAGTTAAGAAAAAAAAAATCTACCCTATAGTGATCCTTTAAAAACTGTGTTCAGAAAAGAGGTCCAAACAAAGGATAACACCGTTACAGATTACGGTTCTACCTGAACACCGCTTGTTCTTACAGGAATAAGGCTAAAACTACTTCCCTGGGGAGTCTGGGAATAAGAGGCTGCCTGTAGATGCTACTTTATGTTACTTTCTACCTGAGATTTACAAATAAAGTACTGCATTTGATTGGACTATTATAATATGTTTACCAAAAAAAGGAGAGAGAGAGATGTCACAGAACTAACGGTGGGGGCAGGAGGTAGACACGGATCTAGGAGTTGGGAGTGATTATCAAAATACATATATGAGAGTCTCAATTATTAAAAACATTTTTAAAAACTTCACTTGGTTGTCAACCTCATGTGTAAAGTGGGTGACATTAAGTTACAGTTTGACTGTAATATGACTATGTTTTCTAAGAAGCATGCCCAATAATAAAACACATTAAGATTGATTAAGTATGCAATTATTTGCTTTGTTGTTTCTTTAAAAAATTTCCATAGGGTTTCTCTGTACAGCCAACAGCCCTGACTGTCCTCAAGCTCACAGAGATCTGCTTGCCTCAGCCTCCTGTGCTGGGATCACTGCAATACTTTTGAAAACAAGATAGAAAAGTCTGTAAAAATGTCTAAGCATGGGATTTAAGGTCTTTGTTTTGGCTGCTTGTAGAAGTGTGCTGTTTACTTTGCTGTGGTAGTACCTGCCACGTCAGAAATGCTCATTCTGTTTGATATTCAGATAATTTATATAGAATATGAAAAAGCAATCTCGGCCATTCAACAATGAATTTGTGTATTATGTTCTGTCCTTTGTAAGGCTGGTGGTCACCATGGGAACAGAGAGCATTGTCATATATTTATAGAACACCTGTAACAGGGTCTGATACCTTTTAATCAAATCAAATTTAAAAAGAGCTAATCTGCATTTTACCCTCCCAACAGTATCAAAAGAGACAGGCTTTCAGTCCGCATCTGTGTGGTATGGGCACTAAACCCAGGGCTACACACGTGCAAAGCAAGCCTCTAGCACTGAGCTGTATCTCCAAGCCATTTCTGTTTTTTATGTTGAGGAGGGTCTTGCTAAGTTTAGCCTTGAACTCATTCTCTAACTCAGGTAAGCCTGCAACTTTTTCAATCCTCCTGGCTTTGCCCTCCTGTGTAGCTGGGATTCCATTATTTGTCTCTGAAGGTTTCCCTGTATCTTATTGTCTGTTGCTTTGCTTTGTTTAACCTTTTAAGCAAGATTAAGTCCTAGTGACAGGAAAAACTCTGAAAGAAGTTCAAGTTCTCTAAGAAACAGTCAGAGGACAGCACATCTCTCTTCAAAACAGGCCCAAGGTTAAAAACAAAAAGTGCTAGTATTACTGAAAGACTCTCCCCCATCCCTCATACACCCCACCCCACCCCCCATATCTTAATCCTTGTCCTCAGTTACTACTGTCCTCAAGGTGTATTTCAAAAGAGTAAGTGAAACCTTAGTTCTTTGGTCTGATTCCAGTTCTCGTAATTACACACTGACTGTTAAAATTCCCCTTGCAGTTCTAATTCAATAATGTAGCACTCATTTTTCTGTCAAACATCCTAGAGCAATGCTACTGGCTGTAATGTTTACCTGATAGACTGCAGCATTTTATTATGATTAAGTCATCATTTAAGACTTTTTCAAGGAAGGCAGTGATCACATATTAATCAAATCTTCTAAAGTTTTTAGATATATTTGTTTTATGTGCATTTAGCTTTTATTTGGTGTGTATCTGTACACAGGCATGCCTGGTGTCTACAGAGGTCAGAAGAAGGTGTCAGATTCCTTAGAATTGGGAGTTACAGATGGTCACGAATCACCATGTGGGTGCTGGGAATTAAACCTAGGTTCTCTGCAAGAGCAAAAGTGCTCATGATGACCCACCTATTTTTTTTTTTTTTTAAGTGCTAAATTAAAATATCTAATAGTATCCAAATGAATTTCAGTTGTATTCTTGATAAATGTTACCTTATCTCCGAGTATATCATTGATAAGTTATACTCTTAATTAATTTTCAGACTCAAATAAAAAGGTTCCATATACTTCCTTTTTGAAGACACTTTAGAAAAGTGGTCACTGCCTCCTTGCCCTCTCCTCCAGTGCACTTCTATCAGAGCGATGAGCAGGGTCAAGAGCAAACTAGAGTCCATGGCTACTTGATCTGGCATTAGGCAGGTACCAGATTAAAAGGCATCCTGTTAAGTGACACTTAGCCAAGTTAGATAAGATGAGCAAGAAACAGAAACAAGAAATAGGATCAGTAACAGGAAGATTCATCCATACTATTGCAATAATTGAATCCTAAAATACATTTTAAGACTTTACGAAATACAAATGGAGCTGAAGCAAACTCATCATTCTTCAGAAATTATTCTGAAAAAATTTTAAGACAAGATCTTATGAGTGCAGGTTAGCCTTGAACTTACTCCACATCCAAGGAAACCCATGAACTCCTGATCTCCTACCTGCCTCCAAAGTGCTAAGATTATGGGTATGTCTCCACACCCAGCTTCTGTGGTTCTTAAACAACATGGACCTATTCTGGTATTTCACTGTGTTACTACCTCCATTGCTCTGGCACATCCAACAACAAGTTCTTCCAGCCAATACAGGGCTCAAGGAAAACTGTTTATTAAAGCTACATGTTTCTCTTAATGTCCACTATTTTTATTTACAAACCCCTATCATTGTTCATAATATTGACATCACTTCTAAACATACTAAGAACACATTCTATAACCATTTAAAATTCCCCTAGATAAATATACTTCCTACTGCTGGGGGGACCCCAATTGTTAAAAACCAGGCCCCATGAAAACTATACTTTGTATTAGGGCCGATTTAAAAACAAAAACAAACCAATTTTTAACATTTTCATTTGAAAAGCTAGCAATATTAAGGGTCTTTTATTTTTGTTTTGCTCTAGTGGGTCCACAATGGTAAAGGAGACGCTAGTGAAATAATTTTTTTTCAAGAGATGTGTAACTAGGGAAAGACAGTAACAATCTTCCACTTGCAAAAGAAAAACTGCTAAAGGCTTTTCTTTTAAAATAGTAATCTAGAAGTAGATAGGAACTCACAATCAAATCCAACAATCTTAGAGCTGAATGCTTTAGAACTTAAATCTTTTCTCCCGAGCTCAGAAGCAATGGCTGACAACACCCAATAGAATCCAGGTCAGCAAATACTTTTCAAACATATAAAAGTTTCTGGAACAAAATATGATTGCTTGAAAACTGTGCCTTATTTTAGTTTGGATATAGAACATCTATCAAAAAAGTTAATTTTAGATCAAGTTTTGTGGCCGATTTAGGATCTTGGAATTTTGTAGATTTTGAATAAAAGAGCATGGACCCCAGGTTAAGGCAAAGGCCTAATTCTAGTCATAGCTTAGCCGACAGCTGGTCTTACAAACCAATTTGAACCTTGGGATTTAATTCCTAAAATTCCCTCATCTTCTACTGCCCTAAAAACTGTTTATCCTACAGCCTGGTCAGAGCAGTGTGAATTTAAATATTAGAGTTCTGTATGTCGATGTCTTCTAGCAATTCCTAACTCATAGAGATCAGGGCCTTATCCAACTTATGTTGTAGCACATGTCAATCTATTTAATAGCTACTTATAAAAATGTCATCTGATCAAATATTTAATGTTTTTGCTGAATTAGATATATAGGCATCCTCCTACCCAATCTCCATTTCTGTAATAAATCCCTGTGAAATACAGCATACTAAAAAGAACTTGGGAATGGCTTAACAAAGGTCTGCATATAGTGCAAGAAGAATTCTCTCTGCATTAGTGCTGAGTTAGGAGGAGACACTGAGTTTGAATATTTCCCGTTTCCTTGACCAATTTTAGCACCTATTTTCATAGCGAGAGTGCAGTTTCTAAATCTAAGTTTCCCCCATCATTCTTTTTCTCCCATCTGACCCTTTTCACTAACAGTTAAATGCTGAACTCAGAGCAGAATAAGACAAACCAGCGCAGTCATACACCAGTACCTGCCTTCTCTTAACACTTCTAAGCTTCAGAACAGTTATGAAAATCATACAGATTGCTCCCTATAATAGGTTATGTATTACAATGGCTTAACTCACAATGCTAAGGACACTCAAGTATTTATTCTTTTATGGTATGAGATAAAATATTTTCATATTCAAATAGAAAATCCTCTTTATACATTTCTAGTTACAAGTCTTTTAACAGCTCATAAAATATGTACATAGTGGAGCACTGTTAGGTTTGTAACTATCTTAAAAAGATACATAAAAGTCTGGACTCTGGCAATAAAAACTGAGCAGCTGTACAAAATATAACTCTCTATTTCCCCACCCCCACCCATTGTTGCTGTTTTATAGTTTGAGGAAAACGGAAGAAATCTATGTTTGAAAAGGAATGAGAAAGTCTTGACAATAACGTAGTACAACGAGAGAGAATATGTCCCCTTGGAGTGCAAGGAATGAGGTCTCAGAACACTTCCACATGACATTACACTAGCTAACTTTCCACGCCTCTCATCATCTATGGACAGAGGAGAAAGAGTGCTGACCGTACCAAACTTAATGAGAAGTTTTGTTTTCAGATATGGCCTCCCTGTGTAGGTCAGACTAGCTTTGAGTTCACAATTTTCCTACTCCAGCCACAAGAACGAGAGGACTATAAGGACTATACCCTATACTCAGGAATTAATTTTTAAATAAATAAGTAAGCTTAGAGATACGAAGAGAGAAAAGGATCCAATATAAAGAAATGGGTGACATTAACTACTAAAAGTTAACGAAGTATTGTCAATAAACAGAGATCTTAACCACTCTCTAAATAGATGGTTTAAGAAATTAAAAAATACAATAAATTTATACTTTGTATTACATTCACTGAAATACTGTTAATTAAAATAATCAGCCTCTACTCTTTGTAATAATCATTATATATCTAAAAGTCTGTAGTCTCTAAACTATTACAATGCCTAAAAGAAACCAAATAATTTGCAGTCTGTATATATGGTTAGTACTCAGAGTATCTTATCATCAAGATGTCTAATTTCTTGATCACATATGATAGTCTATCAAACATCTTATTAGCAATAAAGTACTTTTTATTTTAAAGACACACAGACCAATGAAATAGAACAGATAGATAACCCAGAAACAAACCCATCAGCTATGGCCACCTGATTTTGACAAAGAAGTTAGAAGCATACCGTAGAGAAAAGGCAGTCTCTTTAACAAACAGTGCTGGAGACCCTTGAATATCCACCTGTAGAACAATCAATGCTGAGTCCCTTTCCCCACCCTTTCCAAAAACAGATGTAAATCACTTTAAGATATAGGAATAGGCAAGGACTTTCTGAAAAGGTTTCCAGTAGTTCAAGAAATGAAACTAAAAGCTGAGGAGTAGGTCTGCAGGAAATTATCAATCTTCTGCATGACAAAGCAATTAACAAATTAAAGAACCTATAAAATGGGAAGAAATGTTTTAGTAGCTATACATCCAACAGGGGATTAATGCAAAAAACAACAACAACAAACAAACAAGCATACACAAACCATAATTTTAATACAATTAATAAATAGCCAAATGAATTGAATAGCCAATTCTCAAAAGTACAAATGGCTGCCGGGCAGTGATGGCACACGCCTTTAATCCCAGCACTCAGGAGGCAGAGGCAGGCGGATTTCTGAGTTCGAGGCCAGCCTGGTCTACAGAGTGAGTTCCAGGACAGCCAGGGCTACACAGAGAAACCCTGTCTCGAAAAAAGAAAAAGAAAAAAGAGAAAAAAAATGGTACAAATGGCCAAAGGTTCCACACCCTCAGCTATTGGGAAACACAAACCAAAACTTCAACGAGTCTATTTCATCCAGTCAGAATGGCTGTAAGCAAGAAAACAAACAACTGAGGCTGGGGAGCATGCCCAAGAGGAGGAATCCTTTTATACTGCTAACAGTGATGTGAATTAGTGTATCCACTATGGGAACAGACTGAAACCAGAACTACCATATAATCACGTTATAGCACAAAGGAATCTAAGTCAGCATATCGCAGACAACCAGAACATTCATGTTTATTTTAGCACTATTTTATTTAAAATTTAAAATCCCATTTATTTTATATGTGCACGTATGCATGGGTAGGTATACAGATGTAAGTGTACCACAGTGCATGTATAGAGGTTAGAGAGCAACTATGGGAATCAATTCTCTCCTTCCACCCTGTGAAACCCACGGAGTGAACTCAGGTCATCAGGCTCAGCTCGGCAGTAAGCACCTTTACCCACAGAGCCATCTCACTGGCTCTATCTCAACACAATTCACAATAGCCAAATTGAGGAATCAGCCCAGATGTCCATCAGCATATGAACAGATAAAGAAAATGTGAACATACAATATGGTTTTGCTCACTCATAAAGAACAAATGTATGCCGTTCTAGAAAATTGGATGGAACTGGGGATTACCATATAAAGCAAAATAACTCAAACTTGGAAAGACAACTATTGCATGCTCTCTCTTCTGCAGAATCTAGCTTTAAAAATACAAGACATGAGAGTGGAAGGAGAACTATCCTAGAAGAGAAAGGTGACCAGCAGGATGGGAAAGGGCCAGAAAAACATGGCAACTGTGTTGAATATGATTAAAATACAAGATATACATGTATGAGAAGGTTATAATTAAACCCATTACTTTGTATAATATACATACAATACTAAAAAGAAAAAAACTTGGCTCAGTACACAAGTCAACCAAATATTATATGGAGCTTACCTGTCTTCATCTTTGTCAAAGAGCTGGTAATAATCTCCACAGGCATTCCAAAAGGAATTTTGCTGAGCTTCTTGCCTTCCTGAAGCTGTGGCTCCGTCTTCTGAGGTTACAGGGTTACGTTCTGTCCCCCTCTGTGTAGCCCCTGAGTAAGGCGGAGTTAAGAACATGCAGTCATGGTCGCCATCATAGTCGTCACATTTTATGATGGGGTCATCTGAACTACATTCCTCAACTTCCAAAGCCTCTCTCCATCTCTGAACACTTCTTTGTTTAGCCTCATGCCTATTAAAACCGATTTCTTGGTCCACCTGGCTTGAACTTATCACTTTTCTAACTTTGGGCCTTACTACCTGCTCAGGAGAACTTCCATGGTGGTTGGTTCTATCACTAGTATTCTGTTCAACATGGCCTGGAACATAGTCTGCATCTTCAGTTGAATCTCCTGTCTGTCTTCCCTGAGCAGTATCACCTTGCCGCCTCTTTCTAACAACGCCGTCTTCAGGAGACCTCTGAAATTCCTGCCCATTCTGGTGGACAAGCTCAGCATCACCAGTAGGATTTTTCTCTAAAGGTGCTGAATCTAGCTCTTCAAACTCCTCACTTATTTCACGGTTGAGAGAGGGAACTGATGGTGACAGATGAGTGTACATTTCTGCCTCTCCATTTTCCAGCTCAAAGACTGCATTGCCTAATGCCTTCTGCCGTCTACCACCTTCCACAGCTTCAGTACAAAGTTGAAGAGAGTCATTCTCATCCTGCTTGCTGTCTGGACCGTAAGAGTCAGTATGAACCAGCACGCTTCCGTCCTGGACACTTGAGACATTGCAAACTGGAGTAGACTCTGCCTCAGCGCGACTGTGAAGACTCGTACTGCTCTCTAAGGCCTCCCTGCCTTCCTCACTATGGCACGCTGTGGCAATGGATGGACTACTCTCAGTGGTTTGATTCAGTGCTGGACCACAAGTAGGAATTTCTGTTTCACTGTTTTCAACTGTAGGTGCACTGGGTAAAGGACGGACTTGATCCAATGAATTGGAACCTTCATAAAAGAGGACAGAAAAAAAAATTTGGAGGGATTAATTTAGATAAAATGTTACATAATATCTGTTCCATGAAAATCGCTTTATTATCTATTTGGCAATACACCAAGTGCTTCCATATTTTTTAACTTTGCTGCAGTCAGACTGGCTAGACTATGAACTCAGCTCGACCCCGGAGAGCCTCTCGTTACCCTCTCCTTTGTGTTTCTGTTCTAGATTTTTTTTTTTAAACTTAAGTGTCAATATCAAAAATTTTCTCTATGACAAAAAAGAAGTTAGCTATAAATGAGAAACAAAAGCAGCCAGAGAATAACCTGCTCTCCAACTATTCTTCTCATCTATCTCTTAATTACAAAATTAAAAAATCAAAAAAGAAACATGACAGATATAATTTTAATACCAGGTAAACAGAGTTATGAGAAATGAGATTCTAATCATATTTTGATGTTAATTAAAAACTTACATCTCGGTTTCTAGATGTTCATATTTCTATGCCCTAAATGTATTATAATACACTTATGATTGAGATAAAAGAGATACAACTGAAAAATAAGTGAATATATGCATTCAGCTTGTCATACTTTGTCATGACTTTGATCCCTGAAGAGAATCAAATCTATAACTACTTTAAACTTGACTATCATTATCATTAATTTCACAAAGATAATTGAGATTTGCTGTAATAAATAAACCATAGAAATAACTGAAATTTAATCTTATAACAGAAAATCCTCTATTGAAAGACTTAGCTAGCAATTCAGATTCTGACATATAAATGATAGTGAAAATATTCTACAATACCCAGTTTGCTGAGAACCAAAAGTTTAAACCAGAAGACTTTATATAAAATATATATAACTATGTAACTATTGTACAGAATGCCTGTATATAACATCCCAAGCTACTGAACAGTTAAGAAGGTTTAACTGAATAACTATTACCAGATACCTTGATGTTTATATTTTACAAAATAATGAAAAAATAAGCTAGCTAAGTTACCTAGAGGAAGTTAAATATAGTATGCAGGGAAAAGCACTCTCAGTCCACATAAAAAAGACTTGGCATGGCCTAGTTTCCATAAATTTTAATATTGAGAACAAAACCCTAAAGTTCCCTAGGTCTTGTAACTCAGCTAGGCTTGTAAGTGGAAAAATAATGTCCAGTCACATTCGGCTATAAAGGTAAATACAGATGAGATTTAAAAAAAAAGACGTGGGAGAGGAGCTAGCCCCTCTAGTTAGAGGGCAGATGTGGCTATGCAATGACTGCCATGACAACTAGTTGCATTTCAGTGACTGGTCTTACTGAATCTTCTTCTGCATTTAATGTATATGTTACTGCTATTAAATTCAATAAAAATTTCAAAATAGAAAATGTACTATATTTATAGGGAAAACCACGTAAATTTTACAATAAGTGACCTTTAAGTGACCACCTGTTACATACCTGAGGTGTGTTCCTTTGGAACATCATCTAGCTCCAATACTTCATAGTCATCACCAGCCCGACCTAAGCTTCTTTCATGCCTGGTCATGCATGGCTTAAAACTGACATACGCATGTCTTCTTCCATATCTCCTGCCTGTAATAGTCTGATATCCTCCTGCTGGTTTAGGCCAAGCAGCCTTGTTGGATTCTTGATCCATTACTGAAAATATAAATTAAGAGGGCCAGCAATGACCTTTACTATGGCGACAAGCTGGGAGGAAAAGTGCCCTAACAAACATGCTATTATTCACTAAACATACACCACTTTTGTTTAAATGGTGGGTGGATGACAAGAATCAACTGAACAGTTATGCTTAGCTATGAAGCCTAGGGCAGATAAAATTCTCTAAAAGGAAACAATCACAGACGAAGTTAAACACATGCTACTCCATCATCAAAATTACAAATGAATGGTACACGTTAAGCTAAGAATAGCATTTAAACAACTTAAATATTAATTCATATTTTACTAAAGAATATAATATTATGTGCATATATATTAAATGTGCTTAGTCAATTATTTATTATGAATTGTTACAAAAAAGGAAAAAAGAAAAAGTATTCAATCACTCGTCTCAACAATATAAGAATCAATATCTTTTACTACTACTCTAAAAGAACAGCCTCCCTCCCAAATGGAAGGCAGGGTAGAAATGAGGAGTCTTTTATTAAATCGGAAATTAATCTTTACAAACCTAAATAGCGATAGATGTCTTAAAACAAGTCATTACATAAGATCACTATCAGAGCATGACATGTCACATATAATATTCTTTTTTATTTGTTTATTTAGTTTGGTTTTTGAAACAAGTTCTATGTACCCTTGGCTGTCTTAAAACTCTCTAAATAGACCAGGCTGGCCTTGAACTCAGAAAGATCCACCTACCCCTGCCTCCCAAGTGCTGGATAAAACTATGACCCACTTTGCCTGGTTTCACGTATTTAAAGTGCCCTGGAAATGAAAAAGGAAGTCCTTAACACAGAAGCATAAACATCTATCTTCCTTACCTGATGGCTCTTTTTCAGTGTACTGTGACATATATGGCAGTGTCTATGCTTCCAGTTCAGTAGAATTATGGATGTAATTTGATTTTTTCTTACACAGTGAATAAGCTGCAAATGATTCCTATAAAGAAAGAATGCATTAAACAAAGTATTAGTAATAAAATAAATCAATAATGGCAAAACTGGTATCAGTGAAGATATTGACCTTTTATTCACTTTGAAAAGTATAACCTGATTTGACAAAAGCAACAACAAAGAAAAACCCCAATCAATCATACTTACAGAACTTGTAAGTAAATAATCAAATACATTATTGATGAACCAACTGGAAACATGATACTGCTAGCTAGTTTTTGTGTAACTAGACACAAACCTAGATATATCTGACAAAAAGAAACCTCAATTAAGGAATTCTCCGCAATGGGTTGGCCTATGGGCATATTTAGCATTTTCTTGACTAATGACTAATGAGAGCATACACAGCCCACTTGGCAAGCTCTCTGAGCAGGAGGTCCCGGACTGCAAACTGAGATAGCATGCCACTAAGTAGTATTCTTTCATGGTCTCCAACACAGTTCCTGCCTAGAGTTCCTGCCTTGTTTTCCTTCAATGATGGGCTGTAACCTGCACTCCAAATAAACCCTTTCCCTCTCCAAGTTGCTTTTGGTCATTGTTTTATCACAAAGACTGAGATAAAATAAAAGAGTTACCTAACTATGTTAGTGTCTACCATGCTACTTTGGCTTTTCCAGAAATTCATTTAGCTCTCATTAGCAACATTCTTGTTAAGTCTAAAAATACAATCTTCACCTTAAAAATGTTTAATGGAAAACTGAAATATTTAAAATATACAAATAATGAAGTACTTACCCATTATGATCAGATAATTTAATGCCATTACCATGTCTAAACCAGTAAAGACTACAACTTATCATTCAATGAGGTTTTTTTTTAAGTTAAGCATATTTTTTCTTATTTAAACACTTTTAATATTTAAGCACCAAAACTACCACTGATCTTTTAGCATCAACACAAAACTATTAGATAAGCACTCTACAAATAGGCTATTATGCCTGACAATTGTTACTTACAACAGAGAGCGCATATCTACATTCATTCATAAAAATCACATATTGCAGAATATGCTGTCTTCTAATGCATCTGCATCAAAGACATATATAAATATCATAATTTTACCATGCTGTCAAACACCACAGGTTCTCATTAACACTGCTTTCATAAGAAAGTCTGAAATAACCTGACTCCACAGATCACTGTGTAGTACTTGGCAATCTTTAAACATCCTCACAGCTTTAAGTTCACATCACAAATACTTTATCCAAAGTCTTCTTAGGACAGGCTATATTCAAACATGTTCTAAACACTATTTCAGAGCTGAGAATATAAGAATTATAAAATGAATGGATTATCTGCTGACCTAAGACTACAGATAAGGAATAAATACACACTATATTGCTTTATCATAGATTAAAGAAGAGAACTGTCTTTGTTTGGGTTTTACTGCTGTGAACAAACATCACGACAAAGACAACTCTTATAAAGGACAACATTTAATTGGGGCTGGCTTATAGGTTCAGAGGTTCTGTCCATTATCATCAAGGCAGGAGCATGGCAGAACCCAGGAAGGCATGGTGCAGGAGGAGCTGAGAGTTCTACATCTTCATCTGAGGGCTGCTAGCAGAATACTGACTTCCAGGCAGCTAGGGAGAGGATCTTAAGGCCACACCCACAGTGACACACCCACTCCAGCAAAGGCTTCATCTCCTAACAGTGCCACTCCCTGGGCCAAGCATTTACAAGACAACACAAGAACAAAGAGTTATTAAAGGGAGGAATTTTATTGAGAGGGAATCATTGAGGTAAACGTCGAAAAGAGGAGGGAAACACTGAGAAAACATTCTAGGTATAATAAAAGATTATATAATGAGACTCCCCAAAGAGTCTCCCATAGGCTGATAGGAGAAACGTGGGCTTTTACTCTGAGATTGAAAGCCAGTGAACAGTCCTGAGCAAAGAGACTTCATCTGACTTTTGTTTTAACCTGGCTACTTTGTCAAATATCTTAGCAAAGGGAGGAAAAAAGGCCACTGTCAGGAAGCCTGGGCGCAAGGTCAACAGAGCAGTATTAGACTAGGGTAAACATGCGTAGTGAGACAGAGATCTAATATGCTGGGAAATACAGGCAACATTACTGACTCAACGACGTAGAAAAGAAGGCACAGGGTTCATTTTGAAGCCTGGGCAGCTAGTGTTTGTCACTAAGTGACAAAGAAAACAGCTGCAAATTTGGACAAAATACCTTGAGTTTAGTTTTGGATGTGCTAAGCACAAGAGAGCTACCAAACATTAAACTGTGTTAAACCCAAGACCTAACTGGAGAATTCTGAGCCATTAGTGTAATCTTTCAGGTTTTTACAGCACTAAGTGAACAGAGACTGAAATGTGAAGACAAACCAACAGGTGAGGCCTGTGAGAGAAAGGGACTAAGAATTGTGGATGTGGAGAAGAATTTCAAGTGTGCTTTCAGAATACCGTTCAAGAATGGACATCAATCCACCCACAAAACCTCCAACCCACAAACTGTCCTGCCTACAGGATGTGCAGGGATAAAGATGGAACAGAGACTGAGAAAATGGCCAACCAATGACTGGCCCAGCTTGAGACCCATCCCATGGGAGTGAGTCAATCTCTGATACTGTCTGCTATGCTTGCAGACAGGAGCCTAGCATGTCTCCTCAGAGGCTTCATCCAGCAGCAGATAGAAACAGATCCAGAGACCTACAGCCAAAGCTCAGGGAGTCTTGTGGAAGAGTCAGGAGTATTAATTAAAGAGCCAGAGTGGTCAAGGACACCACAAGACCTAGAGTCAACTAACCTGGGCCTATAGAGGCTCAGAGACTAAACCACCAACCAAAGTGCATGAATGGACTGGACCTAGGCTCCCTATACATTTGTAATATGTACAGCTTGGTCTTCATGTTGTGCCTCCTAACACTGGAGTGAGGGCTGTCCCTGACTCTTGCCTGCCATTGGATCCCCTTCCCCTAGCTAGACTGCCTAGTTGGGCCTCACTGAGAGAGGCTGTGCTGAGTCCAGCTGTGACTTATGTCCCAGGGCAGGGCAGTAACCAGGTGGGGCTTCCCCTTCTCTGAGAAGAGGGGGTAATGAAGGGGGGAGGGATTTGTGAAGGTGAGACTGGGGGTGGGGGTGCTGTGACCAGGATGTAAATAAATAAATGGGGGGAAAGAGAAAGGGGGGGAGCTATGTGAGATTTTTGAGTGCTCTGAGAAAACTCCAAGAAAACCAAGACAAGAGTCTTGTGACCTCAGTTTCTTCAAAATGACAGAATTGGTTTTGGACTGTGTTTTTGTGCTCCTCTCAGTGTAGCAAAGAGTGAGTGTACTTCAGATTATTATTACGACTGGCTACTGCTATTTGTTCAGATGCTTCTAGGGAAAACATGTTTTTGTGGCATGCAGCTTACCCCCCAAGTGTAGCTTATCCTTTTGACTGTATATTTTATACATGTGACTCCTCCTAGCCCTGAGAGTATAAAAATAGTCTGCTGCTTTGAATAAAGAGCATTACATAACTATGAACTTTCAAATTTCATTTGTAGACTAATATGGAAGGAAATTATTATGCAGCTGGTAAGCTTATGACGTTTTCTTATATGAACTGAATTTGTGATTATAAAAACTATCCAACCATCTGATATCCCA
Organism: Rhynchomys soricoides; assembly: GCA_019843965.1. Lineage (NCBI taxonomy): Eukaryota > Metazoa > Chordata > Mammalia > Rodentia > Muridae > Rhynchomys > Rhynchomys soricoides. The sequence goes on along the minus strand of JADRCH010000066.1, from coordinate 7,340,698 downwards.
CGGACAGGTACTTACTTTATTGATGGCTCACCTAAAGACACAGGTGGGATCTGTGATCTAGGTATTCTTTTTCCTTGGCCCAATATGTGGAACTAATTGTTTTGATTCACCTATTGCAGTTAATTCATAAACCCTTAAATACTGTATCAGGTTCTGCTTATGTTGTAGGATATTACCAGTAATATACTTCCCTGGTTTTACTGCAGAGGGAAATAAGCAAGCTGATGAATTAACCTGCCCTGTATTTACTTTTCCAGACATGGAAAACAATGGAAAGGGGCCTGCAATGAATGGATTTGTCTTTGGCCCTCTTTGCAAAGCTCCTCTGGCCCCAGCCCATCAAGGATGACCACAGAGGGTAAGGAGACAGTGAAAGTCACCGGAAAGACAGCAAAACTCCATCTAGCTAAAGGACAAAAGGAGAGCATCGACCATATAATCAGAAGTCAAAAAGGCCCACCTGGAGCCAAGTTAAGGCCCTATGCATCACAGAAGAGATTTTATGATATACGAGCCCTATGTCACCTGAGGATCATTGTCTGATGATGCTGGCTGCTCTGACCTGTGCATCTGCAGTGAGTGCCTCTGACCATGTGGATTAGTCTTATGATCCTCACCCTCCTCTTTTTCAAAGTTTAGATTAGATGGATCCAGCTCCTGTTATCTTTGTTAGTGACTCTGCATTTATGACTGGACCTTGGGACTGTAACAGACTCATTTATTCATCTGAAGAAGGGAGTGCACTCGACTTTTACTTGGGATTTTAATCACTGTGTGACATTATGACATTTATATTTCTATTAAGGGCAAATATGGCCTTATGCTCTACAAGAGACCAGAACTACTAATCACATGGGTGTCTTTGAAAGGTATTCTCCTAGATCTTTCTTATCAATTTGATAAGTAATCAATAGTACTGGACACAGTTCAGATCCCTGTCCTTGGCAGCAGAGTATTACACACAATGCTTTCACTGTTCTGTTATTATTCATTATGTTTACAATTTGCTTGTGTATAGGATACTCATGCATCAAGTGGTAATTAGATTTATCTATAACATCTCAAACCAAAACCCCTCTGAATATTCTGCATTTAAAAAAAAATCAAAAAGGGAAAGATAAAAGAACAAGGTCAAGAATGGAGTCAAGTGAGATTTCAGAGTAACTGTGAGAAAACTCCAAGGATTCAAGATAAAGTCTTGTCTCTGAAGAGACTTCAGTCTCTTCAAAACAAAGGAATTGTTCTTGAATCATGCTTTTGTGACCCTTCTAGGTGTACCACGTAAGGAGTGAGTTTATTTCAAATTACTCATTACAACTGGCTTTTGTTATTTGTTTATATGCCTCTATGGGAAAACATGGTTTTGCCATCTATGGCTAGCCCCATGTGAGGCTTACCCACCAAGTGTACCATCACTTGTTCTTGTGATTGTACACTTTACTCATGTCGCTGCTCTTAACCCTTTGAGTATAAATAGTCTGATGCTGTGAAAAATAGGTAGCTATTGCACGAGACTTTAGTGGACCTAATTTATTGGCACCATCTTCCCAGGCCCCACCCCTTTAGAGTGGTGAACACGTGCCAAACAGTAAAATACGATGAGACCTACAACTAGCGGGTGTGAGGAGGAAGGTGCTAGAGGTGCTGGCAGAGCAGCACTGGTGTCGTCAAACCCGAGATCGGAGTGTGGACTCAAGGACAGGGACTAGAAACAGGACAGGGATCACAAAGCGTACCATGTTTTAAAAATCTCCTTTTAAAGAAACTCTTAAGCTGGATGTGGCACTGCACACTTTAATCCCAGGCAGATCACTGTGAGTTTGAGACTGGCCTAGTCTACACATCCAATATCAAAGCCAGCAAGAACTATACAGTTAGGCTCTGTCTAAAACAAACAAACAAACACCAAAAACAAACAAAATTCTTGGAAGGCTTTCCACATCTTGATCTAAATGTAAAGATCCATTACCACTTACTGCAGTGGTGTCTTTTGACTCCACAGTGAATCATATGCCCCTGCCTTCCACCGTTCCTTTTGTAGAATATTCCCAAATAATTATTTCAGAGGATTTAGGCGGAAGGCAAACTTTAATATTTTTCTGCATGTTATAAAACAACCTCATTAGTTTATCACAATTTAGGATAGTTAAAAAACAAACCGTAAACCTTAAGGTACTGCTTAAATGAAGACTAGTTTTCATGCTATTACAAGATATCATGCAAACTTCCAAAGGAGGGAAGCGAAAAGTTCTAGCTCTGACACCTATGAATCACAGCAAGGACCAGCATGGCACCATAACAGGATGACCCAAGGGTACAGTAGTAGTGGCATGACCTTCATCAACAGTAACCAACAGTTCTCAAATTAGACTTAAGATCCACTCAACAAGAGGGAAATATTCCAGGTACTGAAAACCTAGCCAACTACCTAGAGCTAGCAAAGTCATGGACCTTGGCAGACAACTACAACCACCACTTTACTGAACCTGCATAGTCCCTAACCACATTCTAAATATTCGTCCTTAAACCCACTGTCTTATAGTGAGGGTTTTACTGCTGTGGACAGACACCATGACCAAGGCAAGTCTTATAAGGATAACATTTAGTTGGAGCTGGCTTACAGGTTCAGAGATTCAGTCCATTATCATCAAGGCAGGAGCATGGCAGCATCCAGGCAGGCATGGTCAAAGTGCAACATCTTTATCTGAAGGCTGCTAGTGGAAGACTGACTTCCAGGCAGGTAGGGTAACGGTCTTAAGCCCACACCCACAGTGACACACCTACTCCAACAAGGCCACACCTCCTAATAGTGCCACTCCCTGGGCCAAGCATATACAAACCATAACATCCACAAATAAGTATAGTCCTCATCCCTCATCAAGAAAACCCTTTGCAATATATGACCCATTACAGAAAACTACAACAAATCAAAATGCAGAGCTGTGGAGCCCGGTGCCTACAACACAATCCTGCACTTCTGACTCAGAGGACATTGTAGGGAGAGGGTGCAGGGGACTTTAAAGGGGACTGTTAGGAGTTACTTGAGTTTTTACTTTAGTTTTACAATGCAATTCAAAGTCATCTTTGAATACAGTGTTTAATAAAAGTCAAGGCTTCATTTTTTTTGATTGATACACAGTTGGCATAGCACAACTTGTAAGCTGCCATGTGGATGTTGGGAATTGAACCTGGTCCTTTGGAAATGCAGCCAGTGCTCTAAATCACTGAGCCATTTCTCTAGCCCCCTTTCTTCTGTCTTTTTGTCTATGCATGTTCTAATCCAATACTATCTTACTGTTATGGCATAGCAAGTTGTGATCCTTTGAGCTAACTGGCATTTGAAATAAAAATTCAAAGTATACTATATCAAAAAATAATAATCTGGGGTTTTTGACTGCAAATGTATTTCATTTACTAACCAAATATGGAGAAATTGACATTTTTAACCATCTGGAATTGCCTACTATATAAACATGAAATACTTATCCACATAAGTGTTTATTTTAAAGATTTATTTATTATATGTAAGTACACTGTAGCTGTTTTCAGACACTTTTTCTTCTTGATCCAGCCCCACTTGCTCCAGCCTGCTCGCTTGCTGTAGCTGTCTTCAGACACCTCAGAAGAGGGAATCAGATCTTATTACGTACAGATGGTTGTGAGCCATCATGTGGTTGCTGGGATTTGAACTCACAACCTTTCGAAAAGCAGCCGCACTCTTAACCCGTGAACCATCTCTCCAGCCCACACATGTCTTAAACGTTTCTGAATGCCTTTGTAATTTTCTGTATCCAAGTCTTTTCCACATTAGATATCAGAAACATTTAGCTATTTCATGTATCTGGACTGTGTGAATTGTTTCCCTATTCTACATATAATTTTGTTGTTTTCTAAAGGTTAGAGTCGTGTTATGTAGTCCTGCCTAGTCTGTGCTTCCTATGTAGAGCAGGCTGGTCTCTAATACAGAAAGAACCACACACTTCCGCTGCCAACTGCTACCACTCCCAGCTGTTCCACACATACCTTTTTGTTCGGATTTGGCATTTTTAAGCTACTGTTAGATAAACTCCAATTAATTTTGGAGGCATTTATCTTATGGCTAATCACCTTGCTTTTTAAAAAACACTTAGAAGTTTGCTGGTAAACATATTAGGGCTTTGTGGTTTACCCATTTTATTTTATGTGGCAGAGGGTGATAAATAGGGCTCCAGTGCAATACTGACGAGAGGAAAAGGCGGTGGACAAGATTCGAGTCTTTTATTATGTTAACCACAGGGATTATTTTTAACACAGTAATAAATTAAAGGGTTTTCTCTTCTCTTAGTTCGATAACAGCATTCAACATAAATACTGAATTTTGTGATGACCCCTTCTTATGTTAAGGTATGAAGGACTTCATTATCCAGCTAAAGCAATGGACTGTGTACAGTTTAAAAATTAAAACTGTATTCTTCATACAAATCCATGCTGGCTATATCTCTGTTTTTAGATTACATTTCATTCTCTCTATATCCATGTTATGGAGAAATAATGACCTTCAACTTGTCTATTGTCATATCTAGCTTTCTTACCACAATTATGATTAAAAAATCATAATAGGTGCTGAGATGTTTATTTGTTAATTCTCAGGAAAAGGCTCTCTAAATATAACTTATTTTATTTAAATGAAAACATGTAAGCTTGGAATATTCTTTGTGAAAAAGTTTTGAATAAATTCAACTTGTTATACAAAGCACAACACAGATTTTCTATTCCCTCGTGTGAGTTTGGGTAAATTGTGGTTTTTAAGAGCTTCAACTTTGTCCAGCTGTGGTTGTGCATGCCTTTAAACCCTGTACTAAATCCTGGCACTCTAAAGCAGAGGCAGAGTGCCAACTTGGTCACCACAGCAAGTTCCAGGACAACCAAAGCTACATAATATATTCTCTCTCAAGAAACTAAAAAGAATTATGACATTTCGCTTAAGTTGAAAATGTTAACAGAATAAAGCCACTTATAATTTCTTTTGGAAAATTTACTGTTAATAGTGAATTTCCCTTTCTCATCCCTGGTTGTATTAATTTTGTTTTTCTCCATTTTCCCTTATCAATTTATTGTGGTTTTCATTTTTTTAAGGAGCCTTAATAATCTGGCTCTAAAATCTCTGCTTCACTAATTCCTGATTTTATATTACTTCCATATTTTTAGGGTTTGACTCACCCTTCCTTTAAAAGACTTGACAATTAACATCCAACATTCTCTGACTTATATAACACTATAAACTACAGCATCCCTTCTGTTGTGCTCTAGGTAGCCTGACCTATATAATTTTACTTTTCAGATAAAAACGTTTTCTAATTTCCACAGTAACTTTTAAAATATCTTTTATATTCGTTTAGAAATTCATACAGGTATTTAAGGTGTATGGATCATATCCATCCCTACTCCCTCCCTCCAACTCCTCTCAGAATCACCAACTCCCAGAACCACCCACCTTCCTCCAACTGCACAGCATTACAAACAAGCAAAGGCAAACCACTGAGTTCAACAAGCTTTGTCAGCATGCACGTGGGTACAGGGTCATCCACTCCAGCAGGTAAACCTAGCTGGGACTTATGCCTGAAAAGAACAAACCCACAACAACAACAACAAGCCAGACTCCCCCTTCCCCAGCGCAGTCACCTAACAACTCCCCAGGTGGGGGTGGGTCTCAGAAACACCTCCCCATTCACTCAGGAATTTTAACTAGTCTGATCTTGGGCTGCTCCTGCACAGGCAACCACAGCCGCTCTGCACTCAGGAATTGAAGCAACGAGATGAGCCATGCTCTTCCTTTTGTATTGTGCAGTACAACAACAAAAAACCTTCCAAATCAAGGAACATAAAAATATCTTAGCTTTGAGAAAGTAGATGGCAGGGAAAAAGAAGGGTGACTTGCCTAAAAAATTCAAAGTTGTAAGCTGAACTTCGTCTAGCTCAACAGCTGCAATTCATAAGATCTGCTCGAGTCCTTAAATCACAAGCTGAGAAAACTGCTAGTCTGAGGACAGTAACCCAAGCATCTGGTAGAACAGGTGAAATTTCCTCTCTAGTGAAAGAAAAGCACTTTCTTTTCTTTCAAACAGGTCAGAATTTCCACATATAAAATTTCAAAGACTATGACCCCTCACCCCGAGACACACAAAGAGTACCTGAGGAGTAAAGGTAGCAAGCACTAACAAACAGGTGTAACTGGGGAACAGCCAGAAGGGCCAGGCAGGAGAATCCTTTACTGTATGAAAACTAACACTTAAATATAGCTAAATAGAAATCAGAAAGAAAAAAACCAGAACTTTAAAAGCTAAAATACACAAGTAAAAAAGATCAGAAATAGCTGAAAAGAAAATCAACACAATAGAAGCCAGACAATAAGGAAATATTCAGGATATAATACATAGAAATACATAAGAAACAGAAGCATAAAGAAGAGAAAAAGCATTGAATGTGGAATAAGAAACAGAAATAAAATATAAACAACATTCCAAAAGAGAACATATAAATGTTAATAATCGAGAGTCAAAGACAAAAGTGAATTCTTACCCTCACATAGCCTAAGACTCTCAAAGCAGGATAAATACAGATATAATTCCCATATCCAGTGCAGTGAAAACTACAGAAAATCCAGAGTGAAGCTCACAAAGAGGCTTGGCGGTTTTCAGGACTATAGTTTGGTTCACAGCACACACATCAGCCAGATCATAACCACCTGTAACTCCAGAGGATCTGATACACTAGTCTGACATTTGACTTATCTTTTAAAGTGATATTCTAAATCATTAAAGAAATTCAGACAGGGTTAGACAGATGACTCAGTAGATAACAGCACTTCCCACCAGGCCTGGCAATCTGCATTCAATTCCTAGAACCTAGAACATAGTAGAAGAAGAAAACCAACTACCCCAGTTCATCCTCTGACCTCCAAGAGGAACCAGGGCCCACAGTGCCTGACCCACAGGACTTAATAAAAATTTCTACCTTGCATTCAAGGGAGACAATTAGATAACTCTCCAAAAGCACAAAATAATTTAATTTCAAAAACATATAGCTGACTTTATGCACGCAGAAAAATCCGGAGCTGAGTCAGGGATGAGAGATAAAGTCAGGAAGATCAAGAGTTCAAGGCTAAGCTGTGCTACGTGCCTAGCTGAGGCTGACCTGGGCTGTATGAGATTATGCCTCAAATAGATGTTTGTTTGTTTTTTTTTTAAGTTAAAAAATGTTTTAAAAAATTCAACAACCAAAATTCCTAAAATGAAAAATTACAGATCCACTCTAGCAATAAAGATGCAAGGAAACTTAAGCAAGATAACAAGCCAAATAATTATAGCAAATGCTAAAAAGCAAGCTCTTCCAAAAAAGTCATTATTAGATATTATGAATTATATCATTTGCTGTCATCTTGTTGGAAGCAGAGAAAGCACTCGGGGAAAAAAACTTGACTTTCAATAAGAAAAGTAAAAATTAAAATCAATTTCTCAAGAAAAAGAAGCTACAACAAAGGTGCACTGAATGGTGACATTACTGTATTTTAAAGTACCCAATCCCCACTG
>JADRCH010000066.1:7288392-7333120 GCA_019843965.1 Rhynchomys soricoides | reverse complement strand
CACTGAATGGTGACATTACTGTATTTTAAAGTACCCAATCCCCACTGAATGGTGACATTACTGTATTTTAAAGTACCCAATCTCCATTTCTGATTAACAGTATACAAAGTTCTAGTTGAAGGTAAAAGAGTAGGAATTAGAAGAAGGATTCAGAGGAAAATGTAAAGAAATTTTACCAAGTTGAAAATGTAAAAGTCAAAAAGTAACCTGAAAAAAACCATCTAAACCAAACAAGATCACTTGATGATACTACCAGTGCTATGGTGCAAATGTCTGCATGCTTTTCAACACTCCTTGAGAGTGGCACGTGCACAGAAAGGCTGAGCTAGCTCTCTAGGTCCGTATGGAACTATTAGAAACTCAAAGGTAAACAGTTCTACTCCCTAGTGATTACCTTCCTTAACTCAGATGGAAAATACTCAGGGAACAAAAGATTGTACCAACACTGAACATGGATACCCTTTCCTTTACCTGTCTTAATTATTCAAACAACACAGGGTAACAACATTACAATAAATATTTCAAGTAAGGGCAAGAGTATAGACAATATGAATATCATGTCATTTTATATAAGGGACTGATATCCTGATTGTCAGTACCTATAGTGGGTCCCAGAAGAAGCAAGCCCTACAGTCACCAAAGGACAACTGTAAAAAGCAATTATGAATTTACAGCATGTGTAAAATAATGTGCAATGGCACAAATGACAGCAGGAGGAAAGAAAGAACCTGTCGTACTGCTTGAGTACGGACTGTGATCACGGACTACAGCACAGCACAGAGAAATTCTTGTATTGGTTTTCTTATTGCTGTAACCAAACACCTGACAAGAAAGCACCTAGGAAGAAGGAAGGAAGAAGGGTTATGTCGGCACGTGGTTTGCAGGTCTGGTCTATCATAGATGAGAAGGCACTGTGGCAGAAATGGTTTAGGGGGAAACAAGTGCGGCCCAAGTCAAACACCTCAAGGCTTGCACCCAGTGCCGCCCTTCCACCAGGCAGGCTCCACCTCCTCAAGGTTGCACATCCTCCCCAAACAGAATCACTCACTAGCCAGGGACCATGTATCAAAGGAACGTGCGTGGAGGTTTATGCAGTAGGCAAGACTTAATGTTTTTAAAGACAGCATCATGTTTATTTCCTTTTCAATCGCTGGCCACTGAACAAAACAGGGTTGTTTAAGTAGTTTGGGCATTTTACCCAATGTTCACAAGACCTTCTGAAATACGGCACTTATAAATGCAAATAGAGTTAATAAATGCAAATGCACAATCAATTCATTTTGATGTACAAATTCATAACACCAAGTTATTAGTTATTTTCTATGCAGACAACGTAGAAAATTTGATAGATGTTTCAGCTAATTAATTCTATTAAGAATGAATAAGGTGCTATTTCACGAAGAATTTTCAAAGCATTTTTTGAATCTTGTGAGTTTAAAAATATAACTGATCCAAACAATGGGCCCCTAATATGTATAAATGAATGACCCATACTTTCTGAAATATTTGGCTGTTGTGAAATGTAGAATACCAATCTGTTTGTGCTTCACTAGGCATGTCAAGGACGAATAAAGGACTAAATTAAGTTTTAAATATCAAAATTCTTACATTCCAGACATAACCATTGTCTTAAGAATCTGCTAAGGTCATAACCTCCGGGCATTTATTATGAGCATCTTTGAAGGTGAAAAGTGGTTTTAAGTGCATGTACTGTATGGATGTAAGAATCTAAAAGTACACAAATAACTCAATGAAGGTAGATGGTCTAGCGTACAGATTCTACAACATCTGTAAACCCAACTCAAAGGGAACACATACTAATATTTGTTAATGGGTGTTCTTTAGAGAGAAAAAGGAGGTGTAAATTATGATCCACTGATAAAAGTTAAGGTAAACCAACACTGGGTAGTAGATGGGTAAGAGCAATAGCTCTGATGTAAAGCACTTGCCTACTCTAGATAGGCCCTGCACTTGATCTTCAACAGTCCTGGGAAAGGCACGGTGGTGAAGGCTTTAAGTCTGAGATGGCCTCTTTATGTACAAAGGATTTGGAGGTGGAAACAGGCGGATAATTTGGCCCCAAAGAATTTACAGACAAAGTAAAGAACAGGTAAGCTAAACAGAAAGTAATTTATAAGCTAATAGATTTAACTCTAACCCTACTGTATTAAGTCAAGAGTTATTTATCATCACAGGACTTATACAATGAATCTATAAATATTTAAAGGGAATTGATTGAACTGACTTACACTGCAGCCCAACTAATCCAACAATGGCTAGCTGTAAACAGAAAATCCAAGGATCTATTAGTTGCTCAGTCCCACAAGACCGGGTGAGTAAGCTGGAATCCTGAAGTAGGCTCGAATGCCAGTATGGATATACTAGCAAGGTGAGAGCAGCAGGCAGAGCAAAACCTTCCTCCCCTACCCTTATAGAGGCTTCCAGCAGAAGGTGTGGCCAAGATTAAACGTGTGTCTTCCTACCTCAGGATCCAATCAGAGGTATGTCTTCCTATCTTAAAGGTCCAGACTAGAAGTGAATTTACCCACTTCAAACGAAGCAGAGTATCTCTCACAGGTATGCCCTCCATTTCTGGATTGTAGTTCATTCCAGATATTGTCAAGTTGACAACCAGGGATAACATCATACCTACCAACAGCTACATTAAATGTAAATGGCCTAAACATCTCAATAAAAAGAGAATTGTTAGTAAGACTTTAAAAAGTGAGTTGCAGGGTTGGAGATGGCTCTGTAGTGGTTAAGGGCACTTTTGTTCAGTTCCCAGCATCCACATGATGACTTCAAACTGTCTGTAACTCCCATTCCAGAGGACCCAACTCTGACTTTGGGCTCTTGACTGTACATAGTGCACGTCAATACAATCAGGCACATACAAATAATTTTTAAGGGATCTGCTTAAAGTAAACACTTTATATAAAATAGCAGAGGATAAAAGGACGGGACAGATTTACTACACTCACATTAACCAAAAGAACGCTAAAGAATCTATATTAATATTAAACTAGACTTCAGATTGAGAAATACTTCAGAGATAAGGGGGCATTAGTTAATAATAATGGGGTCTATACATCACACTGAATCTTGGACACAAACGCCTACCAAGAGAGATTTAAAAACAGTAAGTAAAGAAACGGACAGGAAAGAAACAGACATTCTCAATTATACTTAAGAGATGTCAAGTCTTCTCTGAATGGTTAGAAAAATAAGTTTAAAAAAAAAAAAAAAAGCCAAAAATAAAAAACCACACCTCATTAAGACAAAGGGAGTTGATAGCAAGAAAGCAACTTTAGGGCTGGAGAAATGGCTCAGCGGTTAAGAGCACTGACTGCTTTTCCAGAGGTCCTGAGTTCAATTCCCAGCAACCACATGGTGGCTCACAACCTTCTGTAATGGAGATCCAATGCCCTCTTCTGGTGTGTCTGAAGACAGCTACAGTATACTCATATAAATAAAATAAATCTTTAAAAAAAAAAATTGTGATAATTAATGAATTTCTTAAAATACAAACTTCAAATACTGATACTAGTGAAAATAACCAAGTATCACTTTCAGTAGTGTCGTTTCAGTACCAAAGACAATGCTTCCAAAAGGAAACAGGCAACTCCTACAATCCTATTGCTATTCAAGTAATCACTCAAGAAATTCACCTTTTAAAACTGTCCACTAAGAAAGTTTATCTTGAAAAATTCAGTGAACATCCATACAAAAATAGAATACTTGCACAAAAGAACCCCCAGGAAACATGAAAGGAAGACATTATTTCTACGTTTTTGTTATTACCGTAATAAAAATAATTAAATGAAAAAATATCCTCATAGACAGATGGAAAAATTAAAACTCTTTCTAACTGAGGTTTAACCACAAAAGGCAAGGTGACACAACTGAAAATAAAATTATTACATTTATCAACTACAGAAAATAACACCCTAAATATACTAAAAACAAGACATAACTTTTTTTCTAGACCAAACTCAATACTTACACATAGTTAAAATTCACTTATCTCTAACAGAATGGGAATGAACTTAGTATGATGAAATGGATCATTTGCTGTCATTCTGTTGGAAACAGAGAAAGCACTCAGGGAAAAAATAGACTTTCATTCAGAAACTAAAATACATTTCTCAATGCAAAGTTTACCAGTCAAGAAGCTACAACAAAATTGCATTGAAGGCTGAAAATATTATGCTTTTTAAAACACCCAATCTCTCTTTCTAATTAAGAGTATACAAAGTTCTAGTTGAAAGGTTAGGTGTCAATTCAGGTAACTTTCTCTATTGCTCTTCATTTTATGTATCCATGTATGTATGTGTATACAGGGTCTCTTCAAGGGACCTGGAGTTCACTGAGAGGGTAGACTAGATGGCTAGAAATGCTGGGTGGTCATCTGCTTCTGCCCTTCCTGTTTTTATCCCTCAGTGCTGGAGTCACAAGCACATGGCCATATTAAGCTTTTTGTATGTGGGTGCTGAGGACTGGAATTGAGGTCTCCTGCATGAGGAGCAAGCACTTTACCTATACTAAGCCATCTTCCCCAGTGCCAAACAAAGCCATACTTAAAAGGAGCTCAGGAGTTCACATTTCCTGATTTCAAGACTTACTACAAAGTAAATGCTGTGATAATACAGTGTTTTTAAAATTACTGGCACAGAGATCAAGGGGACAGTCCAGAAGTACATCACATTCGTGGTCTAATTATACTGATTTTAATTAAGTAAGAAATCGAATGTTCTCAAGAAATGGAACTAGAATGACATATCCACTGGATAAGAAAACAATCAACAAACAACAAAGGCAGCGGTGGCGCACGCCTTTAATCCCAGCACTTGGGAGGCAGAGCAGGCGGATTTCTGAGTTCGAGGCCAGCCTGGTCTAGAGTGAGTTCCAGGACAGCCAGGGATACACAGAGAAACCCTGTCTCGAAAAACCAAAAAAAAAAAAAAAAAGAAAACAATCCTTAAACCTATTCTCACATCATAAAACAAAAATATAACTCAGAATATGTAATGCATCTTGATGTAAGAACCAAAACTATTAAATATGTAGCCAAAAAACATGAGAAAACCTGTACAACTTTGCAATTGGCAAAGAATTCTCACAACACAGAAGCATAGAAAAAAAGAAAGAAAAAAGAAACTTATTAGCCAAATAAATTCTAATTAAAGGCACTTTTTAAGGAATTATTTGTGCTGCCACATGAGTGAAGGCACCTGTGGGGCCAGAAGACAACATTAGTTTCCACAGAGCTAGAGTTACAGGCATTTGTGAGCAGACCAATGTGGGTGCTGAGAACGGAAGCCAGGTCCTCTGAAGTGCCCTGACCTGCAGAGCCATCTCTCCAGCTACTCCTCTTGTTTATAGTTTGGAAATAAACAAAACAAAACAAAACAGAACCTTCACACTGAGAAGTGTTTGGCATCTGTCAGCGCAGGCGCATAAACAACACACTTTACACCATTCACTAGGATAAGCCGAGTTTTAAAATGGCCGAAAGATCTGAAGGAAGCATTTACAAATGAGGACACAGACAAGCTTATCAGCATCATGAGTCGCCCAGTAAATACAAGGTAAAATTCACTGTGACCCAGGAAGGATCCCAGAAGTCAGAAGCCTGAGAGGCAGGAGGATTAAGAGTTCAAGGCTAGCTTGGACTACATAGTTTGAGTTCAGTATAGCCTAAGCCACAAAGCAGATTTCTTTTCAAAAAGACCAAGATAATAAACAAGTGAACCACAAAAATAAAAAGCAAATGGAATACTACTCTACCCATACTAGAAAGGAGTAAGAATGGTCACAAAGCAAACTGTTGTACGTCACGGGCAGACAAGTAACATGGAGCAATGATTAAACATTCATTTTCTATATAAGTCAATAAATACCACATCTAGAGATTTTCCAGGTTAAAAAAATGTTTTAATTCACACATGAACTCAGAACAAATGTTCACAGCACCTTTATTAATAACAACCCCAAATCAGCAACAACCCAAATATCCATAAATTGATTAAATGACTAAAAAAGTAGTAAATCAACTATCATGAACTACTTCACAAAAAACCAGAAGCTAGTTACGCACACAAACACACACACACACAAAATGGTCTTCAGAAACACGATGATGGAAATGGCAGACACAAAAGAAATAATTACATTTATATGAAATAGTAGGCCAAGGGGACCAATGTGCAACGTGAGAAAGACAAGTGGTTTCCTGGGGCTCAGGTCAAAGTTTGGTTGACCTTAAAAGAATAGTTTTCAGAGAGATGGGAATACTATTCTGATTGTGTTATACACACACACACACACACACACAGACATAAAAGTATACTTTTATGAAAACACAATGAGATGTACATTTTAAGTAAGCACATTTCATTAATCCTAATTTACTCTGTAATTTTAAAAAATTGACTTTTTGAAAAGATAACCTCTTTTAAGGAACTGGTATAAAAGAACCACTATTAACAACCAAACAGAACCACATATATATTTGAAAAGATGTCAAAAGAGAAAAAAGAAAAAAGAAAGAAAGGAAGAAAAAAATCCCCACTACTTTTTTATAAATATTAAGAATGAGAGCAACAGGAGCCAGAGAGGCGGAAAGTAGGTAAGGGCGCCTGACCCAAAGCCTGACCCACAGTATGAAACTCCAGAAGAACCAACCGCCTTATGCTGTCCTCTGACCTCCAGAAGCTGGAGCAACACACACGTGCACACACATGCTCAATAAATGAAAACAGAACACTATCTTAGAAGCTAAAAATAGAAGGGCATATTTTAACTTAATACTGACTATTAGGAAGCTTTGTGAAAAATCCTATTTAGTGCCAGCCTCAGAAGCATTCACCTTAAAGAAGAAAATACCGTATTTTAACTATTAGTCTACTATTCAACAATGCATAGCACCTAGTGGGCAATGCAATGAACAGAATGTTATAAAAACTAGAAAGGAAACCAAAAAAATACTTTCAGATAATTGTCAACTAAAAATATTAGCTCCATGAAAAACGGGGGAAAAAAAAAATCTAAAGTTTTTTTTATTGCCAGAGAGAGGGGAAAAAAGTTAAAGTTTGCATCTACTACAGAAATACAACCATAAAGGAGCTGGAAACACTGAAAAGGAATGTCATATATATATATATATATATATATGAATGATAACTAAAGCTTTAATAAAAAGGTGAGTCCAATCAATTTTGGGAGGGGCTTAAGACCATGACTCAGTTCTAAGAATTTATGCGTGACCTTCTTCAAAATAGGGTCTTTACATTTTAACTCACAAGTGGTCTGAAGATCACCTAGAAGAAACAGTCAGGAAATAGTAAAAATATCTTTAAGAAGAGCAATCATGAGGGTTAGATGGCTATCAGATTTAAATACTCACCCCTTCACCTCTGCAGGCCTACTTCTGTGGAAATGATTAAGTTCCCCTAGAAAAACAGGGTCCGAGTCTGATGGAGACAATATACTAGAAAGGAGGGGCTTGCTCTTTATACATTACTGTCTTCCACATCGTGAACTGCTCTAAAATAACGGACTTAAAGCTGACTATTCAGCATCAATCAATAAATGAGTTAGTTACCTTTAGGATAAAGCATAACTTTCAAGTGCAATCATTTAAACGGCTTTCAGCAGGAATATTTAATTAAAGTCTATCAAATTAAAGAGCTAGGATGTACCCTTAGAAAAATATTAAGGAGGGTTACATAAAACAAGGGACTGTGTCCACGATATATAATTAGAAGAAACAAGCTTTCCACAAAAGTGCTTACTATAGCCCTCACCCCCATCCCCGAAGGAGACAACTCTACATGTATATGTATGTGTCTTTAAAGATGCATTTGTGAAAGCACTTTGAAAGATAACCACCAAATCTAAATACTGGTGGGGCACTTAAGGATGAAAATATTTACATATTAGTATTTTTTTAATACTCCTTTCTTTATACTGTTGAATTTTACACCAAGGGTGCATGTCTGTAATAGAAGAATAAAATTATTTCATATAAAAACGACATGAAATCCAGAAGACAATCACAAACATGTTATGTTTATTTCTGTTTTTTTTTATGTTCATGTACACACTCATCAAATGACCTGTTAGTCTTCAGCAACGATGACTGCCATCTTAAAAGAAATATGAGCAAGTATTTCCTGATAAAAATAGAGTTAGGCCTCTTATACTTGACCGAACGAGGAGCCTCAAAGCAGTTGACTATGTAGACATACATTTTTTTTTTTTAATGCCTGATGAGGGCAACCTCCCGGTTCTTCATCCATCAGAAGCTGTTTACCTTTTCTTCAACTTGGTCTGGGCAGCTTTCAACTCACCATTTTGAATGTGCGCAAAAAATGATTAACCAGGAGGCATCTTGGGGTGGGGGTGGGGGCGGGGGCGGGGGGCAGCCCTGAAGGTGCCTCTGACTGGCGTGCTCGGGCCTAACGCCGACCGAGAAGGCGCTAGGCCACTGGCACTGCCTGACAGGGTGCCTGGGTCTCGGTGACAATCGGGAAGAACGCAAATTCGGGGGGCAGGGGTGGAAGGCGTGCCGTGTCGGGCAGGGGCCCCGCAGGCCTAGTGCGCCACGGTCCTCCGCGGCGGGCCTGGGGTGGGCGGCACTGCCGGGCCGCGAGGGGCAAGACGCCGGGTCCTTGGCCAGGGCACCAAGGACGGCGGACAGCCGGCGGGAGCGAGCGGGCGGCGGGCGCGGCGGCTCGGGCTAGAGCGCGGCTCCCGGAGGGCTGGACCAGGCCCGGGAGGCCAGAGGCCTCTCCGTCGCCAACCCCACCCACCATGGCCGGCCGCAGACCGGCCCGCTCATCGGGGGCCCCCCGAAGCCGAGGCGCCGGGGCAGCGGCTCCCTCACCCAGATCCCCTCTGACAGAATCAGCCAGAATGGAGAGAAAAAAAAAAAAAAAAAATCCCCTCACCGAGATGTGCAGCGGCTCCAGAGCGAGAACAGCGCTCGATCCTCCACCCGCCACCACCGCCTTCTTCTCCGCCTCCGACTCCTCCCCCGCCGAACGCGCAGCGGCTGCAGCGGCGGCGGTGGCGGCGGCGCGTCCCGCCCCTTGCGCCGCGAAGGAGGCGGAGGAAGTGAGCGCTTTAGCCCCGCCCCCTGAGAGCGCAGCCAATAAACTTCACAGCCCTCTGCAGGGGAAACGCACACATCCAATCGTAGTCCGAGAAGTGAGCTTACGTCATGGTTGGACGTGGCAGAAAAAGGGAAAATAACTCGGGCTGTCTCTCTGCCTGGCTCCGCAGGCTCTCTCCCAGGCCCTTCGCGGATTGGCCGAGGAGCGGGGGAGACGCGCTCGGCTCCGCCCCCTGTCTGGCCCTGCGCTCGCCCCTGCAGCACTGCGACGTTTGGAAGGGGGCGGGGCGCCGAGGCCCAAGCTGCTGTCAAGCCTTTTGTGGTTTGGCTGGGAGAAAAGGGCGGGGTCTCCTGTAGGGAAGGGGGAGTAGAGAACTGAGCGCAGGACTGGCGCAGTTACTCTTTTCTGCAGCCCCCAGCAAAATGGAGGAGCTGAATTCTGTCCCGAGGACCCGAGAAGCTACCCAATATTTGCAATTTAAGTACAAGAAAAGAAAACCCCCAACCAGTTGCAGTTCCGATAGTAGCGGGGAAAGAAAGGTACCGGAGGAAAAGCTTGTTTGCTCACGATTCTCCGTGGTGCGGAGTACCCACCCGCCATCGGTCAGACCCTCGCCCTGCCCTCTGATTCTGTATGGATAGGGCAGCTATAGGTGAAATGTAGATTTGGCGTGAGCAGTGTTTAGCAGCTGACTATATCGGGTGTCAGGCTGGGAGGTAACAGCTCTCGTCGCATGCAACTAAAATAAATACAACAGCTGGAGTCCCTGGACACCTTGCTTAATTTAAACCCAGTCATAGTTTAAGTTCATTATGTCAGTGATGCACATGTCCTCTTTTCTCATCCTGAAGCCTTCCTGCTTCTCTGATTACAGTCCAGCTCTCTTCTCTTACTCGCCGCCCCCACCCCCAGCTCCATCACCTAGAGGCCGAAAGCCCAGGATATATTTATCACGTGGCCTCCCTCCCCACAGGAATTAAGAGCCCCACTTCTTATGGTGTCCGTTAACTGTAAAATCTGCTAGTGAACTGGAACTACTTTTTCTACCATTGATGTAAAGAAATTATTCAACATTTCCCATAGAATACTAACCTATGAGAATTTGCTAGACATTTTGTGAAACCAAGTTTAATTCCCACAATACCCAAATAGCATATATTTTACAGAGAGAGAGGGAGGGGGAATTAATTACTCTGTCTCTTATGTGTTTCCAAGTCTTTGCTCTCTTGAAAATGTATATTTTAATTACATTCGTCTTTTTCCTTTAGAGTCTTGCAGGTTGGTCCAATTGAACACACTAACAGGTTGGCAGGCACAGGATTTCTCAAATTTCAACCATTTCCATACCATGTCTGTGTATACTGGAATGAACTTCAATCCAGAATGGAGGACACATCTGTGAGAGATTTTTCTGGTTGGTTTGATGTGGGTGAATCCACTTCTAGTCTGGATCTTTGAGCTGGGAAGACATACTTATTGGATCTTAAGGTAGGAAGAAACAGGCTTTTGATCCAGATCTTGAGGTAGATAGAAAGGCATACCTTAAATTCAGCTCTTGAAGCAGGAAGACACGCATTCCTTTAATCCTGACCAGACCTTCTACTGGACCTTTGTATAAGGACAGAGAAGAAGAAAGGTTTTTGCTCTTTGCCTGCTTGCTTTTGCCTTGGTAGCACATCCATTCCTTCATTGGCCTTGCAGCCTATTTCCTCAGGATCTCCGCATCTGCTGAAGATCAGCTCGGACACCCAGTCTTGTGGAACTGAGCAACTACTAGATTCTTGGACACAGATGGCCATTGCTGGATTAGTTGGACTGCAGCCTATAAGTCATTTCAATAAATACCCTTTATATATATGAGAGAGGGAGAGAGAGATTCATTCTATAAGTCCCATGACTCAAGAGAACCCCGACTGATATGAACTAAACCCTCGGAGTCAGGAACTCCTTCTTAAAAGGGTACATTATCAAACAGTAGGCATGTAATAAAGATACAGCACTCCGGTGACATTTTGCTGTGGTGTCATGAAAAGATAGAAAAATAGACCCAAAATAGCCATCAGCTTCTCACCGTGTGAGTCATCGTCTCTAATCTTGAGCAGCATGCCCCAAGTACAGTCATCAGAGACATCACCAATGATTTACGTTGCCTCTGAGAAGTTCTGGGTGGAGCGTTGGAGCATGAACGCTAAGCTCAGACTGATATTCTCACACTAGCTCTCGCATTTATAATTGTTGCTTCTGGGTCACCCTCTTACCTCTCCGACCCAGATTTACTATTTTTAATATGTGAACGTAAGAATACCCACTTATGCATTGTTGGTACAGATTACATGAAAAACATATCATGTCCAGAATGAAGTGCTAAATACATATGTGTTTATATGCTATATGATTGAATGTACATCAGATCGATAATAGTACATATTAATGTAAATGTTCAGTTGATTGCAAGATTGAAAACCACTCCCTAACACAGGAGGCTTGCAGGAACCACATAGTATAGTGTGCTCTTTATTTTTTCCTTAATATTCATTTATTTTATGTATATGACTACATTGTCCCTGTCTTCAGACACATCAGAAGAGGGCATTGGACCCCATTACAGATGTTTGTGAGCTACCATATGTTTGCTGGGAATTAAACTCCGGATCTCTGGAAGCGCAATCAGTGTTCTTAGCAGCTGAACCATCTCTCCAGCCCTGTGGTATCCTCTTAAATGCTAATCAAAACAACATCTGTATTGCCTGATGTGGTGGTTTGAATATGCTTGGCTCACGGCAAGCGGCACTACTATTGTAGGGGGAGGTGTGTCACTGTGGGGATGGGCTTTGAGGCTTAAATTCCACCCAGTGTAGATGAGACACTCCTCCTGGCTGCCTTTGGATTGAGATGTAGAACTCTTGGCTCTTCAAGTCAACCTGCATGATTCCATGCTTCCCACCATGATGATAATGAACTGAACCTCTGAACCTGTAAGCCAGCACCAATTTAAATGTTTGTCTTCATAAGAGTTGCCTTGGTCATGATGTCTCTTCACAGCAATAAAACCCAAACGAAGACACCTGAGACCAGTCTCAGGCCTGAATCAAAAACCTCTCTGATGACCAGCTGCATTTTAACAAACCATCCCTGTAATCTTGATGCACATGTACTTTAATAACGGTGGGCATACGCTGAAAAAGGACCTGTATTCTAATCATAGTCTTAGAGGGAAGCCAGCAAACATGGGGGTATAAGGACTGCTGAAAGTCAGCAGTTCTCAACCAGTGGGTCATGACCCGGTCAGGGATTGAACTCACAGGGGCCCTCTAAGACCATTGGAAAACACAGATATAATGTTACAATTCATAAAAGTAGCACAATTACAGTTATGAAGTAGCAATGAAAATAACTTTATAGTTGGGGTCACCACAGCATGAGGAACTGTATTAAAGGATCACAGTGTTAGGAAGGTTGAGAACAGTTCCCATGAGTCCTGGGAATCCTAGCAAACAACTTTCCCAGAGTGTTGGAAAGTAACTAACAGACTACAACATTCAAAAGGATTGTTTAACAAGACAATGGCCAGGTCTACAGCTCAGCAAAGCTTAGTGACAGACAGGTAGACATGCTCTCTTCTATATGCTGTTGTCTTCTGCTTGGCTCTTTGTGTTTGAACTGAATGACCAGTCAGTGATTTGAGCAGGATTTCTATAGAGGCTCTTAGGTTCTCTAGAGTCACAGAACTTATGGGTAGTCTCTATATAGTAAAGGAATTTGTTATGTTTACTGTAGTCCAACTCCCCAACAATGGTCCACTGTGAATAGAAGTCCCAGGATCTAGTAGTTGCTCAGTCCCACAAGGTAAGCAGGCGAAGAAGAATCTTCCTTCTTCCTATGTCCGTATGTAGGTCTCCAGTAGAAGGTGTGGCTCAGATTAAAGGTGTGTACCATTATACCTAGATCCGGGACGTGCTTTGTCCCAGATGATGTTGAACTCAGAGATCTCCTTGCCTTAGTCTCCTGGAATTCATAGCCACTATGCCTCAAGGTCTCCATGCCAAGATCCAGGTCAGAAACATATCTTCCAGCCTCAAGATCAGGATCACAGGTGAGCCTTCCAATTCTAGATTGTAGGTCATTCCAGATAGAGTCAAGTTGACAACCAGGAATGGCCATTACAGGTTCCTTCTTTGTAATGTTCTCCTTTGAGGGGGTTTTTTAATTCTTTTGGAATAATTTTGAACCCTAATCTCTGTCTCCTGGTAAGAAGGACATTGTAGATGTCACCTTCTGCTTGGGCTTCTCTTTGACACCATGTTTTGGTAAATGCCAGTGTTAGGATGAATATCTCATGTGTTTTCACAGCTATAGCCTAAGTGCTGTTGACTCCCCAGTGCCCTCAGATACCCACCTTGTATATGTCCCTACGTGCATCTTTTCTTTCAGCAGGATGGTTAAGCTGTGAGAAGCTATCAGTGGCATCCTACCGAGACTGCTCTTAATGAGACTAGCTAACTCTGCCTCTTGTTTATCTGTTGTAATAACCCTGCCTACCTACCTGCTCATTTGTGTTTAATAACCACATTGAATGTCTTGGAAGCTGCAATTTCTACATCAGATAGCCCAGACCACTATCCCAGCTTTTCTGTGTCTATGTGTCTGTCCTTTCTTCATTCCCTCGCTGCTCTGGAGAGGCTAGAAATTCTCATGGTAGCCCAGTATGACTCTGATTAATTTTACATTTATTTACACACACATACACACATATATGTCTGTATATGTGTGTATGTATATAGTTTATATGTAACGTAATAGATGCTTACATTTGAGTCTGTCCTGCAAGCCTCCCCCAAACTGGCTAGAATTGTTTTAAATGCTGTCGTGGGTGACCGAGGAGTTCCCTTTAGAAACACTAGAATTGTTTTAAATGCTGTCGTGGGTGACCGAGGATTTCCCTTTAGAAACACTGCATTGTGTCATTATGCAGATGCTCTAAAATTTTATGAGTTATTCTGAATGCAGGTCTTCTTGAGGTCATGTGCTGGGTGCTGGGTAAATCCTTCTCTGTCAAGACTTAAGTCTAGAGGGAAGCTGTCTTAGACCACTCTCCAATCTCAACCCCTCTTCAACACTACCCTTCCAACCTTCTGTGAGTGTTTGTAAGCTTTAATCTTTAATCCCTTCTGTTGACTTGTTCTTTCAATCACTGAATTTTTCATTTCTGTGCTTTCTTTTTCACAACACCCTTGCTTTTTGTGAATATAACACTATTTTTAAATGGTCCAAGGATTCAACTCAGAGGTTTCCTTCCCATTCAGAGGGTTCTTCTTTCTCTAGAATGAATTCATTTATTCCAGCACCACTGAGAGCATCTGTCCATCTTCGGATTCCCCTTTAATCATGTTCATGATGATACATGGTTTGGGTTTGGATCTGAAAATAATACATTTACCAGAAATTTGGTAACTACAGTTCTTTAAGAATAGCTAACAATTTTACTGGTGAAACCCTAAATATTACATTGCTAAAACATTGCCAAAAGCATGAACCGGGGCATTAAACTTACTTATTTAAAGAGGAATATTTCTTTACCTTTGTCTGTCTGAGAAGAAAGACATTTGTAAAATGTTTCTACATATAACATCACATGGCGCTCTGCTGTCCAATAAGCCAGCTCGTATGGCTGTGGGGCACTTGAGACACTGCAATCTTACTAAGACACATGGACATGAAAAGGACAAAACACGTTTTTAAAGATTTAATTTCCCCAAACATATATGCCATTAACAATTTCTTTTTTTCCTTTTATTGGGTATTTTCATTATTTACTTTTCAAATGTTATCCCCTTTCCAGGTCTTCCTTCCAGAACCCCCCTAGCCCATCCCTCCTCCCCCTGCCTCTATGAGGGTGCTCCTCCACCCACCCACCCACCCACTCCTGCCTTCCCGCCCTGGCATTCCCCTACACTGGGGCATCGAGCCATTAACAATTTCTATACTAAGTATTAACATTGCATATGTTAGGTTTTAAATTTAATTCCACCTTCCTTTCTACTTTTTAAGTTGATCTGCTGGGAAACTCGGACTGATACATGTGATTCCTCCCATTCTGATAGACCTGTTTTCAGGTCCAGGTCTTAACTACTGACTGATTTAGCACCAAAACCAAACATTCTAAAATCCTCTCTGGCTCTGGCATCAGCCTAAGACTCCTTGTTTGCCACTTCCACTGAGACTCCTTCCAAGTAGTCTTAGTTTGTCACTTTCTTTTCTGAATCCACCAGTAATACTCAAAACTATTTTCTAAGAAAATGTGTTGATATCTCTGGGTTTATGGCCTCCTTTCCATTGTCTTTGTGAGTTACAATTTGTGCTTATAAAATTCTCTAATATTATTCTAATGTATTTGGGAGGAATAACATGCCATTTTGAACAAAGATAGTGTACTGGCTAGTTTTGTGTGTCAACTTGACACAAGCTGGAGTTATCACAGAGAAAGGAGCTTCAGTTGAGAAAATGCCTCCATAAGATCCAGCTGTAAGGCGTTTTCTCAATTAGTGATCAAGCGTGGGGGGGTCCATTGCGGGTGGTGCCATTCCTGGGCTGGTAGTCTTGGGTTGTAAGAGAGCAAGCTGAGCAAGCCAGTAAGTAACATCCCTCCGTGGACTCTACATCAGCTCCTGCTTCCTGACCTGCTTGAGTTCCAGTCCTGACTTCCTGTGGTGATGAACAGCAACGTGGAAGTGTAAGCTGAATAAACCCTTTCCTCCCCAACTTGCTTCTTGGTCGTGATGTTTGTGCAGGACTAGAGCCCTGGCTAAGACAGACAGGTTGGTGATAGATTAGTGAAGCCTAGCAGGTGTACTCTGGGTTGCCTCGAGGAGAGTATACAGAAGAGGTTCTTTCAACTCACGATGAATCTCGTAGTTTTAAGAGGAAGATGTCAAACTGAAAGGGATTACTCATATTTCCTTATGTTGAGAATGGTAACAGGGTTTTTTGTTTATTTCTTTGTTTTTAGAAAATGGCTGGTTAAAGAACAAAAACCATAATTGAAAGGCTTATTTTCTAAAAGATCATTCCCAGAAGACTGGAGAAGTGGGCTTGAGAAACTGGCAGGAGCAAAAGGAGGCTGGCTCTGTCACTTTATAGCTTGAGGCTTGCAGCATAGCCAAACTGGCGAGGACATTGCAGACACTCCACGGAGCATGGGATGGAAAGACACAGCCTGCTCTGGTACAGGCTCCCAATGGCTTGGCTGCTTAAAATTGGCTGCTGCTTCTGCCAAAACAAATCCTTCTCTGACCATGCTTCTTTATCTCACCTGCTCTAGAGCCAAGGAAGGGATATCTGATTACCAGGGCCTAAGTCATGTGCCAGCAGAGAGAGGGATGGCAGGTAGTTGATACTTTCTGATACTATAATAGGAAGGTCTGCCTTTGCATAAAATTTATAGAGTAGGGCATTCTTCAAATAGATAAGAAGTCCAGAGTCCAAAAGAAATGACAAAAATCCATTGCAGGGCACCTAGCCAATATCAGACCAGCACTTAGCATTAACTTTTTAAAACGTGGATGTTTAGGACACTTAGTATATTATATTTTAATTATAGCAATTGCAAAACACACAGACAAATAAGCTGTAGAGTCCATAACACTTTATGAACTGAGTAGTGAAAAGATTAAACTATAAGAATTTAGAAGAGTTGATTGTCTCAGTTAAGTTTTCCATTGCTGCAATGAAACATCACTACCAAAAGGAAACTAGGGAGGAAAGGGTTTATTCGGCTTACACTTCCACATCATAGTCCATCACTGGAAGAAGTCAGGACAGAAATTCAAACAGGGCAGCCACCTGGAGGTAGGCGCTGAAGCAGAAGCCATGGAGGGGTGCTGCTTACTGGCTTGCTCCTCATGGCTTGCACAGCTTGCTTTCTTATACAACTTAGGGCCAACAGCCCAGGAATAGCACCACCCACAATAGGCTGGGCCCTCCCTCATCAATCATGAACTAACTAAGAAAATGCTCTACAGGCTTGCCTGTAACAGGCTTGCCTAGAGCCTGATCTTCTGGAGGCATTTTCTTAATTGAGGTTCCCTCCGTTCAGATAACTCTATCATGTGTCAAGTTGACATAAAACTAGCCAGGACATTGATCTTGATTTATTTATTTTTTATCTAATGAAAATCCCTTCCCTGAGATTATTTAACATTTGACAGTATTTGTAGAGTTCACTGAAAGAAAGTTTCATTCTAAACTGTAAATTGTTAAAAGGGAAATGTTAGCAATTTTCTCCTTGTAAGATTTCTTCTTATAAGAGTTGTAGAGCTGATGGCTCAACATTCCAAGATCTAGATACTCACGTGTGTCATCTGTTTTTCAGATGGCATAACTGAATATTTCTGAAATATTATCAATGAGTTGGATCCCTCAGGCATTCTTTATATAAATTATATAGGAATCTAAATGGAAAACAAAATTTTCTTCTACTACATTAACATTTTCTATGCTTGTGTGACTCCAAGTGTAGTCTTTTTCCTTACACTGGCTGATTCTCCAAAACCAGATGGATACTTTACAATTCAATCCTGGTCTTTTCTTCTTTTATTACCGTCAGACCTCATGACCAGGGAGCTCCCAAGCCCACAAGACTGGCCCCCAGATTGAGATGCCAAGTCACTTCAGCTTTGCTTGCTTGATTACAAATCAGGATTTTTAGGACCAAGCCAGCTCAGAGAACCCAGGGAAGTCTGGTCACCAGGACCTTCTAAGACCTATGATAAAGAATACAGATAAAGGCTTCGTGAACAGGTACTGCAATGGAAAGTTTTGAACTTCTGACTCAGTGGGATTTTGTGAAGGATTCAAGAGGTATCAGTGTAACCAATCTTAGTAGTCAAACCCTCTCTCTTCTTGGAGAAGGATGTGGGGCTGAAAACTCTAAACTTCCAATCATGATTGGTCTCTCTGGACCAGCCCCTACCCTGAAACTATCGAGGACTCGTGGAGAGCCCCATTAGAAAAAGAGAAATCCCTATCACTGAGGAAATTCAAAGTGATTGAAAAGCTTTAAGTCAGGAAAAAGGGTTGAAGACCAAATAGCAGAATTAAAAAAAAGCACTCTGTAAATCTCTGGGTGAGAATAAGATAACTACCACAATTCTGAGCCAAATCTGAAGCAAGCCTTAATACTGGCAGGATAATGGACTCTTGGTAAATCCATTCCTGGGTTCCCAGAAAATGGCCACAAGTCACAAGTTGTAGAGGCTAATACAGGCAAACGGATAGGGTTCAATCCGGGGCAAACATATATCACAATGTATTTCCTTCCTGTACACTCCCATCTACACGTGATCAAGTGCACCCGGAGCAGTTGGGTCAGACAAGCTTGTTAAGAGGAGGAAAAACGTGGCTCATTATTGTCCATAAGTAACAGCCTCGAGCATTTCAGGAAATATCTGTCCTTGGGCAGGGGGCTTACATGTTAGAGGATTTTTGTTTCATGGATCTGTTAGGCACAGTAATTAAAACTTAAAGCATAATATTGGCTCCACACTACCACCAATATCACTTAGAGAATAACAAGGTATTAGGGTCCTGTGTGATTAAAAACTGAGGGTAAAGATTAAATTTTACTTCTTATTATATTGCATCGTTATATAATTTGACTCGAAGCTTCACAGTTTTTTGTTATCTTTCTCAGAAATGCCTTGTCAATGTTCGATACAGTCCTTAGATTAGTAGTAGCGAACTTACTTCTTTAAGAAACTGAAACTCTTACCCATATTTGAAAAAGAAAAGATTGAGTATAAGGGTTTATGTACATCTATAATACATAAGCCATGTAGTTTTCATTGATTATTTATGAAGGAAATAACTCTAATCTTAGACAACTAAGAGTTGATTATTGCTGACACTTTGAGTAAAGGGCTCATATTCCTAGAGAAAAGAATATAATTTTTACTTTATTCATCTATATACTTCATGAGAATAAGAAATATGTCTACGTTCTTGACTTGGTATTTATCAGTCTTCATACTCAACCCACACACACATGTACAGGCATATGCACACAGACAAATACACTTATACACATGTATCTGGGCACACACATGCACACACACATGTACATACTCACACACAATTTGAAAATCTGCAACATTTGAACCGCACCAATTCTACCTACAAACAAATCATAGTTTTTGTTGTTTTTCAGCTACTGACGTTGGTTTGAGGGATTGGTGTTGCTGAAGATTATGAGTGACGCTTAAAGAAAAACATGGTGCTATCTATTTTTGTTAAACTATTTTGAACTAACTTTCCCAGGCCCTTGAGAAGCCAGGGTTGACTGTAGTCTGTATTGTCAAAAGTTTGGAAATGTCAGCCTAGACATGGGAATAAATAGCCACAAAGTGCTCTTGTGGGAACCCTTTCATTTTGTTTTAGAGAGATGCAAGTCTAGATGAGGACACGCAGAAGAGAGAGATTTTGGACTGGGGGGCCTATGATTATGCAGATACTATTCAGCTTTATTCTGCCGTACATCTCTCTTTCCTTTAGCCCAGATGGTAAAATGACTCATCCCTTCCACCGGCCAGTAAAACAAGTGAGAGAGAATAAAGCAGACAAAAAGGATGATGTTTCAGCGGCAAGGAGGAGATATTCCCAGGCAGTGATTGCTAGTACATTGCTAGTACTTTGCATTCCTCTTCAGATTCACAGCTTGGGTTTCACGTGGGCTCTGGGATTCCCCAGGAGTCGTTCTGACCAGGAGATCTTTTTGTCTTTGTGGCGTGTACTTCAGTTGTAAACATTTTTGACCTTCAAATGACTGACTTTAGTAATTTCTCCTCGTGAAGCCTAAGGATCACCCTTTGAGTGTATCTCTTTTCTGTTACTTTCCTTGAAAATCACCCAGCAAATTTTATGTGGACTGTATTTTAGTTAAGAACTCTGCTGGGTTGAATAGATAGATAATTCCTTCACTGAACAGCTGGGGGAAATGCCTGCTGGGCAGGAAGAACAAAGAGAGAAAATAATGTGATCTGCCAGACACAAATAAAAGGAGTGGATAAGGACCCTTTTGTGAATGCCTGTTTCAGAGTTGTCATTATGTGAGGTTATATAGAGACTAGTGAAGTCACAGAGAGATCTTTCTTTTCCCCCAGCTGTGGGGATTGAACCCAGGACCTTTACACACTAGTGAAACCCATCACTGAGCCCCAGCCACCTCCCAGTCCCAGTCACAAATCAACCTTAAATCCTGCTTTGTTGCCCAGAGATCTACAAGCTGGTTTCTAGTAAAACAAACCACTCCGCCACTAACTGGAATACAAGCGAGAGTACAAATAACTAGGTAAGATGGGTGGCACAAATACACCGCTGAAATTGGCCTCCGCTTCCACCTGCCAAGGAAGCCATTGCTCTGAGCTCCCAGGATAATTCCATCATTGTTATCACTTATCCTGGAAACACTTGCTAGTACCCGTGGCTCTGACATTGACTTAGACCCTTTCACCCGGTCATTCAGGGATGCTTCTACATGTTGGAATGCACACTCCGTTCCCACTGATGCCCTATAAGGCTAGTTACAGTTCCGCACCAGCAAAGCTGAATCTGTCCAGAAAATAGCCAATGCATTAGGGTTCTACTGCAATTTAGTTACTATTGCTTCTGTTACCCAAAATATCTCTGTCGGTCCTAGGGTTTGCCTGCTTAAGATACATTTTCTCTTTTTGTAACAACACTTCAGTTTTCCATTGATGAAGAACCCCTTCCTATTGCCAACAATCTCGGGCGGCTTCTTCATTTAAGTTGCTCATTCTGTCCCTGGCTAAGAAATGTATACATTTCTCATCGTAAACAAGGGAGAGTCTCCCTTTCTCCTTGGAGTTTTAGTATTGAGCAGTATAAGAAAAACCCAGTTTTAGAGCTGATTCATCAAGAGAGTAGTGTTTTTAAAAAGAGATTTGCCAATTATGTCTTACTTTCTAGATACTTTTATTTCATTTTTTAACATAAAACATCTTTTCTATAATTCATAAGCTTAACTTCTCCCCAGCGATTCAATTCCCAATATATTTAATTTACACAATGTCAATTACATGTAAGCAAAGAAAGCTGAGGGACCATATGTTAGGCAAAATAACTGTTCTCCAAAACGTATACACACTTTAATCCCGTATCTGTAAATATGCTGTGTGTCAAAAGAGAATTAAAGTCACAGATGAAATGAAAACAATTAGTTATCTGACTTTACGACTCTACCCTGGATTATTACCCAGGAGGCTTCAGTGTAGTCATGTGACACTCAGAAAGAGAACAGTTAGTCAGTCAAAATCAGTGCCATGTTAAAAACATGGCCGTGCATGGCTGGCTTTGATGATTAGGAAGGTAGACCCTGAGCCAGAAACATGGCTTCTGGGGGATGAGGCTCTAAGAAACAGAGTCACCTGTACAGTTTCCAGGAAGGAATGCATCTTCTTTGACAACTTGATATTAACACAGTGCATAGATGTTAGATTTCTGATGGGCAGAAGTGTGAGTCAGGGCTGGGAATGTAGCCTAGTGATAGAGTGTATGTCTCACATGCCCGAGACCCTGGATTCTATCCCGCAAATCACAAATAAGCTCTGGGGGATAATCAATGTACACTGCTTCAAGCCACTGAGTTTGAGATAATTTGTTAAAGCAGCAACAGGTTACTAATACAGTTACAGAAAACATGACTGCATAAATCCTATGCATCCTTCAGAACCACATTCCACTCTCCACAAAGGCTTTCATCTTTAATTATTTTTTATTTATGTGCCTCTGTGTGTGTGTGTGAGAGACTATACACGTTTTATGCGTGGTTAACGGGACCAACAGTGGGCATTTGAGTGCTCCTGGATCTGGAGTTACAGGCCTTAATGAGCCACCCAACATGTATGCTAGGAGCTGAACTCTCCTGCTCCGGAAGAGCAGCAAGTGCTCCTAAGTGCCCTCATCTTTATAAATATTGGAGATGCTCATGAGCTGTAAGAAAAATACTGTGACTGTGTTTCCTACTAGTTTTCTTAACTTTGTCATATTTTTATGAGTAGAAAAAATTTAAATACATTTTTGTTAAATTTGTGATTTTTTTCAGTATTTTTAAACTAAATAAAATCAATTGATACTAACTACCTTAAATAGAGTTTCCTTGATGTTAATGTCTTCCCCAACCACAACCTGAGTTATTCTAATTCAATTATTTACATGTAAATAAAATATAATCTCCCATATTTCTGACATATAGTTAAGGCATATATATATATATATATATTCCATACAAGTCATACTTTAATTCACTAAGAGTTACAGTTTTAAAACTTTATCTGCATGTAATGTAATTTAAAAACCTAATGCATTTCTTCTAATTTTAAAGTGGATAAGATAAAAAACAGTTACAAAGCCCTTTAAGTCAGAGTAGCTTAAAAAACAATTAAGAGTGTCCTTCCTATACAATATCCCAGAGGTAATTAACGCAGGCTTGTCTTCCATCGTCCTGCGTGGCTTTTTATCTGAGGAATAAAAATGTATCTTCTATGTCTTCCATTTATTCCCCGGCACCACAAGGAGAGGGGTCAGAGTAACGTCATCTCATCCGCCTTCATTGCCGTGACCCACACAGGACATACATCACTTCAGTTCACATCTCGCCAACAAACCTAATCACAAAATCACGCGCAGCTGCAAGGAGGCTAGAGCACATGCGATCTCTGGCAAAGAGGGGATGTGGGGGCGTGGGAGGGGGTTGGGAGCACGTGGGGGGATGGTGTCACTAAAGAGAGAGGAGGCTAGAGCACATGTGATCTCTGGCAAAGAGGCAAAATAATCAGCAAGGACGGGGTGGGGGTGGGGCGTGGGAGGGATGATGTCACGAAAGAGAGAAAGCTGAAGCACTCACATCTCAGGAAAACAGGCATCTTGGTCAGAAACGCAACCCGGACAGGAAAAAAAGAAGGTGAATGTTCCAAGACAACGGAACTGGTTAAAATTTATAAAGTCTTCCTCTTAGGATTATCAGAGCACTTCTTTACTGCGATAGGCCAGATCCTCAGCCATCACCTTAACAAGGTGCGAGAAATGAACTCATGCCAAATACATTCTCTGACCTTAAGAGAGTTAAACTAAAGACCAGTAAGGGAAAAAAATATCGGGAAAATGTTCAAACATTTGAAATTTATAATATGCTTCTAAATAATCCGCCAGTCAAGGATAATGCTCAAGGCCAATATCAATATTGATCTAACGAACAATGATCATATAAGAGTTCAAGACCTATGAGACACAGCTAAAGCAGTACCGAATGACAATTTGTACTTCTAAATACTTACATGAGAAAGGAAGTGTCACTGGAGGCTAAATAGACAGTTCAGCATTTTAGAGCACCTCTGCTCTTTCAGTGGACAGAGTTCAGTTCCCTGCACCCGCATCAGGCAACTCACTACTATCTCTAAGTCCAGTTCCGGGGGCTTCAGTATCCTTCTGTGGCTTATGTGGTACCTTCACACATACACACATGCAGACATAAGCACATATGAATAAATAATGTGATAAACTTAATTTTAAAAGGAATGTTAAGTTAAAAAACAAAAAATCTCAAGCTTCTATCTAAAAACCAAACAAAGAACCCTGAGGGGAGAACAAAGGAATGATAAGTTTAAGATTTATAAAGTAGATAAATTGTAAGCATAAAAACAATAAATAATATCCATCTTCAAAATCTTTTTTACAAAGGCCATCGAGAATGATGAATTTCAGCCAAGACTAAAAACTATGCAGAGGAGACCCTAACTCCAGTATCAGAAATCCAAGAGGGAACATCAGTGTAGGTGGTTCTCACAACTTAACAAGATAATTAAGACTATTATAAAAAAATCCAAATTCACAAATTAAATAACTTAGGTAACATGTAAAAACGCCTGAAAACCACAAGATAAAACACAATGACATTTTGGCTAACTAGGGACCATGTGTATGACAATGGTCCTATAACATTGTAATCGGGGCTGAACAACCACAGTCTAGGAGTACTGTAGCGGTAAAGTCATAGCCCCAGTCATTGCCCAGGGCAAATGCTTATGGTTACGTTGGTGAAGACAAGCCAGCTGTTCTGCCAAGTGTGTGAGGAGCTAGTTTGTGCAGTTACACACAGCACATAACAGCTGATAATGAGTGACTAGGTTACTGGTGTATATCATTACTGTATTTCCAATCTCTATTTGATAGTCTGTGCCTCTACTGATAAAATATCTACAGTAAAACAGTATGCTGAATAACGTTGAAGGCAGCCTCATAATTTTGTATTTATCATGCTTCTCTCTATTTTTAATTGATTAGAAATGGCCAATTCTACAACTTGGGGAGAGCATATACAAGATATGTTTAGCCCACTGGTAATGCCAAAAAGTAAGGAAGTACTAGCGCCCACACTCACAACCTTTGATGAGGGTGGATCAGTGAATGCAGGAGCCGACTTGTCTTAGTCAGGGTTTCCATTCCTACAAAAACATCATGACCAAGAAGCAAATTGGGGCGGAAAAGCTTTATTCAGCTTAAACTTCCACACTGCTGCTCATCACCAAAGTCAGGACTGGACCTCAAGCAGGTCAGGAAGCAGGAGCTGATGCAGAGGCCATGGAGGGATGGATGTTCCTTACTTGCTTGCTTCCTTTGCCTTGCTCAGCCGGCTTTCTTTTAGAGGCCAAGACTACCAGCCCACAGATGGTATCACTCACAAGGAGCCCTCCCTGCTTGATCACTAATTGAGAAAATGCCTTACACCTGGATCTCATGGAGACGCTCCTTTCTCTGCGATAATTCCAGCTTGTGTCAAGTTGACACACAAAACCAGCCAGTACACAACTTAAAGGAGCTCCTGATGCCTGGTGCTGCAAGAATTTGAGCAAAAACTAAGTATTTTTGGTTTATTGCCAAAAGTATAAGATAAATATCCATGAGGCTATACTGGTATAAAGAAATGATCAAATATGACAACTGGGAAAGAGGGGAGATATATCTTTGTAGAAGAATTTCAAATAGTTTATGTAACTACTCCTTCTCCAAGGACACAGAACATAATTCCCATCACATAAATGTGGGTTTGCACAGCCATGCCCTTTGAAACAGTAAGGTATGGAAAGTGGTAAGAACATAGTGATTTTGTAGCGGAGCCACGTGTTCAAGGACAGGGTCAGTACTCCAGAGTCATTTGTTGGCAGAATGCTCACTTGAGGTGACATAGTGAAAATGGCATTCCATCTATGTGGCTCTCCTCCCTCAGATCCATAAGCTCACTGTCCCAGTGGGAAGAACATCAGGTCATGCCAAAAGCAGAGCAGAGCTCTTGAGGACTGTGAAGGTCCCCAAGAGCGGGTGAGTCTGAGAAACTGCAGTCCAAGGAGCCAAGGAGCCACACAGCTGAAGTGTTGTGTTGTTTCCTGGTTTATCATCACAGGGCAGAAAGGAAGTCGGGTAAAAATTATTGAAATCTGGATGAACTATAGGCTTGATTCAAAGTATCACACTGGGTTATAGTAATTACATATCTACCACATAAGAACATAAGATGGTAATAGGAACTCTTTGGGTAGTATCAAGCTTTCTGTAAGTCTAAAATTGTTCTAAAATGCAAAATGTAGTCTTTAAAAGCTGAACAGAATAAAAAAACAGAGGATTAAACAATAACTATAAACATGAAGAAAAACAGAAACAGAAAATAGGTATTAAAATTGATTTTCAATTTATGGAAATGTATTTGATTTCATGTTTAGAGAAATGCCAAGACAGAGTTTATGTTTGTCTTCCCAAAACATCTTTCCCATTTTGAAGACAGGAGTCCCTTCTGTTGAAAACCTGCTCTCCCGCTGCATTTTAGTAGAAGATCTGATCACAAACCAAGGGCATGTTGTAAGTGCTCAGTTCTTATTAGCTAACAGCTTGTTGGTGGCCTGCAGCAAAACCTACACTTGAGAAAATGTTTATCTGTGGATGACCTGAAACTGAAAGTTGGCCTACTCATTTGACTGGGAAATTGGAAAGAAGGTAATAGTCACTGCAGAGAGGGTAGAGGAGGAAGCTATGCTAGCAGGAGAGTATAATGAACACACATGCATGCACACACGCGCAAACACACATGCACACATATACAAACAAACACACAAATATATGCACGCGCACGCGCGCACACACACACACACACACACACACGTGCACATACACACTCAGACTTTCCTTATGATTCTGAAGGCTTGATAAATTATTTTTTTCCATTTATTTATTTATTTATTTATTCACTCTACATCCCAATCGCAGCCTCCAATTCTCCTCCCGTTCTGCTCTCACATAGCCCCTCCCCCATTTCGCTTCCCTTTCTCCTCTGATAAGGGCGAGTCCCTGCCCTCCCATACCAACTCACCCTGGCACATCAAGTTACTGAAGAACTAGGCACATCCTCTCCCACGGAGGCCAGACAAGGTAGACCAGTTAGGGGAACGAGATACACCGGCAGGTAACAGAGTCAGGATAAGCGCCCACTCCGGTTGTTGGGGGACCCTCATGAAGATCAAGCTGCACAGCTACTACATATGTGCAGGGGGCCCAGGTCCAGACTGTGTATGCTCTTTTGTTTGTCGTTCAGTCTCTGGGAGCCCCCAGTGGTCCAGGTTAGTTGACTCTGTTGGTCTTTTTTTTTTTAATTTTCATATTTTATTTACATTTCAAATGTTTCAGATCTCCCCTTTGGAACCTCCCCATTCCCTCCCCCATCCCCCTGCCAATATGGGGATATTCTCCAACCCATCCTCCCACCCCCCCACCCACCCACTCTCATCTTTCCTCCTTGTCATTCTCCTATACTGGGGGATCTGTTGGTCTTACAGAGTCCCTATTCGCCTGGGTCCCTCAGTCCTTCCCCAAATTCTTCCGTAAGACTTCCTGAGCTCAGTCTAATGTTTGCTTGTTTGTATCTGTATTTGTTTCAGTCAACGGCTGGGTGGAGCTTCTCAGAGGGCAGTTATGCTAGGCTCCCGTCTGTAAACATAACAGAGTGTCATTAATAGTATCAGGGATTGGTGCTGGCCCGTGAGATGGGTCTCAATTCCTTCAGTCTCTGCTCCCTGCATCTCTGTCCCTGCACTTCTTGTAGGCAGGACAGATTTTGGGTTGAAGGTTTTGTGGGTGGGTTGGTGTCCTTATCCTTCCACTGGGTGTCCTGCCTGGCTACAGGAGGTGGCCACTTCAGGATCCCCACTGGTGGGAGTCTCAGCTAGAGTCACCCTCACAGATTCCCTGGAATCTCCCCCATCCCAGATCCCTGGCACATCCTAGAGATGCACCCCCTCCAATTCCCATACTCTCCTGGTCCTCTCTACCTTGTTCTTCCTACACCTGACCCTAATCCCACCCCCATTCTCATTCCTGTCCTCATCCCCTCCCACACCCAGTTCCATCCCTCCCTCCAACTCTGATAATTATTTTATTTCCCCTTCTGAGTGAGATTCACTCATTCTCCCTTCGGCCATCCTTGTTATTTGGCTCTTTTGGGTCTGTGGAGTGTAGCGTGGGTATCCTGTACTTTGGGGCTGATATCCACTTATCAGTGAGTACGTACCATGCATGTCCTTTGGGGCCTGCGTTACCTCAATCAGGATGATTTCTAGTTCCATCCATTTGCCGGCAGATTTCATGATGTCCTTGTTTTAAATGGCTGAGTAGTATTCCATTGTGTAAATGAACCACATTTTTCTGTATCTATTTTTCAGTTGAAGGACATCTGGGTTGTTCCTAATTTATAGTTATTATGAATAAGGCTGCTATGAACGTAGTGGAGCTGTGTCCTTTTGATATGGTGGGGCATCTCTTGGGGATATGCCCAGGAGTGATAGAGCAGGGTCTTGAGGTAGAGTTAGTCAGTTAGATTTTCCAGTTTTGTGGAGTACAAGCTTTTGAAGCATGACCTAATGATTCTTGGGATTTCCTCAGTGTCTGTTATTATATCTCCATTTTCATTTCTGTTTTTTTTTTCTTTTTTTTAGTTTGGATATTGTCTCTCTGCTTTTTGTTTGACTAAGGGTTTGGATATCTTCTTGATTTTCTCAAGAACCAGCTCTTGGTTTGTTGATTCTTTGAATTCTTCTCTTTGTTTCTAATTTGTTGATTTCATTTCCAAGTTTGATTATTTCCTGCCATCTGCTCCTCTTGTGTATGTTTGTTTTTGTTTTTTTTTTGTTCTGGAGTTTTAAGGTGTGCAATTAGGTTGCTGGTATGGGATTTCTCCAATTTCTTTATGAAGGTACTTAGTGCTATGAACTTTCCTCTTAGCACTGCTTTCATTGTGTCCCATAAGTTTGGGCATATTGTGCCTTCATTTATCATCAAATTCTAAAAAGTATTTAATTTATGTCTTCATTGAC
Organism: Rhynchomys soricoides; assembly: GCA_019843965.1. NCBI lineage: Eukaryota > Metazoa > Chordata > Mammalia > Rodentia > Muridae > Rhynchomys > Rhynchomys soricoides. The sequence goes on along the minus strand of JADRCH010000066.1, from coordinate 7,304,580 downwards.
CCAGTGATCATTGAGTAGAGTTGTTCAGTTCCCATAAGTATGTAGGCTTTCTGTTGTTTCTGTTGTTGAAGTCCAGCTTTAATCCATGGTGATCTGACAGGATGCAGGGGGTTATTACAATCTTCTTGTATCTGTTGAGGCTTGCTTTGTGACCAGGTAGATGGCCAATTTTAGATAAGATTCTGTGAGGTGCTGAGAAGGTATATTCTTTTGTGCTTGGGTGAAATGTTCTGTAGATACCTGTTAAGTCTGTTTGAGTCATAATGTCTGTTAGTTTCATTATTTCTTTGTTTAGTTTCTGTTTTGATGACCTGTCCACTGGTGAGAGTGGGGTGCTGAGTCTCCCACTATTAATGTGTGGGGTTTTGTGTATGCTTTAAGCTTTAGTAATTTTTTTCAAATGTAGGTGCCCTTGCATTTGGGGCATAGATGTTCAGAATTGAGATGTCATCTTGGTGGATTTTTCATTACCCATCTCTTTTGGTTTCCCCATTACTTTTGGTTGAAAGGCTATTTTATTAGATATTAGAATGGCTACTCCAGTTTGCTTCTTGGGTCCATTTGCTTGACAAAACTTTTTCTAGCCTTTATTCTGAAGTAAGGCCTATCTCTGTTGCTGGGGTCTGTTCCTTTTATGCAGCAGAATGATGGATCCTGTTTATGCATTCACTCTGTTAGCACTTTGTATTGAGTTCTTTGATGTTGAGAGATATTAATGACCAATGATTCTTAATTCCTGTTATTTTTATGGCGGTGGTGGTGCTGTATGTGTATGATTCTTTTCTTTTGGTTTACCGCTGTGAAATTATCTATTTCTTGTGTTTTCTTGGGTGCACTTAGCTTTCTTGTGTTGGAGTTTTTCTTGTAGTATCCTTTGTAGTGCTGGATTGGTGGAAAGTTGTTTAAATTTGGTTTTGTCATGAAATATCTTGTTTTCTCCATCCATGGTGATTGAAAGTTGTGCTGGGAATAGTAGTCTGGGCTGGCATCTGCGGTCTCTTAGGATCTAGAAGCCATCTCCCTACGGCCTTCTGGCTTTCATAGTCTCCGGTGAGAAGTCTGGTGTAATTCTGATAGGTCTGCCTTTATATGTTACTTGGCCTTTTCCCCTTGCAACTTTTAATATTCTTTCTTTGTTCTGTACATTCGGTGTTTTGATTATTAGGTGGCGGGAGGATTTTTCCTTTCTGGGTCAATCTATTTAGTGTTCTGTAAGCTCCTTGTATGTTTATTGGCATCTTTTCCCTCAGGTTACTGACATTTTCTTCTTTGATTTTGTTGAAGGTATTTTCTGGGTCGTTAAGCTGGAAATCTTCTGTGCCTTCTATTCCTATTACTCTTTGGTTTGGTCTTTTCATAGTTTCCTAAATTTCCCGGATGTTTTAGGCTAGAAACTTTTTAGGATTAGCATTTTCTTTGGCCAATGAATCAATTTCTTCTATTGTATCTTCTACACCTCAGGTCTTTCTGCTGTCTCTTCTCTTCTGTTGGTTATGCTTGCGTCTAGTTCCTGTTCTCTTTCCTAGGTTTCCCATCTCCAGGATTCCCTCAGTTTGTGTTTTCTTTATTGTTTCTATTTCCATTTTCAGGTCTTGAACTGTTTTCTTCATTTCTTTCACCAGTTTAATTGTATTTTCCTGCATTTCTTTAAGGGATTTCATTTCCTCTTTAAAAGCCTCTATCATCTTCATAAGATTAGATTTAAGGTCATTTTCTTGTGCTTCTGATGTGGTAGGATATCCAGGGCTTGCTGTATCAGGGTAGCTGGATTCTTGTGGTATCACATTGCCCTGGCTTTTGGTGGCTGTATTCTTATGCTGCTCTTTAGCTATCTGGTTGTTCCAGGTGTTGGCAGGTCAGGTATTCCCTGATAGCAGCACTCTTTGGGACTGCATACAAGTAAAGCTAGTCGTCCCTGATGGCAGCAGGCCTCTGGGATTGCAGATAGAGCTGGTTATACTGTGTGGCAATGGGCTTCCAGGGATGCAGGTAGATCTGGTAGTCCCTGATGGCAGCAGGCTTCTGGGATTGCAGGTAGAGCTGTGCCTCAGGGAATGGAGTGCTGAGGTGGACAGGGTGGAAGTCACTCTCACTGGTAAATTGGTTATTAAGACAATCTGTCCATCTCATATTTGGTAATCGTGATCCTTTTACAGTTGGAATCTAATAAAGCAATTTCCTTTGTTTTTAACTTCCAGAGGCCAACCTGTATGTAGTTCTCAAAATATACTATATCCACCTTTTGGTAACACAGCATTTTCCAATTTGTTGCCACGTGGAGAAACACTTGCAAGAAACTGACAGATGATAGCTGTGGACGTTTCTCTTTATTATGAAAGGCAATAGACAGGTGTGAACATGTTGGATTGCCAAGTGAAACGAACTATACAAGATACACCCCCAAAGGGATCAAAGCAGAAACTTACACTCAGCCTCCATGTGCACGACGCTCTTGGAGCGTTCATCATATTTTTTGTGATTTGGTTGGCTTCTAATATTTGATGCAGCTTTTTTCATAACAACCGTGTAGTTATGATCCGCATCAGATGAGGATAAGTTTGTTCGAGAATAAGTAGCTCATGCTCTAATCCCTTTTGTGAAGCCTTCAGCCATATCTGAGAGCAAACTCCATGTATCTGCAATGCCAGAAGAGTCATCTTATTGCCAGCTAGTACTTGACCAGATATTAAGGCCAGCACATACTTTTCCTTTCTTGATCTTGTCAGATAAGAAGGTTTGATAAGGCTCAACGATATGTCAAGCAGGCACAGTTCAAAGTCATGAAAGTCAACTCAATGAAAGTTTACATTTTGACCATCTGCCACATTAACTTCATTCTCACCTGGCCCTTATTTTATTCAAGTTCATTAAAACTCACCATGTGCTAGCTATATGAGGTAGATTGTCTGCCACAAGCCTCTGCAAAGAAGAACATCCTTTAGTTTATTATTGTTATTATGACTCTGGAGAAGAACTTAGGCTACAGTGGAAACTGGGCTCTGGGTATGGGTAATAGTGACAAGCTGTGTTTACACCTAGTAAGAGCTGGGCAACCATGCTGGGGGAGGCCTGTGGGGAGATGGAGGCACTTCCATGTTGATGCAACAAAAGACCTAAAACTCATAAAGAAGTTCACCCAAGTCCTGCTCTCTTCATTCACAGGAAAGGAAGTTTTAGCCTTCCCACGTCCTTACTCACAAATAGTATCATGATTTTTTCTGTCAGGTTTATCTCTCAATGCTTATCTTATCCTTGTGTTAAACATACAAACACACACACACATACACACACACAGAGAAAGAGAGAATACAAGAAGTGTGGAACTATAGAAACGTACCAAACCCAGAAATCCTTACCATATACCTCTCAATTTAGTACAAATTAAAGGAATAAAAACAGAACAAGAATGTTGTGGGTTGATGAGATGGCTCAGTGGGGAGGCGCTCACCCCTGAACTTGCTGGCCTGAGTTCAAAGCTCAGGCCACACACAACGGAGAGACCTGACTCACATCAGATTTTCTTTGACCTCCACATGTTTGCTGTGAAGCTTTACTTCTCCTTCCAGTTACATAAAACAAAAGGCTTTGGAAGAATAGTTACGTTGTAAGGTTGCAAGCAATAAGGTATGTCCGACAGGTATGTTAGATGGTATGTGGGAAACAGATCTCATCAGATGTCTATCATATACAGATGCACAGAACACATTCGTGAAAATTGATCAGACATATTCCCACCATCCAAAGAATAGAAATAACACAAACAGCACTTTCTAAACACAAAGCAATGGTTAAAAATTAATAAGAACCCCCTTTTAAAGAATTATTTAATGTATGTGAGTACAGTGTAGCTGTCTTCAGACACATCAGAAGAGGGGATCAGAACTCATTACAGACCATTGTAAGCCACCATGTGGTTGCTGGGATTTGGACTCAGGACCTCTGGAAGAGCAGTCAGTGCTTTTAACCACTGAGCCATCTCTCCAGCCCCTAATAAGGACCTGTTAAAGGCCAGCACATATGTTCATTTGTTACCCTCTAGTCCTGAGGATTGAACCAGGGGCTGTGTTCACGCAAACACTCTACCTCTGATCTGTCCCCAGCCTTTACATCTTTAACAATTATACTTTGTTAAATAGTTCTTAGATCAAAGGAATAATTTAATTAATAATAATATTTTTTCATTAGGATAACAACAATAACACATGTATGCACATTCTTGTACTCAGTGAAAGAAAGCCTACGGTTTAGTTTTCAATTATCAGGATACACTAGGGAAAGCCAAATGTTTTCAGATGTCGGTGAAGGAAGGTATATTTATTGTTTCTCATATTTATATACCTGGCTTGAGAGGGCTCTCAGTTTAGCTACCCCGTCCTTGGGCTTGCACCTACTATTGTTTATTACTCTTTTGTGAATATGTGAGTAAATCTGGAGTGGAGCAAGTAGATTGTTGTTCTTTTCTTACCTCTAGGTAAAACGACATCCCTGTTCTCCTTCAGCGCTCAGAGGAATTCTCTCCTCTGGTCTAACCTTTCTGTCTTTTGTTTTCCCAACCAACAATGCAAAGTCATGCTTCTCTTGGCTCCACAAAGTCTTGGGATAGACTCGAACACAACTACAAGCCATGACTTGCAGTTCATTGAGTACCAGGGAAGGTGAGCAGAGACAGCGAGCTGGAATTAAGGCCAGAGTGGGGCTCTAGGTAGACCCGGTGTGATTTTCTCCATTCTTTCTCCATTAAGAGTTCACATGGTTCACAGGGGACTACCTACAGAGCTCTAGGAAGTGACTCTGACAGATTAGCAGTTCCCAAATTAGGACAGCAGTCCAATATACGACCTTGCTAATTAGATTCAGGGTTTATAGCAGGACTGTATAGAAAAACTCTCTTGACCCGGCACTCCATTTCTGGATGTATACCATGTTTTCTGCCCAGCAAGTCAAAGGAAAAATCTGAGGCTTCAGAGAAGTTTTCCTCGCATTGTCTGACTCACCAAGATGAGCACAGAGATTACTCCCAATCCCTACCAAGAGGGAAACCTAGGTGAACCAGATGATGTCACCAATCACTCAGCCATCTGCACCTTTGGGAGATCAACAACCTGAGTAGGAAAGCTCTGGTCACACCATCAGTGAGGACAGAGACTAAATCGTTTTCCTTTCAGGGGTGGTCATGTTTTATGGGGTTAAGTTCCAGGCCCTGGAGTGGCCTTGGTACCAGCTGCATTTCAACCCGCTTACAGCATCACAAACAAAGCTCTCATTGTTGTTGGTAACATTGTTTATTATTTCTGTAGACCGGTCCTGTTGGAAGCTTGGCGGTAGCCAAGATTCCTTAGCCTTCCTAACCGGGACTGTAGCCTACAAAGTAGCCTTTTGTAACCTTTAGAAAATAACTCTCAGCTAACGGGTGTAGTCACAAGAAAGAACTCTGAGCATAATACTGCAAAACTGATAGCCCCTGGTTACAGGGGAACCGCTTGAAAATACTTTTTTTTTTTTTTTTAATTTCAAAAATGAAGGAAAGTATGGCCAGACAATCAAGAGTTAGACAGACACTGGCATTTGACAGTGAATAGTTGATGACCTTTCCCCCATTATTTTGGATTGTGATAGCTGCCTTTGCAATGGGAGGTGCTGTGATTAATAAGCTCTCTACATAGCATAAATGTGCGTGCATGTACATGCATTCTAATATTACATCCTCCTCCCACATTGTATTCCTATCATTACCATGTCTGTCATCAGACATGTAAACTACCCAGTAATTCTCCTCTGGTAGCCTTGAAGCAAACGGCATAAAGGTTTCTACAATTGTTTGCTTTTTATTTTATCTTTTACTTTTCTTCATTTTGATTTCAAAATGAAGTATGGAAGGTGACCTAAAAGTGACTTGAATGCCCACCTAAGTAATTAGGACTCAATAGTGCCATATGCCTTTTATAATCCTATAGAACAGGAATCCTCACTACTAAGAACGAAGAGTTCAATATAAAATTTTCCGCTCAAATGAGCTCGTCTATCCTGATTCAGCAGGTCCATATAATTAGAGCTACCTGCAGAGGTTCAACCATATATGAATGCTTATCATATATAGGTAGATATTCTCCCAAATAGTGAAATAGCCCTTGGTAATCATGGTAGATCGTGGTTATATAGAACTTTCAAGTTGACTATGATGGTATTTTTCCACATATTAACTTTAAGACATTAAATTGGTGGCATTTTTTCTCATCTCATCATTAAGGAAATTAAGCCAAGGAGAAGTAAATGCCTTGCCAAGTTCCCTGCTTCAGTTCCAAGCCTGTCCTGACCAAGCCTTGCAAGTTATGCCAAGTCAATGCTGTCACAGGCTCTTCATTAGAAGTGAATCAGCAAAGCTGGCCAGCCTTCCCAGGGAAGGAATTGGATTGCACTCCTGATGGGAAGAGACACAAAGAATCTGTGGGTGTATTTAAAAATCACTGCAGTCACTCAGCGATAGGAGATTTAAACCCAAGAAGTCTGTCTTACTATGCCACAAGGGAATTATTATTCAGAATGTATGCAGTGCTTCAGCATTATACATGTTAAACATACAAATGGCTTTCTTTTAGCAGCAGTTTTTACTATGTGTAAGGTGCGTGTTTTTTTTTTTTAAAGGCTTCTGTTAGGGACAGTTTGGGGTGGAGCTGGGGGCTAGACCTCTGACCACGTAGCTGCTCCCAGACTCTGGAGCCCTTAAGTACCTCAGGGAAAGCCCCAGGTCTATTAAGAGTCATGCTAGAGCGGACTTAGACATGGTAAGTCCCATGGACATTACATGTGTTAATTTTCAATATGTAGTGTTGGTGAGAAAACAGGTAAAACAAAATGTGTGTGCTGTGTTCCCTTTTTTATTATAAAAAGAGAGTCTCCTCACACATTCAGGAATAGAAGCACATAAGGAGACATGAAATATGACTGGCTTATTGAGCAGCACAGTGGTGATGAGGTGTTATATATTAATAACTTAATTTTATTATAATAATTTATTTAAGAAATAATTTAATTTATTAATTAAATAAAATAATATTTAATAAAATAAGTTAATTTTATCATATTAATTTTAATGTTTAAGTCTTGACTTTATTAACATGTATATTAATATTTAATTGAGATATTATAATTAAACAATAATATTAATGTGCATATCAAACTTCTCAATCCTGATTTGAACTTGCAAATCTTGGTTCTTTTTTTTTTCCTTCTATCAACTGTGACTTCCCGAACCACACCATAGCTATAGATTTTAAAAAACAATCTTTAAAACCATAGCATATGAATAGATATAATACTATGGATGAAAACATCATTTATTTGCTACAGAGACACCTGCTTTTCCCATTTTAAACCCTTATTCTGCCTCCTACACGGAGGTGGACATTAAGGCAGCGTTCACTGCATCTGTTCCCGTTCAGCAGTGAACAAAATTAGCCCACATGTAGACAGCATTCTTCTATCATGAGTGGAAAAAGGGGGAGTTACTGGTGGACTTTCATTAGCACCAGTGAAGACTTTCTCTCTCTCTGATTAAACAGTTTAGTTTTCCCTTTAAAAGTCACCAAACCAGAGACTCAATAACCTCATTCTCCATTCACATAAGCCAGATAGAATTCACACGTTTATAGAAAGCTATAATGAGAAAAACTACAGCATTGCGCTTGAAAGGCATCTTGGAGGTTGTGCACAGGGACCCGTGCGGCTGGTGAGGGAACAGACATAGCATGGTTGTAAGTTGCCGAGCGCACAACAACAAAAAGACTGGGTGCCAGCTCTTCTCATGTGGTCCGAGGGCACTTGGTTCTTTTCCGCTCACACTAGTCTGTACGTCCCTTGGGAAGACCGAAGTGAAAACTTCCAACAGCCTGGAGAGCCCTGGCATTTCCAGGTAATGATTCTTCTTCTCGTGGGAACATGGCTTTGGTAGGTCACGACTGTTGTTCTTCTGGAGAGCATGCCAGGGTCATGATACCCTTCTCTGGAAGAGCTGCATGCTCCTAGTGAGGATATGTAATGCCTATAAATCTCCCACAAGGAAGCTATACTTGTTATTTCTTATTGAGGTCATCGTTTTCCTTGGGATAAGAACAACAGGGCAGAGATGCACTTTACTTATATGGGGTTTTCCACAGTCTTGATTCAAAACTAGGGGTAGAATTTCATCTGCTTTCCAGTGGTCAACTAAGAGAGATCGACCCTGCGGCTCAGGACAGATAGATGACCATTCTCGCCATCAGGCAGAGAACTAAAGCCCTTCACTATTTGTTTGTCACTGAACCACACAGGAGATAAAGGGAATTTGAAATGTTGGTGAGAGGGCCGCTCTCTCATCGGAGTAAAAAGGGCTTGTAAGTATTTAAGATCCTGGGTAAAAGCCGGGTTAGAGTTAAGCAGGTCTCCACAACTCCATGACAATATCAGGCTCTTCACAAGCAGCTTTATCTCATAGACTCCTCATATAAACCTTGTGGTTAGCTAAGATGAGGACAATGCTGTCCCGACAGTTAAGTGGTGGAGCAGGGGCAATGGTTCCCCGGCTGGGAGAGGAGCCGGAGATTCCCGTTCTTAGTTTATTGCAGAAGTAAGTACGGAGATCTTTCAGACAACAAATGATCAGTTCAGAAGAATTCAATGCAAAGTCTCATAAAACCTACTCTGTTAAGGACGAGAGTGCAGTGGCCTGGTCAACACACTGTCCTCCTGGAAACTGGCATGTTCCTCCATTAAAATCTGCTGACTGGCTTCTTTGTATTCAGGTTACTGGATGTGTCTGTGACTCTCAGCTGGGAGAACAAGAAGTCTGAGCAAATGAACATGTTTATTTTTAAACATGTAGCCACAAGAAAGACAACGATTTCCAGGCTGCTTAATGCGTTGTCAGAGTTGCCGAGAGCTGCTCCCATTTAACGTGTCCTTACTGTGGTCAGTGGGTTTAAAAATGCAATAAAAACAAAAAAAATGAAGGTCTTTCATCCGTGGAGCAAATGAACATCTAGTTGTGTTGCAAACACTTAGCTGGATTGAGAGAGAGCTCACGGTCTTCAGTGCTCCTGGGACAACCTTCCCTACCCCAGAGGTCACCTAGGCCGAAGTAGGCAATTGGCGGCTGTTTCTTCAGGCACGTGACTACTTTCGCTCTTATTCTTGTTTCTCATTGCTGATAGACTCAGTTCCTCCAGGTCTCCCTCATTTTATTATCTGTAATCTGCCTGGCTGACTTTGTAGAGCAATCCCTATGATGGGGCAGTATCTGCCTTTGCTATTCATTCATAGTTTGGGGCGGCCAGTGTTTCTCAGAGAGCGAGCCAGTGACTTGCTCTACAACATTCTGTTTCTCTTCCGTTTATTTGTCCCGGTCCCCTTATAGAACGCCCCCTCTTGTCTCCTTGCCTCTTCCTCTTTGTCCTGCAAAGGTCTCTCTTCAGAAAAGACTTGGCCCACAAATTCCATCACTGCCAATCATGACCTTTATTGATAACAGAAGAGAACAGATAAGATTGTTTGGGAAGACCAAGTGAGACCCCCATCTCAACACACAAAGTAGTTTTAAATCACAAACGTTATCAAATATATCGTGTGGTGGATTGAATAAAAATGCCCGCCCATGGGTCCATAGGGAGTGGCACTATTAGGAAGTATGGCTTTCTTGGAGGAAGTGTGTCCCAATTCACTTCCTGCTGCCTATGGATCAAGATGTAGAAGGCTCAGCTCCTTCTCCAGCACCATGTCTGCCTGCGTGCTGCCGTGTTTCCCATCATGATGCTAATGGACTAAACCTCTGAACTGTAAGCCAGCCCCAATGAAATGTTTTCCTTTGTAAGAGTTGCTGTGGTCATGGTGTCTCTTCATCACAATAAAGCCCAAAGACATAGCTCATACATTTTGAACAGTGTGTCTGCAGACACTGCTACGTATTCATACTGATAGAATAAACTACATTTGAACTAAGAAAGGGTGATTGGTTTTCAGAAAGAACTTGATGGAGCCCTTAAGAAAGTGTCATTTTAACAAATATTTCCTATAACCCGAAATAACTCTATTCTTTTTAGTTCTTTATCTTCACAAGCGGAAAACTACCTTTTAAACATTCTTATTCCTGAAAAAAAAAATCCTTTGATGAGTGTGAAATTTTGGTTCCTTTTTACATATTAACTTTGTATGCTTGATGCCACTCAAGGGCTGTTCTTAAAGGTTTTGGGGTGTTTCTTTTCCCTTTGTTTCTTTAAAGTTTTAAAGTCCTTCACTGGAAAAGCTCAGACCCGAGTGGAGTGCCTGGGCAGGACCTCCTTTCAGGCCTATTTGTGGCTCTGGTAGAGTTAGGTTTTTTTTAATCACTTTTGTCAGAGAAGCCTAAAACAATTCCTACTTTATTTTTAAAGAAAAAAAATCCAGAAACAGGATTTTAAAAATGAACTCCCCAAAGTTTGGTTAAAAAATCTTTTTACTTTTTGTGAAGTATATAAAATATTATATAGTCTTATAAATAAAGATGTAAAATGATTTTCCAAGAACATGGACCGTTTTAGCTTTTTTGAGATGTCCACTAGGTAGGCAAGGGTTGAGTTTCATAAAAAGAATCTGAAGAGGACAAGTATTATGTTTCAATTTAATAATTTCAAAGATCAAAGAAAAGATGTAGGTTATCTCTGGAACAGCCTGTGGAGCCCATTAGGCCAAGAGGCTCTTTAAGAAGGAAGCATGCCCACAGCCCTGCACTTGATTCGCTCTCTATTATGAGAACACAGACAATTTGTAAGAGCATCATAACTTTTCCTTTTAAAGAAACATTTTTAAAAACATTCCTTTTCAGCTAACCCCACTAGACCAAATAAGTGCTTCCATTCTTTGTGTTGGAAGGTTGCTTCTGGTCTGCCTTTGGTCAGGTTAGGCCATCTGTAGTAATAACCTAACCTAGAAACAACTGTGGCTCTGAACAGCAAAGTTGATGAAAATTCTAATACAAGAAGGATTCTGTCTATGATTTGGTGACTCAGGGATTTGGGCAGTTGCCCAGGTTTTGCTTAAGGTTTTGCTGTGTCATGTTGTGGCATAGGCCCCTCTAGTTCAGCTCAGTGACTATTGGTCAAAGTCAGTTCCCTCCTTGTAACCCATTTACACAGTGAGCTGTGAAAGGCTGGTTTCTGTTGAAGTTAGGCCTGGTTCTGCCTCCCCGTGCTCCCAGAAGTAAGACTCAGACTCAGAATATATTTACAAACACCTTGGCCATATAGCTAGGCTCTACTCTGACTAGATCATAACTAAAATAACCCAATCATTTTAACCTACATTCTGCCACATGACTGGTTACCTGTGCTCAGGTACCATGAGTATGTCTCCGCACATCTTCCCAGCCCATCTCTTGCCTTGCTCTCTCCCAGAATCCCTTGTCCTCACACATGCCCCACCTCCAATTTCCTGCCTAAGCCCACAGGCCATAAACTTTTTAATTGACAGGCGATGAATCCATACATATATCTCCACACAATGTAGGCTTCTGTTGGGTTTAGGAAAAGAACCTGAAACAGCAGTATAAAGGCTCTGTGCATGCTCACTCTCAAGTGAGGTCCTCTGAAGGTATTTGCTCTAGACCCAACTAGACTTGTAAAAGCAAAACTTCTGTGGTTGAGATTCTGTGGTCATCACTGAGTCTATCTAGTTCTGATACTTACTTTTACAGCATTGGACACCTGCTTGCAGAATCTATGACTAACGGGGGCCTACTGCTGCCTTTGAGATTTAATACTATGATTTGTTTTATCTTAATTGGACTTTGCAAATGAGGAACCACTGGGGGTATAAGAATGTACCCCTCAGTCCGTAGCTTTGTGAGAGTGCAAGTCTCCCACCGTAATTTTAGTTTTGATGTTTAAAGTATTAGTTATATTGTCAAACATAGTTTGCATGTCTCTGCAGCAAAGATGGTCTTACAACTTAGCATTTTGATGGATTTGAGAGCTTACACTAACAAAAATTAAATTATATCTAATAATGCTCTTTGTAAATGTCACAAAGATAAATGAGTTATTCCCATAACTTCAAAATGTATCTCTCCTAGAAGCTTTTTTAACCTAAGTAAGGATCAATCCCCAACCTCCATTCTCCCATGTTCGTCTAGTCTGAACTGCATTGGAGTGAGTTTCTTTCCAAACTTTAAGACACAGTCAAAGAATCCTGAAATATTTGCTTTGCTTTACAAATGTAAAAACAACCAGAGTGCATTAGGGAGTCCATGGCTGTATATCCAACACAGAGACTTGTCCTTGGCATAAAGAGCATTTGGAGGGAGTCGTATAGCTGTCATTTGAGGTCCATGGGTTGACCTACTGGGTATGGTGAGAGGGTTATATATGGCAGCCGTCTTGGCAGGCCAGACACTGGCACCGTATTTATGGATTCCAGCTTTGCTCCTAGATTCTCTACAGTCTCAGGTAAGTGACAGCTGAACCCTGAGGAGGTTACTATTGGAGGAGATGCAAAGTCTTGCTTTAGCCCAAATAATAAACAGACAAACAGATGAAGATTTTTAAAAAGTCAAAAACCATTTGCCTCACATCCCTCGCCTCTCTCTCTTCCTTCATGTCCCTTGAGTCTCTCAGTTCCCCGAATTCCTCACATTGCTTTTACAACATGGACGGTAGAAATTCAGGATGAACAACAAAAAATTAAAAGACGCTCATTTTTTTTAAACCTGAACATATTTGTTTTCATATAATATATTCTGATCAGCGTTTGCCCTCCCCCGGCTCCTCCCAGCTCCCCCCCCCCACCTCCCTCCTCATCTACCCAGCGTCTTTCTTTCTCTCTCTTGAGAAGACAAGCAGGCAAATAAAAGAAGCAAACAAAGCAGCATTTAAAAAAGGAAAAGTACTGAAAATACATATACACACAGACATACACATAAAACACATCACACACACACACACACACACGCACAACCTATAAGTACACAAAATCAGAAATCATCACATACAAGTAAAACCACAGTAAGGCACAAAATGCCCAAACAAAGAAACATGAGACAAAGAAAAAATAAAAAATCTCCAAAAATACAATTGAGTTTGTTTTCTGTCGGCCTCCTACTGCTCTGTATGGGACTTGCCCTTTAGTGTGGTTTATATACCCTGTGAGAGTCCAGTGGAGAAAACCTTTTTTTTTTTGTGAATGGTTGTCAATTGGAGACAGATTCTTGGTTAGGGATGGGAGCCCGTGTCCACTCCCCTACCAGTCTGGTTTAGACCCGTACTGGTCCTTTGCATGTTACCATAGTACCCTCCTCTCAGAATCTCCACAAAGTTGCTCCCTGTTAAGCTATTCTTCATCCACAGCAGCGGCTCTTACCCTTCCTAAGACCGTGGCCCTTTAACTCAGTGCCTCATGTTGCAGTGACCCCAACCACAGCAGTATTCCATTGCTGCTTCATAACTGTAATTTTGAGACTGTTATGAATTACAATGGAAATATCTGATGTGTGACCCCTGTGGGGTCACGACCCACAGTTTGAGAACCTCTGAAAAACAGTAGGCCCTGATATCTGCAATGCCCCAAGACAGAAGCCAATCCATAGCAAATCTACTGACTAGAAGAACAGGAAAGTCAGCTCAGTAACAGAACGGTTTATCTTCAATGCCAGGGAAGGGACCAATCTGAAAAACGACTTCTAGGGGTTAACACAACATGAGACTTAAGACTGACAATGTGATAACATTCGTTGACAATTTGTTTTTCAACATTCTGCCAAGGTAGAAGTCTAGAGGGACTGAAGACTCCAGGAGGTGCCAGATGTGGTCATGACAAACAGCAGTCCAGTCCCGAGTGTCAGCACGTACTTAGATGACCAGACGCCAAGCAAATGCAGAGAGGGACCCAAGGGCATCTACATGATTGGCGTGGTCAATATGGGAAAGAGCAAGGTGACCGCAGGAGAAACATAACGAAGCTCAGTCGCCCGTCTTAAATTTCATGCCTGGAAAGAGTTCGTATTCCCAAGAAAACTGGGATTAAGAGTGAAAAGACTGCACCTGTAATAGGTACGTAAGTTGTTTTCATAAACAGATCAGGGACAAGCCTAGACAACTCAAATACTTTGTGAGTCGTTATCAAATTAAACAAAGGCATGGTGTACAATATCATAGAGCCACGGACAGGAAGAACTTCCTCTGTTATAACCCTAAAGTATATCCAGAAAAGGCAAGAAACATACAGGACAAAAGCGCAATAATGCTGGCCTTTTGTAAATAGAGACAAATGTGGGTGTGTAGTTATTGGCATACACATAAGACATCCTTGGGTGGAAATACCAGGTAGGAACAGATTTGCCTGTGGTGAAAGGCGTTTGGAAGTGAGATGCAGGAATTAGGACCCGCGATTTCACTGTAGAAACATATGATAAAATGGCCTTTTTAAAAAGGTTGAAAAATAAACACATCGAAGGCCAGACTGGTTCGCAGTAGAAAATGACCTCTGCCAGTATCAGCTGCAGAGGCTGTTCCATAGGCCTGGTCACCCACAGTGACACCTGCTGGTGATCCTCAGCATTGTCAGGACAGTGGTTTTCAGTGCTGGATTAACAAGTGGGCCATGAAAACAGATTAAAGCAGCCCATGCAGCACTCACAAGAAATGATGAAACGGAATACAAAACATCGGCATATATAACACATAACAAAAACACATTAGGGACAGCACATTAGGGACAGCACTACCGTATAAACCCATTATTATTTCTACCGTGTAAGCATTTTGAGATAACAGGTCCTTTTGACGGTGCTTAAAAATATATGGGGAACCAAGGAGGTTTTCCTCCTGAAAGTATTTGCCATTCAAGAGAGAGGTTACAAGTCTGGGTCCCCAGCATCCATATAAAAAGCCAGGTGAGACGAGACGGTGTGTGCTTTTAATCCCAGTGCTGGGGTGACAGAAACATGGAAAGCAAAGTGCTTTTCCTGTTTGACTGATTGGCCTTCTAGAGTGGGAGATCCTGTCTCAAAAAATAAGAGAGAGCAATAGGAGAAGACACTTAACACTAACCTCTGGCGGTGCACACACACACACACACACACACACGCACGCACGCACGCACACGCACACATGCACACGCACACACATGCACACGCACACACACGCACACACACGCACACACGCACACACACACGCACGCACGCACGCACACACGCACGCACGCACACACACACGCACGCACACACGCACACACGCACACTCACACACACGCACACACACGCACACACATGCACACGCGCACACACATGCACACGCACACGCGCACGCGCACACGCACACACGCACACTCTTAGAAAGCTTAAATGCTCAGTGGTGATCTTTCTGAGCCAATCTAATCTCCTTGAGTCAATGGCTCAAGAAGAAGAAATCCCCATGGTGGCCAGGATTTTGTCATTGGGGGTGGGATTCTCACCTCCAAAGGTTGACACCTCTACGTTGATTCCACTATCACTGGGCACACAATCTATGTCACGCAGGCATCAGGATGTATGCCAGGATACATGAAACATACCTGTTATCCCTGAATACCCACATCAAGTGCAGTGCTGCGAAGTAAACCGAGCACACAGGACTGCACATGCAGTACCCGAGAGAACGGAGCAGCCTGGAGTCCTTCATGCCACCAGATCTTCGGAGACTCTGTGGCTGGACCCCTCTCTCACTGAACCAATGGCTTGGGTTATAAACCATCAGCATTCCTCTGCCCACATCTCTTTTTGCTCCAGTTTAGCATCTTACAAGATCCTACCCAGGTCTGCATCTTCCATGAAACTTTTGTAATGCCCTCAACAGAAGATGGTTTCTCATAGAATGCATATACTGTCTTGACTGTGATCATATTCCCTTCGTGAAAAGAGAATGAGACTCCAGTTGAAACTAGACCTGAGTCTCAACTAACTGGACCACCCAGAGCTCCCAGGGAGTAAACCACCAACCAAAGAGTATACATCGAGGGATCCATGACTCCGGCTACATATGTAGCAGAGGATGGCCTTATCTGACATCAATGAGAGGGGAGGGGGCTCGATGCCCCAGTAAAGAGGAGGGGGAGAGGGGAATGGGATAGGGGATTGGTGGAAGGTAACCAGAAAGGGGGGATATCATTGGAAATGTAAATGAATAAAATGAATTGAAGGAGGAGGAGGAGGAG
>JADRCH010000066.1:7271931-7287992 GCA_019843965.1 Rhynchomys soricoides | reverse complement strand
CTCCTCCTCCTCCTCCTCCTCCTCCTCCTCCTCCTCCTCCTCCTCCTTCTGGTTTCGAGACAGGGTTTCTCTGTGTAGCCCTGGCTGTCCTGGAACTCACTCTGCAGACCACGCTGGCCTCAAACTCAGAAATCCACCTGCCTCTGCCTCCCGAGTGCTGGGATTAAAGGTGTGCGCCACCATGGCCAGGCTAGTATCCTGTTTCTTAAATCACTCCATTCAGCTGTCTCCAGGCTTTGCTGTGGTGCGTCTCCTCTCCAAGTTTTATGTATATCTCCCAGTAATCAGTTCTACAGAGAACTGAGTTTATACAAGTCACAATAATCAGAAAAACATTTAATTCATTGTTCTTGCCCTGTAGATCTTTGTAAGCATTTTAATCACAACAGAAATCCATAATTTATTTTAAAAAAACAAAACCAAACCCAAAGTATACTTTGAGGAGTGCCTCTCTGACCCCTGTCTTTGCGTGTGCTATTTTTTAGGAAACAGCATGTATTTACAGAGAAACATCCCTGCACATCTGGTGCGATCTTCTGGTTCCTCAGTTTGAGCCAAAAAGAAAAAAATACAAGTCTCAGAAAACTATTTTCTAACAGATGCCAATTTAACATCTTCTGGCTCCTCGCTGATAGCCAGAAACAACTGCGCTGGCAGCTCCCAAGACGGCTAAAACTGTGTTCACTTCGGAGCTGTCACTAATGTTTTTACTCTAAGGACCCTAGCTCCCCCACAGGAAAGAGACACATGAACAGAAGCACAGAGCAGGAAGCGTAAACAGAAGATTGTATCTGCAGTTAGATGACACTACGGCAGCCAAAGGATCCCAACATTTTTTTTTAATCAGAAAGTCAGTGTCACAGGTTGCAAACTCGCTTGCTGCTCCTGGCAAAGCAAGTGTCATGATCCCTCATTTAAGTTTCTCCTGTTACTCAACACCAAGAACGTATGGAAGCAGAATTAAAATGCTTTAGCTGTATGTAAGATTACTCAACCGTGTTCAAACTGTCTCCCACATCTCTTCTCGGTTTTAACCCTTGATAGAATTTAAACAGCATTAGTTTCTGTTTGGGGATTCCTAATGGAATGATATTTTGACATTTATTTTTGAAAGAAGGAGTCTAAATGTTTGTCCTAGGATAGACTAGAATTTTTGTCTGCCTTAAGGTAACCTAATATCTGATAAATATTTGCCGACGTAACAATTTTCAGACCAAGCAACTTGGAACCTCCAGCTGTTTGGTGGCGTTTTTCCTTCAACATCCTGGTGAATTTGTTTTCCTGGGGATCACTGCCCAGTACGTCCCAGGTAACAACACCCTGACGTATCGCTCTGGGCTTGTGAGGGTCAGGAGTCTGCATGTCAGCATGGACATTTCCCTAACGTCAAACCCATGGCTGGATACTGAGTGTATAGAATTAATCCCGGCCCACAAATCTGTGATCAAATAATTATTCTTGGGTATCTCGGGTGACCCTACACAACTTACAAGGCTCACCATGCTGACCTCTATAGAGAAAGGCATCATGAATTTAGGTCATGCACGTCTACAAAACGTTGTTCTACACGTCCATAACATACTTTGGCTTGTCCTTCTCCCTGTCCCGCTGACCTGTGGCCCTGTGCCACATAGCGCCTCCTGTAGGAGAACTGGGGAGGTAGGTTTATCTAAAGCAGGAATTCCTGTACAGGGCACCGGTCATCACCGTGATGCTGGCCACACATGCAATGTTTTCAGCACGGGCGATAGTTGTGCACATAAGTGTGCATTGTGGAAAGAGATTGTTTTGAGTAGAAACCCCGGCTTGACTCCTTACAGAATCACTTAATCTCTCGTTCCTTATTTGTAAAACAGCTGTCTTACTCCCGGTTCAGGACTGGCGTGATAAATTCAGTACAATACGGATGTGTGCAGAAAGCTCAGTGAGTATCTGGAACTTGCGCTTTGCCACTGAAGTGGTCTCATGATCTTTATTTCAGTCTCTCCTGAGACCAGCAGGGGGAGCAGACTCAGTTAAGGACAACTTCAACTTTCTGAAGCTTTGTAAATTAAAGCTAAAGTCCTCAGCAGGTTGTTAATTACCATAGCAGGATGGGAAAGGGCCTTCATATGGTTGCCAAGTCTTTAGCAGCAGGACCTAGTAACATCTAGATTTTTAGCCTGTTAGGGGTGGCTGTGAGGAAAATGATGTCATGAAGCCCTCCGGTGACAACATTCATGTGTTGAGAGAAGAGACATACTTCATATTTCAGATCACGTTTCCCCCTGTACAAATTTCATTTTCCCAATTTGTGAGATAAAAGCCCCAGAGGGTCGCATGTATGGTGTTTTGTACAGAAGCTATATGTCACGGAGACTGAACACAAGTGTCAGTTTAATTCTCGGGGTGAATCAACTGCAGATTTCTGGACAGCCCCTCCCGTTTCTCTCCCTTCCTGCCTCCCCTACCATTGTTTCTGCTCCCTTTCTTCAGATGTGACAGGCACTGAACACACAAAGAATATTTTCAGTTAATGGGATAGCAGATGAAAGGAATTCAAATATGTCTTTTCGCTTTGACCTATTGTGAAAAGTGGTGAAAGCTATATCCTGAAAAGTTAAGTGCTGTAAAAATGTATTGACTTTTGGTTCACCAGAGAGTTGTTAGGGGTTATGTCCTGAAAACTTTCTGTCACACTGACAGAAGTTAAATAATTCCAATTTCAACTTTCAGGGTCTATTGACTGAAGCTTTGATTAAAAGCAGTTGTCGCATTTCTCCTTAGCAGAGTGGACAGAGGGCAAAACACAAACCTCCCTAGCAACTGATTGTCAGAAGGTATTTACTGAGAACCGTTAGGCAGCATGAGCCTCGGTCAGAGCAAGGGTTGCATGTCCTCAACTATTTATACTCCATAAGTATTGAGAGTATTTATAGATAAACAGAGGAACAGCCAGTTATTCCAGAGCTAGTTTTCCTTAAGATTATTGGTTAAAGTGGCAAATCACTTGGGAACTATGTTTCTTTGGACAGGAAGTAAGAGGCCTTTGAGGCCTGTCATATGGCTACCTGGCATGACATAGTAAACGTTTAAGTTAAGTGTGCATGTGTGCATGATTTCAGTGAATACTCTTTTCTTTTTTGAGACAGGGTTTCTCTGTGTAGCCCTGGCTGTCTTGGAACTCACTCTGTAGACCAGGCTGGCCTTGAACTCAGAAATCCTCCTGCCTCTGCCTCCTGAGTGATGGGATTAAAGGCATGTGCCACCACTGCCCAGCTCAGTGAATACTCTTTAACAGATATATCACTATCTTTCTCTCTCACACACACACATACACACGTTTACTTCTATGAATTTAAATATAATCATTCTCATCTAAACTTTACTTATTTGGGATCATATCTTTAAATTTTTAATTACTTGGAAATTTCACGCATGCATATAGTACGTTTGAAGTGTTTTGATGAAATCTACCCTCCATACCTCCCCTCCAATTCCTTCTCAAATCTTCCTCCATTTTCTACACCCAGCTTCACGTAGACTTTTAAAAACGCATTGAGTCCAGTGAATGCTGCCTGTGTCTGCATGGGTCTACAGTGATGGATTGGAGCATGTATTACTCCACAGGAACTATATCTTGGGAAAAAATTAACTCTCCCTCTTGGAACAGACACCAGTTGCTAATTGCTTCTCAGCTAGAGGTTGGGAGTCTATGGACCCCTCCCCTCCTTTATGGCCGGCATGCCCTTGCACAGGTCCTGTGCATGCAATCACAGATGCTACGCACTCATATGGGTGATAGTCTTGCCATTTCTGGCAAAAGCTCTGCTGCAAATGTCCTCTGGCTTTGATAGTCTTTCTGTTCCCTCTTCCTTGATGGGATCATACCTGATCATTAGCATGACCGCTCTTGGAACTTGATGAATAAAACCCAAAGCTGTCTTAAACTCAGAAATAAGGAGAAGGCCAGGATAGTTTTGATGCTGCAGTTTCATGCACTTTAAGGCAATTTACTTCCTGGGCAAGATAAAAGGCCAATGGTGATCTTCTGTATTTTTTTTTTCATAACTCATATTTTTATGGCAGTAATTTAATATATTATCTAAGCAATTTAATAGTGAATCTAATATTTTCTCAGCACAAGAGTTTTCCCTATCTGCTAAGTGTATTCTCAGATAAATTTGCAATTAGCTGTAGATTTGATTAGATTGTAGATTCTTATAAAGGTGCGTATGACGCCACGAGGGATACATAGATCAATAATTTGGACTAAAACCAGGCTATAATTGTGGTTGTTCTCCGGCAACACGCTTCACCCATCCAGTCCCCATACCGTTCCCATAGAATGTTCTGCCTTACCCCCATGCTCTGTTGCTTTCTTTTCTACAACAAAGTGTTTTAAATTCTCTGTTCATTTAACCCTGAAATGCTGTTTGTTTCCCTTCACTTCTTTGCAGTTAGCCGTTTCCGAATAACATCCACTCAGAACATACTAGATTAGTACAACCATCATTTAAATCCTTTCTTAATTGTGCAGCCATCTTCATTTGGAGTAGCTTTACTTTGGTACACATGGTGTCAGCTGGTGTGACTCAAAATGGTTTGGTCATATCTGCCCAAACGCTCTGGACCTTGGGTGGTTACTTACCTGGGCTGTCCATGGGGACCTCAGTGCCTTGCATTGTAGGCTCTTTCTACATGATTTCCCAGGCTCCTTCAAAGCACAGAAGCTGGGTGTCACAGGGAAGTGTCCCATGAGTTCTATATTTACAATGAAAAGTTTTTGACTATGTTTTTAAATTTTTCTAGACCAACAATGAAAAGATTGCATATAAATAATTTTACTGGTAACCCTTTGAGTACATCCAGGTGAAAAAAAAATTGATTAATCATCAATCACGATGTAATGTATCATTGCATATAAAAAATTTTACTGGTAACCCTTTGAGTACATCCAGGTGAAAAAAAATTGATTAATCATCAATCACAATATAATGTATCATATAAACAAGAAGGTAGGAGGGAATCCATCTTGTGTTCTTCTAAGCCTCAGCTAGTTGAACAACTTCAGCTAGTAAATAATTTCCCAGAGCAAATTTTTAAGGAATAGCAAATATCTTCTTTACATAGCACTTTATCCTTAGTGATACATGCTCTATTTTCTTGCAAATTTCTAAAATTAGAAATAAGCTTGGTCTTTATGCTTTGAAATTCTTCCCTGATCAGATCAAAAGGTATGTGAATTCTACAGTTATCAAGCACAGTTACACAGTGGACAGCCTAGCTGAGGAAGTTTGAGAGAGAAAGAATATTTGTTAAGTGGCCTAAAGACCATTCTGCCCTTGTCCATAATCATCAGCCTGAGACTAAAACTGAAGAGTTTTGAATTGGCAGAGGAGATTTCAAGACGGCCTAGAATTGATTCTGCTGTGTGGTGATTTGTGGTCACTCTTATGCAGATCTATAATGAAATGAGGCAAGCTGAGCAAAGAATAATACAAAATGTTCAGTTTGAGAAGAGTAGGAACACCAGGAAGTGTAACTGATCTAAGTCTCATATCCAAGGAGACAAGAAATGCCTGATGCTAAATGGAATAAAGGGAGTGGCAAGACTCCACCCAGCTAAGCTTCCAATTCGTGAAAAGGAAAAGGAATGCTTAAGCAGTGGGGAAAGCTGCCAACAAGAGAAAGCTGGTGTAAAGGGAATTGAATGAGAGGGCCATGTTCCAGCCCCAGCAAGGTGAGATGTCCTCTGTGGATACTGGGGACCAAAATCGGGTTCTCTGCAAGAGCAGTATGCACTCAATACATAATTGACTCTGATTATTTATATACTAGAGGCTTAAATGTATATACAGAATGTATATATAGGCAGCGTTGTGAAAGAGAAGGAAGCAGGATACGGAGCCCTCTGGTTGGCTAGGCATTGCCGTGCAAAGAGTAAGATGCCAATTTCTGGTTTTGTCCTGTGTAGGATTGCTAAGGATGAGTGGTGTGCTAATCAGACAGATAACAGGAAATGTGTGTTAATAAACTCCCTACTAACTGTATGGGACTTTGAGAATATAGTCTTCATAGTCTGCATGCCTCTGAAGGAATCATTGTTTCATGAACAGTGATGACAATTCTAGTTCCTATAAGAAAGTTCTAGAAGTTTCTATTCCTCCACAAACATCATGACCAAGAAGCAAGTCTGGGAGGAAAGGGTTTATTCAGCTTACACTTGCACATTGCTGTTCATCACCAAAGGAAGTCAGGGCTGGAATTTAAGCAGGTGAGGAAGCAGGAGCTGATGTAGAGGCCATGAAGGGATGTTTCTTACTGGCTTGCTTTCCCTGGCTTGCTTAGCTTGCTTTCTTATAGAACCCAAGACTACCAAGCCAGGGATGGTACCACTCACAAGGGGCCCTCCCCCTTTGATCATTAATTGAGAAAATGCCTTACCGCTGGATCTCCAGGAGGCATTTCCTCAAGGGAGGCTCCTTTCTCTGTGATAACTCCAGCTGGTGTCAAGTTGACACATAAAACCAACCAGTACAAGAAGTTAAAAAATGAAACAAAATCTCCAAAACCAAAGCAAAACAAAATTGCCACTAGATCCCCTTTGATATTTCTAAAATCATCTCTTCCTAAATCCATACCTAAGACAGCATTCTGAAAGTGACAGTACAGGAGCCTAACTCTGCAATGAGTGGGGACAGCAGAACAGCGTTGGCTGAATGTGCTTGTTTCTTTACACATAAAGCCCAAAGGTTACAGAGAGATTGTCCCTTTCAAGTGCTTCACACATGTGGTGAATACCTGCCTCTCAGCTTTTCAGATCTAAGATGGTGCACTCTTTGACGATCAATTTAATATATTTTGTAATGAAACAAAATGAAAACCACAGACAAACAAACCAAAACCACTCTCCTGTTTCTTCCCGTTTTCCTCAGAAATGGCCTCTGTCTAAATGATATCACCATTTCCCATAAGGTCTCTACAATTCAAACGAGCACTTTTCCTTATTTTTTGGAATTTCTTGAATACACGGGAGTTTTACATTTTAACATGGGAAAATTTATACCTTTTCTTTGTGTTTTGTAGTTTCTAAAACATTTCTTCCTAATCTGGGATGAAAACAAACTTATGTTTTCTTCCCATATCTTTGAATAGTTTCAAATATCGAAGTTTTTAGTTGTCTTGGAATCTATTTCTCATTAAAGTGAGAATAAAGATTTAATTTACATTAGATTTGTTTTGTCCACACGAATAACCTAGCTTTGCTATTCTACTATTTTTTGGATTTATATACTAGACAGTTTAATTTGTATAAAGTAATTGAAGAAAATTGTAAATCTTGAATTATTATGTACTGACTTTGTATCAATTCACTTAT
Organism: Rhynchomys soricoides; assembly: GCA_019843965.1. Lineage (NCBI taxonomy): Eukaryota > Metazoa > Chordata > Mammalia > Rodentia > Muridae > Rhynchomys > Rhynchomys soricoides. Next base: position 7,280,632 of record JADRCH010000066.1, on the reverse strand, counting down.
TTATACAAGAAATTGTATTAGCATTTAATTTGAATTTATCTAATTACTAGAGATCTATATAATATTTAGATTTTTTATTAGTGAACATTGTACACCTTTTCATCTTATGGGACTTTTATATTATTGAATAAGACTTAACAATTTTCTATATAAGCCATGTGAGAATTACCCCTGTGTAGTTCTTATAGTGGCACCATACCATGAATTATATTTTCTAATTGGTTATTTTGAATATATAGTGAAATTGTTATTGATCTCTAATTTACAATATTTAATAACATACTTTTCAATAAAAAATAGACATTACATTGACTCAAATTAAGATAATGTCATGGTTTATCTAGATATAAATACAGATTAACAATTTACCACATAACAATGCTAACGAATAAATTACTGCTCTTTTACTTTAAGGTCATAACATGTTGGAGTTTGTTTGGCAAAGATTTAATGACCTCATCTAGTGCCAGCTTAAAGTGAGTTGGATAGGGCAGTTTTACATTATATTATATAACTGCTTACTTAAAAAAATCTTGATAGCAATCAATATTGCTGTAAATACCAAAAAAGATCAAGGATTAATTTGAGACTTCAAAATTAATTATTTCTCCAGCTTTTATGCTTTGGGTTGTAGAATTCAAATTAGGTTATTCCTATGGACTAAGTTTGTACGACCTCCCATGTTTGAACCAAAGTGTATATGAGGGAATTTAATTATCAAGATTGATATCCAGGGAATTATAATAGGCCAGCTGACACAATGTTTCAAAAATCAAGGTTGTCAGCAGCTGGCCTGAGTCAGTCTCTATAATAGTGTGGTCCTGAGTTCACACCAGGAGGACCACTGTATACACAAGGACCCTTCGACTCAGGCCCACTTTATATCTTACTATGGCTATTTGTACAGCTATACAAGGCATGAAATCTTGTGTGTAGTTCAACTCACTTTCAAAAGAATCCATGTCAGAACATCTTTTTAATCATTTGAAAAAAATAAGTTCAGTTCCAAGCACACTCAAGGTGGATTATAAATGTAAAAATAGCTTTAGTGTTTATGTGTGTGAGCGTTTTGCTTGTGTGTTAAGTCTGGGCCCTACATGCATGCCTGGTACACGCAGAGATCAGAAGCAGGTGTTGGCTCTCCTGGAACTGGAGGGACAGATGGTTTGTGAGCCACCATGTGGGTGCTGTGACTAGAACTTGGGTCCTCTGCAAGTACAAGAAATTCCCACCATACATGTGGGGAGCTTTTTCAACTTTTGTGTGGGAAAAATCTTTCTAATGACCAACAGTAATTCTGAGCTTAAAGGTTGACCAAACATTTCCACAGAACTTTTTAATAGTAAACTGAAACAATAGTGTTATATTTTGGCAAACATTTTAAAACGATAACTCCTACCTTTAGTATGATCATGAATGAAGATGTCAATAATTACTATTCTGTATTGCCGCTTCTCAGGGGAAGTCTTGCAATGCTAAATAAAACACCCTGAGTGTGTGAGTTGGGGGGACCTTCATGGTGCCCCCCATACGTTAATAAACATTAACGTTTATAAGAAGGGATACTAGAGAGGAGGGCTTCTCTCTCTCTCTCACGCGCGCGCGCACGCGCGGTTGCTCTGGCTAGCACCTTGACTCCCAAGTCCTGGTTCTACAACTGCGGGAGGCATCTGCTACTAAGTCCCTCAGTCTACAGTGTTATGTTTCAGCCACCTAAACAAACTGATAGAAATGAAACAATGCTTATTCCTTCGTTATCTTAGCATTGTCTCTAAATATTCTATGACAAACACATTCCATTCAGAACATGAGAGAACACTTGAGGATGCATGATTATGATATCAGAAAAACTCTTCAGCATACAGATGATTCTGTGAGTTAAAGCAGTCATGTAAATCTTGCCTGTGATTTCCTCAATGTCTGCTTATTACTTTCCTCTATACATTAATTGGCCTATGGTTAAACTTAACACGATATATTGAACACTTCTTAGTGTGGAATGTCTAAGATTGATAAGGCTGCTGACAATAACACCGACACGCAGGTTTGCTTTCCCCTACCTGACTGTAATTACTATTTGTAAACCATCTTATTATATGTCCAATTATAGTGAATAATCATCATTCTGCCTTAGAACTGCATGCATTTTATATTACTTTCTTGCCCAATACATTTTATAATTATTGGTGTGTCTGTCCCCTTTCTGCTTTTAAATTTCTAAAAAACCACTTTAAGCTTAAAGTACCTTTTGTATGGCTATAGTTATGTCTAATTATACCAGAGTGAGGTTCGATGTCATGACAGTATGTGATGATTAACACGTACACATGCTTGTAGGAACAATATACACATGCTTTTTGCCACTTAGTGTTGTTAACAAATCTATCTCTTTTGTAAACTTATAAGCTATAGGAAACCCACACAGATAGACCAAGTAGTTTCCATCCAGATAAGTAGACCTGCCAATCAGGAGCCTAAGCTCTCACTTGCTACCTATTCCAGAGGATGGGGTTCCTCTCCTGTGCCCTGGGATTGGGACTCAGCTCACCCACCAGGACTTAAGGGTTTCAAGTGTACACCTAAGACATTTTTTTCTCCTAATCGTACTTAACTTTATTCTTTACCTGTGAGATATGTGTGTGTGTGTATGTGTGTGTGCGCGCGTCTTGTCAAGTCCAGACATTACTACATCCAGGGCAGCTCTAGAGAAGCAACCCACAGATGTTCCAATCTTCTCTCACAAATACAGATGCTTCTATTGGACCTGCTCCTTCCTATCTATCCACAGATGGTTCCACAGACCCTGGACAGCAGGGAAACAGCCAATTCTCCTGCGACTGGACCAACATCCCCATGCCCATTTTCTTAGGTGTCCGAGAGACACATCGCCCCAGAGTCAGTAGGAAGGAGCTAAAGATAATGATGACCCTACTCCTGCTTCACCATCACTTCTTTCTAATTTTTCCTTTTTAAACTAAACCAAAACGGGGGTAGGGGGGAATGTGGGCATTTCATCTTGGCTCTGCCCCACAGTTACCTGGCAACAGACAGGTATGCCTGACTTACTATAAAGGGGGCTGCTTGCCCCTCCTCTCTCTCTTGCTCTTGCTTGTTGGAGGATTTTCCCTGTCCAATTACATTAGGGCAATAGAAGCACTGTGATTGGACAGGGAACGGGGAGGTGGAGCTAAGGGTTACACGGGGGTGGGAGGGTGGGGGGGGAGAAGGAGGATGGCTGCAGATGTGAACTGGCATAAGCGCCACCGTTGGTTATGTTATCAAAAAAGTTAGAATTTTGGGATAATTTGTCTAATCTAGGTGGGCAGCTTTTATCATTATCAATTGGCTCTGAAATTATTGTATTGGCATCTTGTAAATTGTGTTTTTATTGATACATTAATCTGATTGGTTAACTATATGCTTAAGACTTTTAATTCTGCCGGGTAATTGGGTGTTAAGATGGCTGATTCTGGGGTGCGTAGGGTGTTACGTGGTAGCGAGAAGAACTCGGTCCCTCCCTGCCGGAGAGATGGTGGGTAGAGGGACCACAGAGTGAGATGCATTGGGCAGGAGCCCTGTGGCCTGGCCTGAGCTCCCGGCCTGCGGTTGTCCGCACTAGTGTGGGAACATGCCTCTACTCCTTTATTATTTCCTGCAACACTTGCTCCCTTCTCTTCTCTTGCTCCTGCTCCTTACCCTCCATCTCCCCATTCCCCTCCCCCTCTCTCTCCACGTGCTCATAGCTGACCTCTGCTCCTCTACATTCGCTCTCTCTCTCTTTCTCTCTCTCCCTTCCTCCCTCCCTCCCTCCCTCCCTCCCTCCCTCCCCATGCCCCAATAAGCTCTATTCTATACTATACCTGTCTTGTGGCTGGTACCTGGGAGGAAGGGATGCCTCAGCATGGGCCCGCAGAGGCACCCCTCCCCCACACCATACCGCGCCTCCACCAAACATATCCCTGGCTTCTCTATCTTTTTATAAAACACAACAACCTTTCATCCTATGGTCTCAACATCCCCATGTTGGTGAGGTGAAGAATAGAGAGAGGAGGGATTCGTGTTTCATTGTGGGATTGGGAAATACGGGGTTGTCACCAGTAGGCTGAGAAGCGTGTGCTGCAGACCAGCTCTCTTCAGAGACAGAAATTCACAGGGTCTACAGAGCATTCCAAGTGCCTGACCCTGTGATGTCTGTTCATCACCCAAACTACCTGATGTCTGCGGACACACCCACTACATTGTATATAGTGTGTTAGTTTATATAATTATATATTTATATATACACCCCACCTTGCCAAAGTGCTGGAAGCCAGACAATGTGCATTCCCAGATTTCCTACACTAAGATGCAGGCACATGACTTCACTTCCCCTAACTATGCTGTCCTGGGGAGACAGACTTAGGGGGACCACATCAGGAGGCAATGCACGTGAGAATGTCAATCTTTTGGCTAGCCCGATTTATAAAGATTCATTTCCTGGAGGCCAGAGTGATAATGTTTCTGCCATCCAGTCTCAAGCAGTTTACTACCAGAGTAGTATTCCCAGTGTCTGCTAGAGGAGCGGTTGGGGACAGCTCAGGGATGCTCAGGTTTACAGCTAATAGTCCGCTTTTAGTTCCATTCCCCTTCAGATTTGCAAAAGAGAAAAAAGGAAGGAAGGAAGGAAACTCTGTATTTACAATGTTACAATCAAGACGTCTTACCAACACGGTAAGAGTTGTCCTCCTCAGAACAAAACAAAACCCTAGTGGAACCTCAGTATCCGCTCTTTAACCTGAGTGGTCAACCCTCCTGTTTAGAGACGCTGAAAGGGAGAAAGGTCATGTGAATCAGTGCTGCTTGTTCATTTCCAGAGCTTCAGTGATAGAAAAGAAAAGAACTTTCCATACAAACAATTCCTCTGCTCGCGAGTTATCAGCAAAATTCATTCTTCCTGTTTCCTTAGTTTCACCTAATCAGAGTATTCAGACAGAACCTAGGAAGCCTCCTTAGGATCTGCTTATTAACACACGGTTTGATCTTTGCAAATCTTTGACACTCATTTGTTGGGTCCTTAACCACTTACTGCCCAGTGTGTAAATGTCCTAAACGTCTATTTAACGCTGCATGTGGCGCTGACTTTCACAAAAACTGGGAAATCAGCCAGAGTACATCCCCAACATCAACATCAGCAAGGGAGTGTTTTTATGAGCTCTCTTGACAAGTGCTTGTTCAGGATGGAAGAAGGAAGGCCAAGACACACTTCCACTTTCCGGGATAATAGAGAAGCATCAGGCTCCCGATGGCTGGAATTGGAATGTAAAGCGATCGTGATTGCAATGATAACCAGTGTTTCATATATCATACTGTTTGTATCCTCAAAGTAACTTTTATTTTTCACTTGATAGAATACTATGCCACCATAAACATTTATGTGTTATGAAAGTTATTATTCTTTTAGCTAAAATTTATTGGACAGTTAGTATATGCCAGTGTTAAGACTTTGCATCCTGTGCTCATTAGTTACTCTTGACAGCATGGAGCCGATATTGCCAACTGTATTTAGAGATGAAGTGATTCCTAGGGAGGTTAATTAATTGTCCAAGGAAATACAACTACTAAACCACGGAGGTGGGACCTGATCCCAGGCTAAACATGAAAATCCCTTCAGTGAATTATGAAGGCCATGAGTCATCTTGCTAATGGTTTTATGTGAAGAGCCAAAGGAATAAAAAGATGCTTATACTATGAAGCAGCTCTATGAAAGTGTGTGTGTGTGCTCACCTCACGTAGACAGAAGCTTGGAAGGGGACACTTCACGTGCTTCTTGCTTTTGTGTCTAAGAAGCTAAGACAACGAGGTGGCTGAGAAGAAACCTATAGGGAGACGAGATGGGTGGATTGCGTGTGCGTGTGCACGTACACGCAATCGTTTTAAACAAGTTAGGAAACTTGAATTGCATTCACTAAACACAGACTACCCAGGGTCAGAGCACTGGCTCTGTTTTCTATGTCATCCGACAGTGGGAATCTCCCTGACCCAGTTATAATAAATCTCTTTGGTTTTGTAATAAAAAGAGGGATGTGGTAACATAACACAACAGGATAACAGAGAGTATGGATTTCAGTCACCCCGGAAGTGGAGCGTAAACAAAGCCCAGGGGAACAGGAAACCAGTACTTCCTCCACCGCCTTCAGGGCTGGGTCCTTACACCTCCAGGGGCAGGTCTGGATTGTCAGGTCCACGGGCATTGTAGAAACAGCATTTAAAGGTCACGATCTGATGTTGACTGTCACAGCAGGAAAGGCAACAGTTTATTCAGTCCAGGAAGGAAGCGCATTATCTGGGAGTCCTGCAGATTATCTTCTTCCTTGAGTTGTGAAATTAACAGGCTCTTTTGAAAAATGAGGACTTGGGGAATGTCCGCTTGTGAGATACGCCTAGACATCAGTTGGTCATCGGTGCAGTGGCTGGTGCCTTTTTACCTTCCAGAGTAAATGGCAGGAAGAGAGAAGGGCAACTGAAGGATAAATACAAGGACTCAAGTGATGGCGGTTCTGGGAGGGAATTTCCAGGAGGTGTCTGTGACATGATCCAAAGAGAAGGACATGCATATATGAGCAAGAGGGTAGAAAGCCATCTGTATGAATACTTGAGCAAATATCTAGATAGAATTTTTTTAAAAAGTTTAAGCATGTTTTCCCCTGTGATACCTACTGATGCTAGTCAAAATTGTTTAATTTACCACTTTTGCAAGTCAGAATGACATGCTAGATTCTGCTGTCACTACAGACATATGATCTTTCATCCCGATAGCTCATGTTTTTCAGAGTGATAGGTTTGGGCTGGAGAGGGTGCATCCTGCTCTTGCAGAGAACCCAAGTTCAGTTCCCAACACTCACATGGGGTAGCAAGCAACCACCTCTAACCAGCTCGACTGGATTTGACATTCTCTCTGGACTCATGCATTCACACATGGCAGGTCTCCATACAGTCACATAATTAAATCTTAAAAACCATAGTTTTATTCAAAGGGGCAACAGTCAAAGAGCTCATATGTAATAGGAAAAATGTTTTATTTCATGCTTTGAGAAGGAAAACTTCAGCATTATACAGCAGTTCAGTGGAGGTTTGTAGGTAGGAATTAATAATAATAATAATAATAATAATAATAATAATAATAATAACAATTAAAAATAATAAGGCAGGTGGCTGGAGAGAAGGCTCAGTGGCTAAGAGCACTGGCTGCTCTTCCAGACATAATGTTGAGCTTTTTTTCAAATCAGGTAGGGGAGACACGGGGCAATATTTTTCTTTCTCAGTTCCTTCATTTCTTCAGAGATCACAAGTTGTCCTATGCAGAGGCCTGCAACCAACCTGAAGATTCCTGTCAACAGCCACATGAATGCCCATGGAAAGGAACCCAGAGGCCCTGGCTGGTAGCTTGGCTTAACAGAGACCTTGTGAGAAATCTTAAGAGAGAATTATGAAGCCAATTCTCCACCCTGGATTCTTGGCTCTCAGAAATGGTGTGATAATGAGTGTTTGTGGTCTGAATCTGGTGATAATTTGCATCCAGCAATATACACCTACTCCTGAAGAAATGGTGGACATTTTAGAATCCATGGTGGGGGGGGAGGGGTTCTCAGAAGTCACCTAGGACAGAGGTGAACAGTTAAGGGACAGAGCAAAGCCACAATGTAAGAGAATCAGAGCTCATATGCCTTAACTGTTTTGAAATCTCAATGAAAAGTTCACTTTGGATTCTGTGAACATTTACTGAGTGTCCATTTTCTGTTGGCTCAGGTTTTTTTTTCCAGATTCACACTGGATTCGAACCGTCGAAGGCCTGCGTCCTGTGTAGCACCCCTGGTGAAGGCATGTAGGTGGTTCTGCATCATGGGAAGTAGGTCAGAGTGGATCCTGGGGACTCCATGTGAACTGTGGGGGTTGACAGACATAAAGATGCTTCCGGATTCCCCCAGGACGGGGTGCTTATCTTCACAACCACGCTTTAGAGCAAATGGGACTTCATTTTTGCTGAAATGAAATTTTCCATACGTTGTATTTCAATCATGCATTGTCCTTCTCCAGTCCTTCCAGATCCTCTCTCTTCCCCACCCACCTAACTTTGCTCTTTTTTAAGACAAAAAATACCAAAATAAAGCAAATTTAAAAACAAGTCCGTAAAAATATCATTGAATCCATTCTGGGTTGGCCAGCTGCCGCTGGGCATGGTCCTATATACCCAGGAGTGTGGTTGAAACCCCAATGTAGAAACCATATTTTCCCTTGGCCAGCGGGTGTCAGCTGCATTAGTTTCTTGGTTGGGGTGGGACCTATGTCCACTTCCTCTGCCAGGGCAGCTACAACTCCCAATGTCTATGCAAATGGCCTTGTGCTAACTCTTTCCTACGAATTCTTGTTTAGTATATATTACCTACTCTATTGGCATTCTTCTTCTCATGCTAGAGATGAACACACAGGGGCAAGGCCAGTCTGTCTTGAGCCACATAGCTCTTAAATGACAGAACCAAGGAATGATGAGCGGAGTGGTCTGAGGGAAATGCCTGACCTTTGAACTTACTCTGGGCATGGTTAGAAGAAGCTGTTGTGACCTGTCGACTCGTACCTTTTAGCATTTAGCCCATTTGGAGGTGGGGGTCTTGCCGTCGTCTTCTTCTTCTTCTTCTTCTTCTTCTTCTTCTTCTTCTTCTTCTTC
>JADRCH010000066.1:7249958-7271921 GCA_019843965.1 Rhynchomys soricoides | reverse complement strand
TCTTCTTCTTCTTCTTCTTCTTCTTCTTCTTCTTCTTCTTCTTCTTCTTCTTCTTCTTCTTCTTCTTCTTGTTTTTCGAGACAGGGTTTCTCTCTGTAGCCCTGGCTGTCCTGGAACTCACTCTGTAGCCCAGGCTGGCCTCGAACTCAGAATCTGCCTCCCAAGTGCTGGGATTAAAGGAGGTGTTTTCTTATTCACACAGAACCCCTGACCCACTGCGGTTGACTCCAGCGATGATGCTGCAGCATTTAAAAGTTCAGTTTTTTCAAACAGACCACTTACACAGTCTACAAAAGTAGACTCATGGATAATGTGGCTTCCTTGTCAAGGCCCAAGTTTGCTGTACATGGATGGTCTTCTGAGGTTGTCCCGTGCGGTCATGACATGCTCTCTCCACTGCTCCTGGCTCCCTGATGGAGTGCTTTAATTTGTTCCTCACAGAGCCCAGTGGCTTCACCGCTTTGCATCATTTATAACGCATGCTGTCCACTTTCTTGCACTATTTTATTTCTTAAGGCACTTTGGGCACCAGTTTACATGAAAGATGTTATTTGAAATGAAGTTATATTGAAAGCTATATTATCATAATTCCCTTCTCGATTTGGTCCCACCGTGTCTTATACAGTGGCTCGATGTTGGATGCAGTGCTGAAATTTAAGTGGAAAGGGTGTCTAGAATTGATGCTGGAGCAATCCACTGTTGAGTTCTGTTTTCAATATATTGCACGGTCTTCCCCGACATCCATCTTACTCATTTCTGGGGGTGGGGGGGATTGGCACTGTGTGCATAGCTCCAAGTCCAGCATAAGCAGGAAGCTGTTTGACCTTTAGGGTGGCATTGCAGGGTATAGCTGAATAGAGCTGAGGTTATGGGTGGTTGATATTGATCTGTTCAGTCAGTCATAGACTAATTGTTTTGGTCTTATTGTTTTTGCTGTCTGTTCATTCTGTTCCTTTGCTGTTTGTTTTGGAGCGCTGTAATATTTTTGGATACAAAATATGAAGTTAAAATATGCTGACAGTTTCTCTGAATATTAAATGAGATGATATATGCAAAAGCACTCTGTAGATATTTAATGTTCCGTTTGTGCTCGCTCAGGAAACTCTCTGTGTCATCTCTATCTCTCTCTCACTCTCTCTCTCTCTCACACACACACACTCATATGAAATGAAAGTTTCTGGATATGTCATGTGATGCAGACTCACGTGGTGTTTTGCTGAAGCAAGACTCCATGGGTTTGGGGGAACACATGATATTTGGAAAGAGTATAAATCAAAGAACAGCGACCGGGCACTTGCCACTTGCATAGCTAGTTTTTTTAATGCTTAGTTGGTCTCAAGTCTTCATCTTCGCTGATCTCTGATTCATTGAGAGAGACACAGCAGCGAACTTCTGGCATCCTGGCTGATTTTAGTCACTCCCATCTGACTCGTGGCAATTTGGCAGAGGCCTGGCTGTTTCTGCTGGATGGTACCGCTGTTGCTGATTTGTGTTTGTTATCATAACACTACTAAACTGCTGGTATCTTGACAAATATAGATTAAAATCACCTCATAAAACTACTTGTAAACAGGTCCACATCTCCTTGTCCTATTTACCATCTTTCCTCTCCTACCTTTGCAGGGTAGGCTAGAAGTGTGTATGTGTGTGGGGGGGGTGTCAAAGCATTTAAAAACCCTTATTAAAAGTAGATTTTAAAAATATCTAAGCCCACACACCCACATACACACTCACACACATACACACTCACACACAGTGCCAACTCCAGATTCTATTTATTTATTTATTTAATTTTCCCCTCTTATTGAAAATATTTTTTCCTCACGTAATATATCCTGATTAGAGTTTCCCCTACCTCTAGTTCTTCATCTCCTCCTCAACCCTTCTCCTATCTAGATCTACCTCTTTCTGTATTTCAATAGAAAAGAACAGGTTTCTAAGAAACAATAGTAAAATATAACAAAATAAAATATAAGAAGATAAGACAAACACTATGACATCAAAGTTGGACAAAATAAATCCTGAGAAGGAAACGAGCCTAAGAGAAGGCAAGACCCACTGTGTGTCGCATGTGGTGGGTTGATCAACTTGGCTGCCATCTACTCCATCTATGAGCTGTTGGTATCATTGGAGGAAACAGTGTTGCAGAACCAGATCCAAGAACAAGTCATCACCATCTAGGATGAAAACCTGAAGCATGATTGTGAGGAAGCCAGTGTCCACCACTGCAGAGAAGCTCCCAGGAGCTCGAGAGACTATGGAGGCTCTGAGGGGAGACGAGGTTGTGGCAGAGGAGTCTACAGGCCCGCAGCAGTATCCTAGAAAAACTTGAAGAGGACAGTTTCATGGGAAGATGCTTTATAAAGTAGACTTCTGAAACTGGAAGGAAAGATGGCGGAACAGAGTGGCTGCATGGAGGAGAGCCTCAAAACTACAGATAATGAGGCTGTGGTTCATGCTATAGGCGGAACTCCCATGGAAGTCCATGTCATTGCTGCAACTGTACTGACTATAAAGGATTAAGAAGCTTCTTTTGCTGGGTATCGATGACTTCAGATTCACAACTAAGACTGAGAGACATAGAAGGCTTCTGTGACAACCCTCCCACCTCTTCCCCCCACCAAAGGAACAGTCTATACAGGAAGCCATTGAAGAGAACTCTTAAAAATTGTGATAAGGATGCTGAAATGTTGCTTTTCACAGTTGATGGCTTCTGGTTGGGGTGTGGATGGGGAAGAAGTCAGTTGTCTTTAAGGGGCTAGCCACTGAGAGTGTGACCATGCTCCAGTAAGTATATGAGCAATAGAAATTAGACTTTTGTTTTTTATTTTCTTCCTTTTTTGGGGGGAAAAGTCATAAGGGAGGTGGGGGGTATGTGGACCTGAGAAGACCAGGAATTGATTAGGATTGGGGTGCATTATGTGAAATTTCCAAATAATGAATAAAAACATAAAATTAAAAACAATCCTTCCTCCTCCCCCCCCAAAAAACCACTAAACAAGAAGCCATAATCTATATGCAAAGTACCTGGTACAGAGAGAGAAAGAAAATGGGGAGAACCAGTAGGCTGGGCTATCTAGTTTCAGGTTCTTGATCACCCAAGCAGTATTGGATATGGCTTCCACCTTGTGGAGTGGGCCTTAAGTTAAGTCAACTTATGAGTTGGTTACTCCCATAAACTTTGGGCCACCATTGCCCTAGCAAATTTTGCAAGGTGGGCAGCTTATAGATCAAAGGCTTGGTGTTTTTTACATTTCTCTTTTAGTGGTATGTGGAGTCTCTTCCTGTACCAAAGATGCTAGAACCTAGGGGTGAAGGCTCTATGTGGGCACCAGCTCAACTTCTCCATGTTCAATGAGTCCATGTACAGGTGCTACCTTCAGCAGTGGGGCCTTGCTGTCACTTGTGGAGAGCACAGATTTTGGGGGAGGGAGGGGTTGGTATTGGAGCCAGTTTTTCATAGGCAGTTGTAATTGAGCATCAGAAGCTACATTCCAGACAGATCATGGGGTTTTTTTTTTTCAATATATGCAGTGCATTACTTTGACTAAAATATAAGAGAGTTAAAATTTTGAAAAGTAGAACTGATCTCAAGGCTCTGTCATTCAGTAACGGGCCCTGTTGGTGAGACACAGAATAGGGTCGAGGTGCCCAATTCTGCTGTGTCAATCAAATGGGATAAGGCATGTGGAAATATTTTTGTCAGGGTGTTGCGTATATTTCAAGATTATTGTCACTGGACTCTTCTGTGTAAGCTTATGTTGAGCCTCTCACATCAGGAAGAAAAACATCTCTCATGCAAATGCTATGTTAAGTCACAGGAGTAGCTAGCTTAGTTTAAAACTTTCAGAAAATAGTGTTCACTTTTAAATTTTATCTTATTTTAAAGTGTGTGTGTGTGTGAGTGTGTGTGTGTGTGTGTGTGTGTGTGTGTGTGTGTATAGGTGTCCATGGATTCCAGAGGCTTTAGACCCACTGGAACTGGAGGTACAGGTGGTTTTGAACCACCCAAGTGGTGCTGGGAACTGAACTCAGGTCCTCTGGAAGAGCAGAAGAGCAGACCTTGATCTTAACCTCTGAGCCATCTGTCCAGCCCCACCATTAATTATTGTTTTCACAAGTTTGATTATCCTTTCTTAATATCTTTTCATTAAAAAAATTCTTTATTTACTCTGTTTTTCTTCCAAAGGCCAAGCATGTGCCCTGGTGGTCATTTCTCTTTGCTTCCTGTCTCTGGGTCCTCCCTTCATCCCTCTTCCCCATGTGACTCTTTCCTTCCTTCTGCATGTACCATGCACCAACCATCTGGAGTCTCACCAATAAATTCTCTGAATTAAGAGAAACTTTGTCAGGGATTCTGTAGCTGCACCCTAGGGAAGATGGCTGAGGTTTTACTGTGTGGGCTTCCCTTTAAGAGCATTGCTATAAAAGAAAATGGTCCTGAATCATAACTTGTGCTTCTCCTCAGTTTACAGAGCTCCTTCGGCAGAACAAGCTCTACAGAAAGAATCTCAGATAGACACCTAATAAAAGAAATTCAGCTCACATTAAAATACAAGAATACCAGATGGTGGAGTTTAAGTATTATTCAACTACTGTTTATCCTACCCAGCACTCATTTTAAATTCAACATTTTTGAGAATTATTCTTGGAACCACAGTTGTATTTCATTCAGATAACAAGCTTAGTTTGGAGTGAATCACCAGAATGCACCCGTCAACTCCATACTTTCTTGGTTATTGTTAATTTGGATTGCAACTATTAGTTAAAGTTGAGAGGCTTTTGAAGCAAATCAACATCAAACAATCATGGACAATAATTGGTTCAGCAATCTGCAGGGAGGGCAAATCATTAAACTTTACAGGGTGGAAGAATTCGCCAAAGGATACAAGGCTCCATCTGCCAAAGCCCGAGCACTCAACTGTTTGCTGAGTGTGCCTCTTCCTCTGTAGCAGCCTGCCCACTGAGTAGGCATTTTTTCTTGCTTTCCTCTAAGGTCTGTGGTGTAACTTTTAAGTGGATATAAGAGGCAGTTTCATCTTCCACGCTTCTTCATATGAATCATTGGGAAATCAAATACAAGGGCATCTCTAAGCACATCCCAAGCCCCGTGCAAAGTCGTAAGGCTCAAAGTCACGATTTCTGCATCACTACACGTATAGACTGCCCTGACGCCGGTCTCGGCCACACGTGTATTTTATTCACGGCCTTTTAGAGAAAATGAAGCTCTCCTGCTTCAAGTTACTAAGAGAAATATTAGGAGACCTTTTAAAAGAACAACACCCATGCTGTTGCTAACAGCCAGTGCATTGACAGCTTGAAGCATTTTTCACTCCACGTTTAAAATTCATCTGAATGAAAAAGGTTGAATTCAGTGTGACACATCTTCAGGGCCTGTGAAGCTTTTATATGAAGAAAAAAAGAAAAGGGCTTAAAAATCTCCTTCTGACTTTGTTTGTGAACCTTCCAAATTGTGAAAGCAATGGAAGTTCCAGGCTTCATGCTGGCACTCACTGTGTGTCAGAATGCTGTGCTGGGAAACTCGCTCCCGCACCAACCCTGCAGAGAATCCCTAGCTCACATGCAGGGAGACATCTCAGCAAAGTCAGCAGCACACGCCAGAATCACAACACAGCACCACCTCACATCAGAAGCTTAGTGTGTTTTTCCTACTGCAACATGCCTGTCCCTTGGGCATAGTAGATGTGAGACCGTGTGAGGGAGTTTATAGTCACTCTTTAAATTGATATTCCAGAGATGAAACCACAATGTATTTTTTTGTAAGACACCCACTACAAAGCTCATCTTAGAATACATCTTTTTGCCCAGATCCGCTCTCTTACAGTTTGTGAGCTCAGACACAACACCTAACAGCAGAGGTTCTCAATCTTCTTGATGCTGCAACCCTTCGATACAGTTCCTCATGTCGTGGTGACCCCAATCATAAACTCATTGTGTTGCTATTTCATAACTGCAATTTTCGCACTGTTACAAATCATGATATAAGTATCTGATATGTAAGCTATCTGATATGCAATCCCTGGGGAGGGGGATCGGGACTCACAGGTTAAGAACATGCCTTACAGGGCTACGTCTGGTGAAGTGAATGAAATGAGTTGAAAAATCCTAAACATTCCCATGGGAAAGCAAGTGCCTATGGCTTCAATGAAAGTCTTCTTACATTCAAGTGATTCGCTCCAAGTCTCCTGCTCCTCATTTGTAAGGGAAATGATTACAGAACCTCATCCTTGGAGGGGATGGTTCTTCATGGACGAGTCTGACCTTTCTGTGTGTCAAGAGAGCAGAGGCCCTGATCACCTCTCTCCTACATGGTAAATAGCCCTGCAGGTGAGTGACGATTTCTCCCTCTGGAACTCGCAGCAGAATGCTCTGCTTACTCTCCGTTTTATGAGATTCAGCTTTCCTGAGTTTGAGTGAGTCTCTCTCCTGTAATGTAACTATTCCTATGCATTACCCCTTGGATTAACTGGGTAAGTGAGGCTTGGAGAGGTGCTTTAAGAAACTGTTTGTGCTCTGGTTACTCCTACGTCCCTGAGTAATAATGTCCTTTGTCTTGGATCCAAGCATCTTCAACTAGAGTCCATTAAAAATAGAGGGTTAATTGATTAACTTGCAAGTAGAGCAAACTATTATCTCTGCCACAGTCCTTGATATTTCAGATGGCTGTAGCAATTAAATGTCAAAAATCATAGTGACTAGTGCACTGAGACTACTAGATACATAGTATCTAGTATCTATCTAGTGTATAGATACATAGTATCACTAGTATATAGTGAGCTGTTAATTCCATTAGTACCTCAAATCACACCAACAATTAGATCATCACTAACACAGTATTTTTGTATTTGGCCTGAGTTAACTTTAGACGGTCTCTTTGTTTTCAAGAGATAATTTAACAGTGGTAATCCTTTGAAGGGGTCCCCATGCCACTTCAGTTGGCAGCAATGGAGAGCCGAATAAATTCTGTAAAGATTGGGTCCATGAACCATGCATGGTAGCACATGCTTGCTTCTGAGCAGCACTCAGAAGGCAGAGGCAAAAGGATCTGCACACATTCAAGGCCAGTTAGACCTTTAAAGCAAGAGGTAATTGAGGACTACACAGTGAGACCTTGTCCCACACAACGGAAGCAAGCCTCAAATCCCAATAGACTGGTGGTTTTTTAATATTTCGCCTCTGTTGCTCAGGCAAGTGATATATAAATTATATAAATACTCCCAAGGCATAGCGTGTCTTATGGTGTAGCTTCGATACAGATTTTATCTTATAATTCAGTGTTGAGGAAAATTATTAACCCAATCAAATAACTGGCATTCAACTGTCTGCCAAAATTTAATGACTCAAAACCACCAAAGCCTATAGTTCTTTATGTGCTTGATCAGAGGAACACTGAAAATGTGATTTTAAGCCATCTGTGAGCCATATAACTTACTGATACAGAAATAAGTTAAGAAATACAAATGATACTGTAGCTCTGATAAGTGTGGAATCCGTCTGGAATCCCGTCTGCTTCTCTTCACATCTTACCCATTTATTTTAGCTCTGCACTCAACTTATTGGAAACGAGAGGCTTTCATGCTATGAGTGTCAAATTCTGCCCTTTTGAGGGTGTTTTGGTTTGCATACCCTTTAGAAATTCTAAAATCTGCCACTTTGGGCTTACGGTATTACTGATAGATTTTTCTTATCAATGCATTGGGTTTCCTTTATTGAAAAATGAGATGTTAGGGGAGAGGATGTAGCTTAGTGGTGTTCTTGCCTAGCATGTCTGAAGCGCTGATTCAATGCCCAGCACCACATAAAACCAGGTGTAGTGACACATGTTTGCAATCATAATGCTGGGGAGAGTGAGGAGGGAAGATCAGAAGGTCAAGGTCAAGTTTGAGGATAGCCTGGGCTACATGAATCTCAGTCTCAGAAAAAAAAAAAAAAAGCCAAAATTGAGCTGTGTAGATGAACTTTTAGGAGAACATTTACATACTATCAAAGACTACTTATTAACTATAAGAGAAAAGAAGTAAGTCCAAGAGGAGAAACTTGGCAAAGGCAGCTCGTTACAAAAGTTAGTAACCAAGACGTATCTGCACTGTCTGCCCTTATCTGATATGCTTATGGGGGATATATCATGTCTGGGTATTTTTCCTAGTAACACATAATCCCAGTCTGGGCTTGATAAAATGCTAAGCAAACTAAAATGGAGGTGCATTCCACAAACCTGGCCAGCACCTTCAAAAGCCTGGGAGTAAGAAAATAACAAAAGAAACTTCTAGAGATTGGCTCTCCATGGAGGTGCAACCTGCCAGTGAAGCATGAAATCCTCACTAGATGTTGGCGTGGTGTTTTTGAAAGGGATATTAATAGGTATTAACTGGTGTGCTCTAACTGAAGACTATAGTTTTACAGCTCCATACAAATGGCAGTTTCTTAGCGCGTGATAATTGCTTTGGTTATGTAAGATACAAACGCTTGGAGAGGCTGAGTGGAGACTATCTGGAATTCTTTGCCCTATTTTAAAAACTCTTTTATAAGCTTCATATTGCCTTAAAATAGAACTATGTTTTTTAAAAAGAAGTATGTTGTTTAGTAATCACTGTGATAAAACTTCGTTCTTATCTGTGTTAGAAAATAAAGAGGGAGAGGGACCTAGGAGCAGCCTGGGACAGGAGCCTTCCTGTTTCCATCTATGGCTGGGGACCTCAGTCTATGCTACACAGCTCTATACCCAAACAGCACAGGGAAAGAGCTAGCCTCCCAGAAGTGTGGACAAGCCTATGAGCAGGGGGTGGGTGGGGGGGTGGGTGGAGTGGGGGGGGAGAAGGACAGCACCTCTGCTCAGAGGGACCCACCTGGAACCCTCAGGACACAGGGACTGAGGAGTGGCCTTCCAGTTTCCTTCTGCAGCCAGGGAGCTGATTCTGTGACACAGGACTCCATACTCAAATAGTGCCAGGAGAGAGCTGGTCTCCCAGGAGTACCGACACACCTTCGAGCACAGGCAAGACCACGACTTCTGATCAAACTCCTGGATCAAGAGGGACCCTTGCAGAGCCATCAGGACACAGGAACCAAGGAACAGCTAGGGGTGGGTTCATTCTGGTTTCTGTCTGCACCCCAGAGCTGATCCTATACCACAGCTCTCCAAACCCAAATTCCTCTCAGAGTGAGCTGGTCTCCAAGGAGTACTGATGCAACAAACCATAGTCAGAGAGAGCAAGACCAGTTAACACCAGAGATAACCAGATGGCGAAAGGCAAGGGTAAGAACATAAGGAACAGAAACCAAGCCAACTTGGCATCATCAGAACCCAGTTCTCCCACCACAGTGAGCCCTGGATACCCCAACAATCTCATCTCATGATAA
This sequence comes from Rhynchomys soricoides, assembly GCA_019843965.1. NCBI lineage: Eukaryota > Metazoa > Chordata > Mammalia > Rodentia > Muridae > Rhynchomys > Rhynchomys soricoides. Next base: position 7,262,540 of record JADRCH010000066.1, on the reverse strand, counting down.
TAATAGAAGACTTTAAGAAGGAAATAAATAACTCCCTTAAAGAAATACAAGAGAACACAGGTAAACAGAAGCCCTTAAAGAGGAAATACAGGAAAACACAAGCAAACAGGCAAAGGAAATGAACAAAACCATCCAGGATCTGAAAATGAAAATAGAAACAGTAAAGAAATCACAAAGGGAGACAACCCTGGAGATAGAAACCCTAGGAAAGAGATCAGGAGTCATAGATGCAAGCATCACCAACAGAATACAAGAGATGGAAGAGAGAATCTCAGGGGAGAAGATACCATAGAAAACATTGACACAACAGTCAAAGAAAATGCAAAATGCAAAAAGCTCCTAACCCAAAACATCCAGGAAATCCAGGATACAATGAGAAGATCAAACCTAAGGATAATAGGTACACAAGAGAGTGAATATTCCCAACTTAAAGGGCCAGTAAATATCTTCAACAAAATTATAGAAGAAAACTTCCCTAACCTAAAGAAAGAGATGAACATAAACATTCAAGAAGCCTACAGAACTCCAAATGGATTGGACCAGAAAAGAAATTCCTTCTATCACATAATAGTCAAAACACCAAATGCACAAAACAAGGAAAGAATATTAAAAGCAGTAAGGGAAAAAGGTCAAGTAACACATAAAAGCAGACCTATGAGAATTACACCAGACTTCTCACCAGAGACTATGAAAGCTAGAAGATCCTGGGCAGATGTCATACAGACCCTAAGAGAACACAAATGCCAGCCCAGGCTACTATACCCAGCCAAACTCTTAATTACCATAGATGGAGAAAACAAGATATTCCATGACAAAACCAAATTTATACAATATCTTTCCAAAAATCCAGCCCTACAAAAGATAATAGAGGGAAACTATACCCTAGAAAAAGCAAGAAAGTAATCTTTCAACAAACCCAAAAGAGGATAGCCACACAAACATAAAAATAACATAGAAAATAACAGGAAGCAACAATTGCTATTCCTTAATATCTCTTAACATCAATGGACTCAGTACCCCAATAAAATGACATAGACTAACAGGCTGGATATATAAACAGGACCCAGTATTTTGCTGCATACAGAAAATGCACCTCAGGGTTAAAGACAAACACTACCTCAGAGTAAAAGGCTGAAAAACAATTTTCCAGGCAAATAGTCCTAAGATACATGCTGGAGTAGCCATTCTAATATCGGATAAAGTCAACTTTCAACCAAAAGTTATCAAAAAGGATAAGGAAGGACACTTCATACTCATCAAAGGAAAAAAATCTACCAAGAAGAACACTCAATTCTGAGCATCTATGCCCCGAATGCGAGAGCTCCCACATTCATAAAAGAAACTCTACTAATGCTCAAAGCACACATTGCACCTCACACAAAAATAGTAGGAGACCTCAACACTCCACTATCAATAATATACAGATCTTGGAAACATAAACTAAACAGAGACACAGTGAAACTAACAGATGCTATGAACCAAATGGGTTTAACAGATATCTATAGAACATTTCACCCTACATCAAAAGAATATACGTTCTTCTCAGCACCTCATGGTACCTTCTCCAAAACTGATCATATAATTGGTCACAAAACAAACCTCAACAGATATAAGAACATTGAAATAATCCCATGCCTCCTATCAGATCACTACGGATTAAGGTTGGTCTTCAATGGCAACAACAACAGAAAGCTCACATACACATGGGAGCTGAACAATGCTCTACTCAATGATAACTTGGTCAAGGAAGAAATAAAGAAAGAAATTAAAGACTTCCTAGAATTCAATGAAAATGAAAGTACAACATGCCCAAACCTATGGGACACAATGAAAGCAGTATTAAGAGGAAAACTTATAGCTCTCCAAAAAGAAAGTGAAGAGAGCATATACTAGCAGCTTAACAGCACACTTGAAAATTCTAGAACAAAAAGAAACTAATATACCCAAGAGGAGTAGAAGGCAGGAAATAATCAAATTAAGGGCTGAAATCAACCAAGTGGAAACTAAAAGAACTATACAAAGAATCAACAAAACCAGGAGCCGGTTCTTTGAGAAAATCAACAAGATAGATAAACCCTTAGCCAGACTAACCAGAGGGCACAGAAACAGTATGCAAATTAACAAAATTAGAAATGAAAAGGGAGCTATAACAACAGATTCTGAGGAAATTAAAAAAATCATCAGATCCTACTACAAAAGCCTATATGCAACAAAATTGGAAAATCTGGAGACAATGGACAAGTTTCTAGACAGATACCAAATACCAAAGTTAAATCAGGATCAGATAAACCATCTAAACTGTCCCATAACCCCTAAAGAAATAGAAGCAGTCATTAAAAGTCTCCCAACCAAGAAAAGCCCAGGTCCAGATGGGTTCAGTGCAGAATTCTATCAAACCTTCAAAGAAGACCTAATACCAATACTCTTCAATCTATTCCATAAAATAGAAACAGAAGGAACACTACCCAATTCATTCTATGAGGCCACAGTTACACTGATACCAAAACCCCACAAAGACCCAACAATAAAAGAAAACTTCAGACCAATTTCCCTTATGAATATCGATGCAAAATTACTCAAAAAAATTCTTGCAAACCGAATCCAAGAACACATCAAAATGATCATTCAGCGTGATCAAGTAGGCTTCATCCCAGGGATGCAGAGATGGTAATACCCAGAAATCCATTAATGTAATCCCCTCATAAACAAAGTCAAAGAAAAAAACCACATGGTCATTTCATTAGATGCTGAAAAAGCATTTGACAAAGTTCAACATCCCTTCATGATAAAAATATTGCAAAGATCAGGAATTCAAGGAGCATACCTAAACATTGTAAAAGCAATATACAGTAAACCAGTGGCCAATCTCAAACTAAATGGAGAGAAACTTGAAGTAATCCCACTGAAATCAGGGACTAGGCAAGGCTGCCCTCTCTCTCCCTATCTAATCAATATAGTACTTGAAGTTCTAGCTAAAGCAATCAAAAAACAAAAGAAGGTCAAAGGGATACAAATTGGAAAGGAAGAAATCAAAATATCACTATTTGCAGATGATATACTTAAGTGACCTGAAAAACTCCACCAGAGATCTGCTACAGCTGATAAACAACTTCAGCAAAGTGGCCAGATACAAAATTAACTCAAGCAAATCAGTAGCCTTCCTATACTCGAAGGATAAACAGGCTGAGAAAGAAATTAGGGAAATAACACCCTTCACAATTGTCACAAACAATATAAAATATCTTGGTGTGACTCTAACCAAACAAATGAAAGATCTGTATGACAAGAACTTTAAGTCTCTGAAGAAAGAAATCGAAGAAGACCTCAGAAGATGGAAAGATCTCCCATGCTTCATGGATAGGCAGGATTAATATAGTTAAAATGGCCATCCTGCCAAAAGCAATCTACAGATTCAATGCAATCCCCATCAAAATCCCAACTCAATTCTTCATAGACTTAGAAAGAGCAATTCTCAAATTCATATGGAATAACAAAAAAACCCAGGGTAGCAAAAACTATTCTCAACAATAAAAGGACTTCTGGGGGAATCAGCCTCCCTGACTTCAAGCTATATTACAGAGCAGTAGTGATTAAAACTGCATGGTATTGGTACAGTGACAGACAGGTAGATCAATGGAATAGAATTGAAGACCCAGAAATGAACCCACACAGTTTCAGTCACTTGATCTTTGACAAAAGAGCTAAAACCATACAGTGGAAAAAAGACAGCATCTTCAACAAATGGTGCTGGTTCAACTGGCGGTCTATATGTAGAAGATTGTGAATTGATCCATCCCTATCTCCCTGTAGAAAGCTCAAGTCTAAGTGAATCAAGGACCTCCACATAAAACCAGATACACTGAATCTAATAGAAGAGAAAGTGGAGAAAAGTCTTGAACACATGGGCACAGGGGAAAAGTTCCTGAACAGAACACCAATGGCTTTTGCTCTAAGATCAAGATTCGACAAATGGAAAATTGCAAAGCTTCTGTAAGGCAAAGGACACTGTCAATAGGACAAAATGGCAACCAACAGATTGGGAAAATATCTTTACCAATCCTATGTCCAATAGAGGGCTAATATTCAATATATACAAAGAACTCAAGAAGTTAGGCTCCAGAGAACCAAATAACCCTATCAAAAACTGGGGAACAGAGCTAAACAGAGAATTCTCAACTGAGGAAACTCGAAGGGTTGAAAAGCACCTAAAGAAATGTTCAACATTCTTAGTCATCAGGGAAATGCAAATCAAAATAACCCTGAGATTCCACCTCACACCAGTCAGAATGACTAAGATCAAAAACTCAGGTAAAAGCAGATTGCGGAGAGGATGTGGAGAAAGAGCAACACTCCTCCATTGCTGGTGGGATTGCAAGCTGGTACAACCACTATGGATATCAGTTTGTTGGCCCCTCAGAAAATTGGACATAATACTACCTGAGGACCCAGCTATTCCACTCCTGGGCATATACCCAGAAGATGCTCCAACATGTAATAAGGACCACTATGCTCATAGCAGCCATATTTATAATAGCCAGAAGCTGAAAACAACCCAGATGTCTCTCAACAGAGGAATGGATACAGAAAATGTGGTACATTTACACAGTGGAATACTACTCAGCTATTAAAAACAATGACTTAGTGAAATTTGCAGGCAAATGGATGGAAATTGAAAATATCATCCTGAGTAAGGTAACTCAGTCACAAAAGAACAAACACAATATGTACTCACTGTGGATATTAAGTGGATATTAGCCCAAAAGTTCGGAATACCCAAGATTCAATTCAGACCAACCATTGGACTGAGCGTGGGGTCCCAGATGGAGGAGTTGGAGAAGGGACTGAAGGAGCTGAGGAAGTTTGCAGCCCCATGGAGGGAGCAACAGTGTCAACTGGCCTGACCTCCTGATGCTCCCGGAGACTGGATCACCAACCAAAGAATGCACATGGAGGGATCCATGGTGCTGGCCACATTTGTGACAGAGGAGGTCCTTGTTGGCCATCAGTGGGAAGAGAGAACCTGGGTCTGAGAGTGTTAGATGCCCCAGTATAGGGAATACCAGGGAGGGAAGACGGGAGTGGGTGGGTGGGTGAGGGAGCACCCTCATAGAAACAGGAGAGGGGGGTAGGATAAGGGGTTTCCAAAGGGAAGACCTGAAAAGGGGAAAACATTTGAAATGTAAATAAAGTATCCAAAATAAAAAAATAAAAAAGAAAGAAAATAAAGAGGGAAAGGGAGAGAATATAATAGGTTACTCTTCCGAAGTGAGGGTAGTCTCTTAAAGTCCAAATAACAAGACTCCCTTGTGGCGGTCCTTTGACATGCCACTTGGTGCTCCTTTAATGTAGAAAGGTGTAGTGAGAAACACTTTTCTTCTTTAGGAAGGTTTTTCTCTTTGAAACCTTACACAAGGTTTGAAAGACGCTCTGGTTCTGTTTTAAATCATGGTCACCTCAGGTATTTTCAAACACACTATGTCCACAGAGCAGAAATGGTCAGACACATGACTTTGAAAACCTAAAAATAACAAGCTGGACCTGGTGGAGCACACCTGGAAGCCTGGTGCTTGGGGACTGCGTGAAGATGGGAGCTCCAGGTTCAGTGAGAGACTGCCCTAGAAACTAAGGTGGAGAGGGATACACCAGAGTTCAGATTCTGATCTCTGCATTCACACACAACACACACACACACACACACACACACACACACACACACACGCGCGCGCGCGCGCTCGCGCGTGCACGCACACACACATGCACACACACATGCACACATGCACATACACACATGTACACACATGCACACACATGCAGGCAGGCATACACTCACATGCACATACATATACAATATAACATTTTATCATTAGAATTTAATTCCACAGTTGTTTCAAATGCAATGTTTCAAAATTTTTAAGAAGGTAGTATATTGAATTATATTATTAAATCCCTCTTAATGTAGTAGGTGGTTATAAGTCATATTTGCATTAGAAAAACTCAGGAAAAAAATGTGTCCTACTTAGCTTTGAGTATTAATTTGTCACAGCCCAAAGTCACTTGAGATGGGGATGTCAATTTGGGGATTATCCAGATCACATTGTTTTGTGGGCATATCTGTGCTGGACTGTCTTGATTGGTAATTGAATTAGGAGGGTCTTTCTCAGGCTGTATAAGCAAACGAGCTGAGCACAAGCCTATGAGCCTGCTGGAAGCATCAGTCCCCTACTGTCTGGTTCAGGTTACTGCTTGACTTCTTGCTCTGACTTCTAAAGATAGACTGGAAACTGTGAGCTGAAATAAACCCTTCCTTCCAACAAATTGATTTTTGCCAGAGGTTTTGCTTTTGTTTGTTCAAGACAGGTTTTCTCTGTGTAACGCTGTCTGTCCTGGAGCTAGCTTTGTAGACCTACTTCACAGAGATCTGCCTGCCTTTGGCTCCCGAGCACCCAGCCATAGTTTTTTGTTTTTTGTTTTTCTTTTTGTATGTGTGTGTGTCTATGTTTGTGTGTTTGGGACACACACACACAAACATAGACACACACACACACATTTGGGACAGCACCAAAATGAAGCTAGAAGAGGTAACAATGAACAAATAGAAAATGAGGAAAGTCTATTGGGGGAGAGTTCATAATGAACCATCCCAGGTTCTTGGCTCTGTCGTTTATTAGCTGGTGCACTGTCCGTCTTTTAGCTGTTTCTTGCACTATTGAAGTAGATGGCACTGGTTCACTTTCTGCAATATTATTAGGTTTAAAGGAACCGAGGAATGTACTAACACTAGGGTATCAGAACTGGACTATGTGCTAAAGGATTCCTGTTGTCCTTCTGTTTGTTTAACAGATGACAGACTTTGTCCCTTCTATAACATTAACTATAAAACCTGTTGGGGATTTGATTTGTGCTTACATGGGAATTCGCACATCTGCTGCAGATTCCCGCCAACCATTGTTTTGTTTTCTGTTTGGTTGTTTTTTGACTGGTCAATAAAGAGCCAATGGCCAATGGCTGGGTAGGGGGACAGAGGCCGGACTTTGAGGATTCCCAGAAAGGGAAAGCAGGACAGGGAGAAAGAGAATCTTCAGAGTAGAAGGAAGGAAGAAGATACAAACTCGAGAGCTGTGGAAGACAGAGAACCAACCAACCAACCACATAAGAATCAGGGGAAAAGCTCCCCAATTGGGCCTGGGGTAGCAGAGACAAAGTATAGATTTTAGAAAGTAACTTAAGAATATCGGAGGTGAGCGTGATAGCCACTTGGAAGTTCAGGAGTGGCCCAGCTAGTTGAGCTAGTTACGGCATATTAAAAATAACGCTGCATGTTTGTGTCTTTCATTCAGGGACTCCAGAGCACTGGGGCGGGTGGAAATGATGTGCCATCCCAGTTGGGAAGTTAAGAGTGGATTAACAGTTTACTGCTATAAAAACCAAATTTTACTAGCCCAGAAACCTGAACAGTCCTCCACAGCTGGCTGAACACCATACTGGAGACATCGCTCAAGCTGACCTAGTCACTTCTGTATACTGCAGACTGGCTATGTTGCGCACCTGCTATGATGTGGTGCGGAAGGCTGGATCTACATAGTGTCTCCATTTTAATCAAGACAGACACTTCATTTCTTCCAATAGACTCCAAGCTGGCTTGGTCTAGAGAACAGTCAAATTGCAATAAATGATGAGGGTGTCCATGACAGAAAAGACTAGATGTGCCTCCACACACTTCCAAGGGAAGCCCCTGGTGAACTACTGATAGCAGCCTCAGTTGCAGAGGACAAGCAAGGTGAAATGATAGGCATTCCAGAAGCTGGACAGGATAGTGTGGGGTAGAGCCTTAAGGTCAGTGTGTCTAAAGGAAGCAGAATTCCCTCAGCTGGGTCCTACTTTTAACTGCCCCATCCTTGACCTGGTAATGTGTAGCTTAGGTTTCTATTTATCTGCCGTGACTCTATGAGTAATGGTCTCTACTGAGAGTCTAAACAGCATCAGCATTCTCAGGCTGCAGTTGGTTTCCTTTCAGTGACTGCGAGAAAGCAGTTCTGTTCCTCCTCTTCTTCTTTCTCTATCTTTTCTCCCTCCTCTCTCTCCGTTTCTCTCTCTCAGACAAAAATGACAAGAAAATCACTGCTTACCCCCACCATGCTTTCCACAGAGCCCCCCCATCCATTCTCTGAGTATGAACCTATTGAGAATCAGTTTTATCCTGTCATGCAAAACAAAATCAGAATGTCCTTCTATCAAAATCCAAATGAACTATGCTTTTGAGATTTCTTTGAATGAGTAACAAAACTGGAAAATCTGGGTGAAATGGACAATTTTCTAGACAGATACAAATTACCAAAGTTAAATCAGGATCAGATAAACCATCTAAACTGTCCCATAACCCCTAAAGAAATAGAAGCAGTCATTAACAATCTCCCAACCAAAAAAACCCCCAGAACTAGATGGGTTTAATGCAGAATTCTATCAGACCTTCAAAGAAGACCTAATACCAGTACTCTTCAATCTATTCCACAAAATAGAAACAGAAGGAACACTACCCAATTCGTTCTATGAAGCCACAGTTACACTGATATCAGAACCACACAAAGACCCAACAAAGAAAGAAAACTTCAGGCCAATTTCCCTTATGAACATCAATGCAAAAATACTCAATAAAATTCTCACAAACTGAATCCAAGAACACATCAAAACGATCATCCATCATGATCAAGTAGGCTTCATCCTAATACCTAAACATAGTAAAAGCAATATACATCAAGCCAATTGCCAATATCAAACTAAATGGAGAGAAACTTGAAGTAATCCCGCTGAAATCAGGGACTAGACAAGGCTGCCCTCTCTCTCCTTATCTATTCAATATAGTACTTGAAGTTCTAGCTAGAGCAATTAGACAAAAAAAAAAAGGAGGTCAAAGGGATACAAATTGGAAAGGAACACATCTGAATAGCCTAACAACATAGTCACCAATGTGAAGATACCACCAAAACAAACTGTAAACCGTAGACATCCTCCACTCATCCTTTTGGATCACCACCCTCATGAGTAAGGCTCTAAAGACCTTCAGATCTCTGTTTATGATTTACACTAGATGGTTGCCACCTAGATAGGATGATGATATTGTTGCCTACATTCTAATATAATACGTGTTCTTGGTAGTTGGATGATCAGGAAAGACAAAGTTTAAGAAAATGGTCCCTAAGAAGGTTTATACACTTCACTACAGGGTACAGTAGTCTACAGGCTAAAGTAGGGTCTCTATTAAGGACTTAAATTGATTCTAAACAACCAGCATTTGTCAGTCATGAGGATACTCAAAAGTATTAGTTTGACAATTTTTAAATCTCACTATCACAGTTAATACTATGTATATTTTTAAATGACTAAGTAGATTTTGAACATTCTTACCACACTAAGAGAGGTAAAGATATGCTGATCAGCCCGATTTAATTATTCCACTATATGTACATACATAATTAACCTTAATTAATAGTCTGCATTTGGCATGCATGACCAAACATCACATTGAATACCATAAATATGTACAATTGCTATTTGTTCATTTAGAAGAGTCGAAAATACAGGCTGTGGGTGAATATGTCAACTGGCGAGGTATTTTGGTAGCTAAGTGTCAAGAGCTTTTTAAAAATATACATCCTCTTCCAGAAATTCTATTTCTAAGAATTTCATCCAAATAAATGTATGTGTGTAAGGTTACTCATCATGGTGGCATTTATAAAAGCACACTGTGGAAAATATTAGCTATACCCAGCAATAAATTATCAGACATCGGTTGACTGCCATAAAGTTAATATAACGGTAGTGAGAATAAATATTTAATAAAAGGGAAATATTCATAACCTGCCAATCGAAAAATTAGGTAATAAAACATATGCAGTGCATTTCCAAATTTATTTTTAAAGTATGTTTGTGTAAGCAAATTTCAAAATGAGAATATACACCCACATCTTTATTAGTTGTGCTTGCTGAGATGAACATTTATTCTTTATGCTTGTCTGTATTTCCAAAGTTTTTGATAATAAATTCAGGTATTTCATAACTCAAGAATTAGTCACAAACTTTTAGTGTTGGGATTTCATTTTAATTTTTGGATAATTTCATCTGTATACAATAAATTTGTCTTATATTCACTTTCAACTACCCCTCTGCTTTTCCTAGCCTCTCTCCCAACATGTGGCTCTTGTATCTTCATAAATGTTTTATTTTAAAATTTCATTTCTTCTTTGAGAATTTCATAAATGTATACATTATATGTTTTTAATATACCCATATCATACCTCTTCTCTACTTCCTTCTGGATTCCCCCATGTCCCTTCCTAATTTCATGCTCTCTATTTAAAGATTTATTATTATTATTATTATTATTATTATTATTAGTGTGTGTGTGTGTGTGTGTGTGTGTGTGTGCATGGGTATGTGCATGTACATGCAGTGCTGGGTGTCTGTATAGGACAAAAGAAGAGCTAGAGTTTCAAGTGGTTGTAAACTACCCTAAATGGGTGCTGGGAATTGAACTCTGGTCTTCTGGAAGAGCAGCACGTGCTCTTATCTGCTGATATACCTCTTGAGGCTCTATGTTTTGGCCTTTGAAGGTTATTGTGGTGTTTTGAGTGAGAATGGTTCCTATAGGCTCATAATATATGGAAATGCTTGGTCTGTCCCCAGCTGGTAGAACTGTTTGGGAAGGATTAGGAGGTGTGGCTTTGTTGGAGGAAGTGTGTTATGGGGGTGGGATTTGAGGTTTTAAAAGCTAATGCCAAGCCCAGCAGTCACGTAGACAGTTATTCAAACAAAGAAATTTCCAATATGTTGACCATTTCTGTTATGTAAAAACTTCCACTTGATGATTGGAAAAATATGTATACTTGGTCAGTCCCCAAACATTGTTCTCTATGAATGCATCTTACACTTTAAAAAACTATTTGGGGGCTGGAGAGATGGCTCAGTGGTTAAGAGCACTGACTGTCCTACTAGAGGTCCTGAGTTCAATTCCCTGCAACCACATAGTGGCTCACAACGATCTATAATGGGATCTGATGCCCCCTTCTGGTATGCCTGAAGACAGCTACAGTGTACTCATATGCATAAAGTAAATAAATCTTAAAAAAAAAAAATTTGGGAAGCATTTTTCTCTAAACAGCAATCTGAACACTCCATAAAGAAGCATCTGGTAAGTACAGCTTGTAAAGGTCGGTGCTATGGGCCACAAGGAATGAAAGATTAGTGAGAAATAGCCATTCTACCAGAGTGAGAAGCTTTGGAGTCACATCCCAGGGCACCTATCTATGTGGAGGCAGTCAGGATTAACAAAGGAGACATGTCTGGGAGTCAAGGCTCTGTGGATCCTGCGTCTGGTTTGCCCTGCTTTCCGTTGCATGGCTCCCTATGTGAATATCGACTGTCTTTCTTCTGCTCATCATGTCTATTCCAAAGACACAAACAGCTTCACTAAAATCACCAACCTCCTCCCTGTGTGGGCTGTTCAGCTCAGCCTGGCACTCACTCCATCTCTGCCTCTTCTTTTCTATGAGCTTTTGCTTTTCTGAAGGTAAGTGCAGAAGTGTAATTACTAGCGAGGTTTACAAGCTTTGCCATGAGACACTTTTTAAAGACTTTTGTATTAGTAGATACAGTGTTTCACCATGGCATTTCTGTATTGGCATGTCCCAAACTTTGATTGTAGACCTCCCTGGAAGTACTCATCTTGCTGCTTCTACCTGATGATCTTGTTGCTTAGCTTCATGATACCAAGTAGCAATTTTTATCTATGTCTTTTCCATGGACATAATTTATTACAAAATTCACATTGCAAAACAACCAGAAAGGTTGATCTCTGTGATAATTAAGACAACTTAAGTTCTGTAGTAGAACAAGCAATCTGACACAAAGTAGTATAATCCGTGGAAACTTTAAGACCCAATTTTTTTCTTTTATTTTTGAGATTATAATTACATCATCCCTCCCTTCCCTTCCCCCCTCCAAGCCCTCTCTAACCCCATCCACGTTCTCAATCAAGTTCACAGCTTCTTTTTACATTGATTGCTGTTAAATGCATACATATATATGTGCACGTGTATTCCTAAATACGACCTGCTCAGTCAGTATGATGTCACTTGTATGTGTGTTTTCAGGGCTGACCATTTGGTATTGGATAACCAGTTGGTATGCTCTTCCCTCAGGAAAGACCATTTCTTCTGCTCTCGGTACCCCTTAGCTGCCTATAGTTGTATAGGGTTAAGGCCTTGATACTTCCCATGGCTTCTGAGTTTGGAAGATGAAACTACACGTGGCTTGCTTCTCTCCCTTCACTTCCTGTTCCCCACTCCAGATTTGTGAGTCCATTAGTGGAGCTGTACTGTCATTTTGGTTAAAGGATATCCCATAGTAACACATTGTCATGACTATGTAACTCTGACAGTGAAGACCTGCAGTGATGTTTGCTCAGTGTTTTCTCCAGTGCACTTCAAATTTTGTTTTTCTTCTTCTTCTTCTCCTTCTTCTTCTTCTTCTTCTTCTTCTTCTTCTTCTTCTTCTTCTTCTTCTTCTTCTTCTTCTTCTTCTTCTTCT
>JADRCH010000066.1:7203915-7249948 GCA_019843965.1 Rhynchomys soricoides | reverse complement strand
CTTCTTCTTCTTCTTCTTCTTCTTCTTCTTCTTCTTCTTCTTCTTCTTCTTCTTCTTCTTCTTCTTCTCCTCCTTCTCCTCCTTCTCCTCCTTCTCCTTCTTCTTCTTCCTCTTCCTCTTTGTCTTCCTCTTCCTCCTGCTCCTCTTCCTCCTCCTCCTCTTCTTCCTCTCTCTCCCTCCCTCTCCCTTCCCTCTCCTCCTTTCCTTCCTTCTTTCTTTCTTTCTTCTTAATTTTTATAATCATGTTAAGTTGCTATTAAATTTCCACCTTTCCAATATTCTTCCACATCTTGAGTGAAAACTCCACACTGACAGCGAGCTTTCCTTCTTGTCTATGGACATTTTCATTTGTAGAAGCTTTTCTCTTTGCCTGAGTGGGATCCTGCTCCTGTTTAGAGTGTGTGGTGTTTTGCGAATTGATGCTGTGTTGCTTTTGTCTTTAGGCTTTCTTTTCCCCACAGAGTCCTTGTTTCCTTCAAGCTGCTTTGAGTCTTCTGCTTTTAGGGTGGTTCTTATTTTTAAATTCTATGCCTGCTTCAAGTTTCTAATAACTCTGGCCTGTCCTGTGTTTCACATGGCATAGCTGGGTATGCACAGACTATTGCCTTCTCACATCTGACCTCTTTCTCTGCTCACATTTTATAGCATTGTGTTACTTGCTGGCCACTGAGGTAGAGAGCAGGTGTATGGACTGTAAAGTCCAGGTAGGGGTATGTACTTGAGAAAGTTCTGGTGTTGGCACGTCTAGAAATCCGCTCTGGAGCTATTCCTCTTTTCCAGACACCATCTTTCTTGAATAGTGACAGCCTGGCTAGCAGAGCAGAGAGAAGTGACTGGAAGCAAGAGCTGAATTCACTCATTGGTAGATCTTCAGCCATAGTACCCACACTTTTTCTGTTTGACAAGATACCCTGTTTTACATTTACAGGGTAAATTAAGAGTTTACCCTTTTCATTAAGAAAAGAAACTCCAATTTTCAGTAAATATTACTGTCGTTTATTTAGAAATTTTATTTGTTCACAATTTTAATATATTTTAGGAGAAAAACTTGGAAGACAGAGGTAGGATGATCAGAAGTTCAAAGCTAGTCTCAGTTGCAAAATAAATTTAAAGGCCAGTCCGTCTACCTCAGGCTTTTTCTGAGAGAGAGAGAGAGAGAGAGAGAGAGAGAGAGAGAGAGAGAGAATGTGTGAGAATTTCCCAATGCAACAAACAGTTTGACAAAAATAAATTTAAAATATGGAGCATCAAACCTGCATATGAAGTGCAATGGCTTGTAGTCAATCAAGATGTGAGTGTACAAGACAGAAGTTGAAGGGTCCTGTGACCTGTCCTCAGGTCAGAAACCTCATGCCCTGTCATAAGGTGGTGTGGGTGAAAGATGCAGGGTTACTCTATGAAGCCACACTTGCTGGTCTGAAACGTGCTGTCCTCTAGTCCATGTCATGGTGGATGGCTGGAAACACCTTTCCTGACAATATATCGGCAACAGGAAGATACAGGCAAAAATAAATATTTACCTTTGATACTAAAAATAAAATTCAGTCCCTGGCATTTTGTACAGTGGAAAAGTCCCCAAAGCCTCCTATTTAGCAGAAAATAACCTTTCCTACAGCACTACTTGAAAAGCAAAGATAACAAAGAGTTGAAGAAAAAATGTTTCTCTTCAACCACAGTGACAGGACCTATTTCATGTTTCAGATCTTAGTCTTTATTTGGGTTTGATTTTATTTTTTTATTTTTGAGGCAGGGTTTCTTTATGTAGCCCTAACTGTCCTGGAGCTCACTCTGTGGACTGGGCTGGCCTTGAACTCACAGAGATCCACCCACCTCTGCCTCTCAAGTGCTGGGATTAAAGGCCTGCACCACTATCACCCAGCCTTGTATGAGTATGTATTTTTTATTCTTAATGACATCTGACATTTAAACAGGACTTGTTAATAAAATTTGAGCCACCTTCTAGTGATTTTGGGGGATGGTAACTCATCCATCAGTCAGGTTTTCTAATATTTTCCCAGGAAATTAACTTTGGAGCTTTGAAAAATATGAAATAATCAAATCACTATTATTTGAAATAGATACAGTGTGTCATGAAGCAGTTTGGTTTATAATAGGAGCTCATTACCATACTCATTACTGTGAATTATAGGAGTTTCCTGGCTGGTCCTCATTAGCCATCTGGCTTTAAACATTGATTTGTGGTTAAGTATGTTATTTTTAGAAAAAAGCACCTGAACATCTACTGAAAACATTTGTTTCATCTTGTTCTACATATTTTTAAAGGCCATGAATCTCTCACTGTTGTAAAAAGCCATATAGATTCTAAGATATCATCATCTTTGACCTTTTTTGATTTATGTGCCTTATTTATGCAAAGGCGAACAGCTTTGTCATCAAGTTTTGATCCTATAAGCTCTTATTCCTCAAGAAAATTCCTAGGGAGTATGAGAGGAAAGGGAGTTGAATAAAGGCCAAGTCTATCACTGTAGATTTTCACTCTGAATTGGTGGACAACCACTTCTCCTTTCAGGGACCATAGATGCTAAGGTGTCTCTAAGAAGAACGGAGTAAAACCACTTGTTCACCAATGCAGTCAGCACATATTACTGAACCCTAAAGAAAGAGAGACTGTTGGGGTGCTGGAAATTCTAGGGCTGTAACAGTGAGGAACCAAGTCTGTCTCTGTCCCAGTAGAACTGGGCAACAACTAGAAAAGACAAATAATCAAAAATGGAGGGTCTTATGCTTAAAGCACAGTTGAGTCTTGCAGAGCTTGATTACACGAGGCTGAACTTGACAGCAAGGACTGGATTCCATTCTGCTGTTAAAATAAATTCTCATTTTTGTTGTAACGTATACTTATAAAACTCGGTTATGATTTGGGAACACCCCAGGAAGGTGAGAGTTGAGCAATTGATGGCAGCTATTATAGAAAAATCAGAAAGAAAGAGAGATCTGGACTAAGATGGTGGCAGAAGAGATGGAGAAAAACAAATAAGGGCACAGTTTGTGACTGTGTCGCAGGCGTGGTATACCGTGCACTGCCTGTGAGTCTTCAGGAAAGGGCAGAAAACAAGGATGGTTTTAGAATTTTGGATTGAAGAAATATATGGACAGCAATGTCACACACACACACACACACACACACACACACACACCCCTCAACATTTATTGGGAACCTCCTCTGCATGAGCCATTCACTCAAAATGCTGGGAGCACATGGATAAACATGATGAAATTCATGTCCTGACAGAAATTAAGTCTTAGCAAGGTGAAATGTGTGCTAGGGGGAAGGGTTAGAAATAAAACCACAACACAAAATAAAAGATGACAACTTCCTTATAGCTGAAGACATCACACACTCTGTTGTGGGGCACAGAGAATTCAACCTTGAACTGACCAGGATACCCCTCCCCCAGTTGGCCATCTTTTAGAGTATATGTGGGCCATTTGGGGAGGAGATACACCAATGGTTCTATCTGCTACCAGACCCTGGAAGATACAATATCAACCTGCCAATCGAGAGGTGCCTACCAATGCAGTAGTGGCAAGACTGTTTAGGAGAGTAACCAACGGCTTTCCTGATTCGATTTGGTCTGGTCTCCAGAAGGGAATTCATGCAGTGTACTGTAACATGGCCAATGGGAAGCCATAGGCCTAAGGGGGAGAGCCCATGGGTGTTACTGTCCTCAATGATCAGGTTGTTAAACTGCATTCTAAATATTCATCTTTATATCCATAGGTTTGTGCTGCTTCCAACTCTGGCCAGAGGAACTTCTTATTGTGGTGGGTAGTGAATAGTGTAGAGACACATTACTTGTTCAATGGGCTGAATCACAGGTGGGATACCAAACCCATCTGCCAAGACTTGAGGGACATCTCAGAAGAAGGCATAGAGAGGAAGCAGGAACGAGAACTCGGGGAAGGAATACTATGGAATGGTACTTTCTTGACGTAACATGGCTGTTGCAGACAGCAGTTGTGCTTAAACATACAAGACCTGCATAAGCTCATGCTAGTTAAAGATTCCAGCAAGGAGTGGACAGGGGCTCCCGAGGTCCACCCTTCTCTGAGGAGGTCTTGATAGCTGAGGGCTGCTAGGAGATCGAGAACCACTTTTTCTTAGGACTGTGACCATAGTCGGGTACTCAGTGCTCCAGTGGATGACCCCATGAATGTTTGCATGTGGGAAGCATTAATTTGACTCACTAAAAAGATTAAAAATAAATAAATAATAATGAAGGAAAAAATAAAATAACATCTATTCAAATAGTACTAAGTCCCATGCAGAGAAAACAAAGTCAACTCAGTAAAAGTAACGAGCTCAGGGCTTTCTAGGGAGCATGGACTCTGCTTTGTATACATGCTAGTAACACTACAGTTTTCAGAAAAATACACTAATTCTTTCAGTTGGATAGAGCTTCTAGGGGCTAGGAATATGTGTAACTCAGTGGTAGAGTGCTTGTTTAGTAGGCTCTGAGTTTAAACAAAGAGAGAAAAATCTTGGAGACTGGAAGTTTACTCTGAAGAGATGTATCTTTTCCTGAGACCCGAATGATGTGCAGAATCTAGGACATGACACCCAGGAAGACATTCCATATAGAATATACAGAAAGCACAAGATGTCTGAGGCTAAACTGAACTTAGAGTGTTAGGGGAGACAAAGGAGCCTGGGGAGAGACATGAGTCAAGGAACTTGGAAATTGTTCAGCATCTGATTAATTTATTTTAATAAAATGTCGGCCAGGTAGTGGTGGCACACACCTTTAATCCCAGCACTTTGGAGGCAGAGGCAGGTGAATTTCTGAGTTCGAGGCCAGCCTGGTCTACAGAGTGAGTTCCAGGACATCCAGGGCTACACAGAGAAACCCTGTCTCGAAAAACTAAAAAAAAAAAAAGTCTTCGATATCCCTGCCAGTACCTTTCTGTTATGTGCTGAATGTCTCTGTTGCCCCTGCCCTTTTTTATTGATTCTCTTACACTTAAATGTGATGGTGTTATACAGTATTAGGGCCTTTGTGAGATAATTCAAACTATATGATATCATAAGGGTGGATTCCCCATGATGGTGTGTGTGTGAGTGTGTGTGTGTGTGTGTGTGTGTATGTGTGTGTGGTGTTTGAGTCAGAGTCTTTTTGTTATGTAGCTTTAGATGTCCTGGAACTCTCTGCATAGATCAGATTGGCTTCAGCCTCCCAAGTGCTGGGACTAATTTATGCTGTGTACCACCACTCCCAGTTTCTGATATATTCTTGCTAAAGAAGAGACAACAGATGTTCATTTCTCCACTGAATGGAGTTAGTTTAGTAGCCAGCCACCCACAAGCCAAGAAGAGGGTTCCCATCAGAATCCCACCATGCTGCAAGCTAACGTTGACACCAGCCTCTAACTTGTGATAAATATTTGTTGAGTCCCATCTACACCCCAGATAAGGGTATTTTGTTGCAGCAATCTGTGTTGGCGAGAAGACATATAGTGACTGCATAACACTGTGCTGTATAAACTTTTAGTTTGTTTAGGTATGTTGCTCTTGTCAGATGTTTAACCTACATGCAGCCTTTGGTCTTACAGACAGTACTCAGTGCTATGATAAACAGCATCGTGGGTATAATTCTGTACATTAGAATCTCAAGATCTGTAAGAGAAGTCCTTGAGATATATATGTATTATATATTTGGGTATTGTTCATTTTAAATTCTGGTATATGATTCCAAGTAGACTTCTGGGATTTGCTGATTTCAAACATCACCAACGGACCTTCATCTATTCCTCTCCATCCAATGGACCATTAAATGTTTAGTCTTGTGGCATATTTTCACATGCTTAAAAGCCATTTGCTTTGTAAGTACTCGTGTCTGTGTGTGCTTGTTTATGAACTCTCAGTTCATGTCCTTTGTCCAGTTGTATTAGATTGATAAGTTTATTTCTGAGAAGAATTCGCTGATCTTGATTCCTCCGAAAACCCATGGGGCCAGTGATGGCCCAAGAGTGGGAAGGGAGAAGACCTCCATCCTCTTACTCTCAACTGCAGAGCCCTGGCTTTGTTGCCTAGCTAGGGATTGTCATAGTAAGCTTGGGTTCTTCTCTTGTACCTGGGTTGGAAAGGTGAAGCAGAGTGTATCCCAAAGAAGAATCCTAGCATCGCTCTATTTTCCTACCACCCCCAGGTCCTGCATCATGACTGTGAAGCTGACACAGGTTCCCTTCTTATAAGGTAGACTGAGGAAATCCAAAGGTGGTCATTCTTGATGGTCTGTTTACAGCTTCCGGTATTCCTCATCCCGGATGCCTATTGTAGCAGTCCTTGTTAGGAATGTGTTTCTCCCTTGTTCTTGAAGTGGGATGAACACAAGAATATTTCTCCTGTACATTCTACATGGTGACATCCATGAGCAGTAGAGCATATGCAACTAAGAGTAAGTATATGCAGACTATTAAGGTTGTCACATTTTAAAGAACTTGTCTCAAGACCCTTTGGTTTCATCTTACTTCTTAGATAGACATAGCACACATCCCATACCAGAATAGATACTAGAATTTATGTTTGCCATGCCTTAAAAAACAGTAATCAAAGAGCTAAGAGCTATTTTGCTCACTTGGAACAACTATACAAAGTAAGGTCAAAGACTATACTATTCATAGAAATGCACAGAGTTCTGGAAACCACACAATCATACATGCATACCCAGCTCAGTTGCTCTCAACACACAAAGAACAGTAGTCTCAGGCTTACCTAAATCCATTCACGGTTTCCTAGAATGGAGAACCTGCACACTGCCTTTAAAAAAAAAAAAACTTGCAAAGAATCTAGGTGGGGATAGAAATAACTTTTATAAAAATATTTTTAAAAATCATGTGCAGTGAATTTGAAGTCTTTCTTCAGAAATACTTAAATAATTCAAAGACCTCCAAAGACATGGGGAGAAAAAGTCTGTGTTTCCTTTGAACTTCACACTGCCCCTGTGAATCACAGGACACATGTTATCTTCATGTTAAAGTGGAGAAACGGCGCTTTGTATGTTGGTCTAGTAGGCTTGCTAGGATCTTGAAATAGAGAGTGCAGAAGCAACACACACACCTAGTCTTAAAACCCCGAATCCACACAGCAACCTTCATGGTGCTGATGTTCTTACTTTAGAAGTTCACGGAAACATTGCTGATGTGACTCTTTAGTGGCTCTTGACATCCATGCCATAATAAATGAAATATGCCCATAAACAATTTAACTGCATATAACAGAGCCATTTTATTTCCTTTATCTATTAGCAACAGAAACGAGGACATATGCTCTGTCCCTAGGTTTTCCTTAGCTGTGCTTTTTAGCAAGAGCCAACTTTAGAATCCAATTAAGCCCATGCATGGAGGGATCAGACTCATCCCTCAAAGCAAATCAACACACATCTTCCCATCGATCTTATCTCCTTTACAGATTTGCCTTTCCGGCAGCAGCTCAAATTATCGTGGCATTCCCTGCAGAGGCAAATTTTCATACACAGCAATGCAGGTGTGATAAGCTGGAGAAAGAGATAAGGCTAGGTATGCATCACGGCTGTAACAATGCAAGCTGACGGACTCTAAGAAGTGATTTACCCATGGGTGGAATTTCAACAGTCATGGCAGAGAGCCCAGGCATCGACTGCAAGATGAATAAACCTAGATACTGTAATTGTAAATAAATAACAGCAAATTCAGGGAGGAGTTCACTGCTTCTGCTATAGATTTCAACCCATGAGTGGTGCACAATATGACCTAGAACCAAGACAAAAATACTTCCATATGCTAGATGCCATTGGGAGTAAACTCTTCCTCTTGTGCCTCTGTCATGTTCTTGGCTTGATTTGATGAGGGAGGATATTAGTCTAGACAGCACAAGAATTACAGTAGAGAAGGTATCTGACAGCAATTGATTAATTGAATATTTTGAAATGGCTACCAGGAAAGGTTAGAATGTTCCTGACATAAAGGATAAACATATGCGGCCATATCTATGCCAGTTACCCTGATCTGATTAATACTTTTTATATGCACACATTACACTGTCACAACAGACCTTGTGAATATGTACAGTTGTTTTCTGTGATTTGAAACTAAAATCTTTAACAAAAAGCTAGAGAGTCCATCTGAGGGTTCGGGTAAAATGGAAGTCTGGGCTGCAACCAGGTGTTGGGAACACACCAAATCCTGCCTCAGTTCCGTGTCTTTTAGTGAAGTCCTGGGCCTGATCGTGCCTGGTAAGACTCATCTCTGCACTGATCATGTGCTATGGCAGTGTGTTATGCGTGCAGCTACACCTAGGCTCTTTGTTTGACTTCCTTCCCTCTCCCTCCTTAAGCTAATATCATGTCTGTTTCTGTCACTTGATATGAATAGGTCAATTTCAGAAAAACAACAACCAACTTTCCTCATGGCATTTGTACGTCCATCTGACAAGTTACAGATTGGGGGACAGTGGTCATTTAGCCTCATAAATCCTCAGCTGTGCAATCCACAAGGTTCTTTCTGCCTTACCTCTTTTCTTGATGTTTCTGTGAACAGCTGAAGTAAGTTTTTGTTGTTTGTTTCTTGTTTTGGGAAACCTGGGCCAGAATGATTTAAAGTTTTACTCTGGAGTGAAAGTAAAAGCTATTCTGAAATCTGGGGACCAGAAATGGTTAAATACTTGCAAAGTTATTATTCATCTAATAAACACGGTTGACGAATTTCATCACAGTACTGTCCTCCGAGTGATTTCTGACTAGTTTCTCTTGATAAATAGCTAGGCTTCAGCAACCCTGGAGATCTGGTGTGATCCTGTTTGCTTACTATTTAGAATGGAAAGGGCAGGGAAGGACTCTGGATGTCTCTATCTTAAAGTTTTAAGATAGAGTTAGTTTCACAGCTGGCTCTTCTTTTCTTTCAAGGGTATTTTTAATTAAATCGTTGAGAATTCCCAATCTATTTTTGAACATAGACCTTCTCCTGGTTACTGCCCCCACCAACTTCCTACCCCATCCTGCACAATTTGCGATTTCTCCCCATGGAGTTCAGTTTGCATTGCTCAGCTAGTCATGGAGATGAGACCTACCCTGCAGTGTGGTTGGCCTAGCAGGGCAGGCTAAGAAAACAGAATGTCAAGAAAATAAACAACCCGGTTAAAAACTGGCCATGACTCTAAGCAGAGAATTCTTGAAATTTAAAATATGATGTCTGATAAATATTTTAAAAGATGGCTTCCCTTTTTAAGTTACTCCTCCACTCAACAGTAACAAGAAAGGATTTTTGGTGAGCTGCAGACTGGCGTGCACAGCTGAGCAGTACACGTTTTCCTAGTGATATCTAGTGTAGAAAAGGAGGGGGTGTATCAGTAATGAGAGGATGTCATGTTTTCTTTAATCTAAAAATCTTATTGATATTTTTAATATTTTCATTTAAAAGATTCTCAGGTCTCCAAATTAAAGGGAGACCTTTGAGTAAGCAATCTAAACACGAGGCTGGTTTGTAGCACAGATATGTTGCTTTGCATGGTTTTTATAACCAAGACATACATGCAGCTGATGTTGCCTTGATGAGTCAGTTAAGGTCTAGGACCAAACATCAAAATGCCCTTGACAGTTTAAGAAGGAGTACACAGACAGCTCATAGCCAACGCTTATGAGGCAGCTGGCACACAAGCCAACACCAGTTGGACAATCGTGTACGCCTTAGTTTCTGCTGCTGATGTAATAGAACACCCCAACAAAAAGTGAGGCCAGCCTGGCAGTCAGGATGTAGGTTGATTACATTTTATCACAGAAAGCAGAGAGAAGAGGAAGCAAGGCCAGGTTATCAGACCTCCACGCTTCTCCTAGTGATGTATTTCCTCCTACAAGGCTGCAACTTACCCAGAGTGCCATGACCTTCCCAAACAATGACACCAACCATGGGACTCATATTCAAATGCGTGACCCCATAAAGACGTTTTTCATTCAAACCTCGACAATGTGATAAGTATTTTCATAATGATTTTTGTCAACCAGTTCTCATATCTGTAGAATGTCTGCACCACAGGTTCTAGGTACCCAATTTTCTCCTCCTCCCACAGATGGCCCAGTCCTCCCAGGTAGTTATGAGGACTAGATGAGTCCTCTACAGAGGTCAGCATGTTCTAAATCACTGCAGACAGATGTCAGAGGAGCAAGCACAAGCCACTGTCCAATCCAGGGCTCCTGATTTCTGGGATTTCCTGCTGAGCAGTGTTTCAGGTAGACTAGATCTAAAATATAAATATGTAACTACTTAATTCATTCTTCACTGTGTCTCCCACCAAGTCAGCCCCAGGTAGCCACAGATGATCAGTCCCAGGTGCTCACTTGGGGCTCAGACAGGGATGAGGTTTTTCCTATGGAATCATACCCCCCCTTCATGTAAATTTTTGTCTGTGATTTAATCCCCTACTCAGACCTCTCTCCTCAAAGCTTTGATTCTTAACTCAAAGCTGACTCAATTATAAGAAATTTCTCTCTTTGTAACACCATTACAGAATCCTACTGTCTAGGAAACTGACTGTACAGTTTGGATGGAGGGTTTTTATTTCTACATGACTAGTTTCCTGACATTTTTATCTGGTGGGGGTGAGGGCGGGGAAGGAGTCTGTTTACTTTAGGGGGCTGGCTACTGGGGTTTGACCATGCTACAGTGAGTATATAGACAAGGGTTGAACTTTTTCTTCTTCCTCTTCTTCTTTCTCCTCCTCCTCTTCTTCTTTGAGAAGGGGGGGGGGTCAAAAGGGTGGGGGTCAGACCAGGAAGACTGGAAAGTGAGTGTAATTAGGGTCCATAATGTGAAGTTCCCAAATGATAAAAAATATTACGTTGGAAAATAGACAGAGGTCTACACTGTCCTACCTCCTCTCTTGGTTTTGCTTTGCCTTCCACATACTCCAGCAGGTTCTTGGTGACTCTTCAACTCCTGCTGAGATTCTGTTAGTTAAAGCTTTCTATTCCCTGGGTAGAAGATGACTCTGCTAAGCTCCCTCAACAATCGCGATGGTACAAATGAAGACAGCGAGCTTGGATGTGTTAGTCATCTTAAAAGTCACAGATCCATTTCTTTCCAAGCCCTGTGCCTTTGCCATTCTCTGTGGTTCTCTTGGGATTCTGCCTGACACTGACAGTTGAATTAGAAAACTGAATTGCAGAAGGATGGGTTTTTTTATATTATTTGACGTTGATCATTCCTTGGGGCCAATCATCCTGCTTCTGAACAATTTCCACACAATGTAAACTATGTGCATGCTCATACATTGTAGTATTTACATTGTTCTTTTACTTAAAATTAATTTATTTTCTAGTAAAAAACCAACCATTTCATTGTAGCTTTTCAATGTTTATGCAAATTGGGCCACATTTACATAAAAAATATTATCAAAGAATATCCTCTGGGGGAAAACATCAAGTGATACAAAACGCTTAGTTAACTCTAGCTTTTTTTTTCTCGGTTTTTCTTAATAACTTCTGGCTGGGCTCAGTTTGTGTCGTCTTAATGGCATTGAAATGTACAAACATAACTATCAATAAGTTGCTATGTTAGGTTGCAAGTGACCAATATCCATAGTTACTATTGGAAGTTAGAAATACTTCTGAGACTTACTATAGTTTACAATTTCTCTTGAAACTTATTTATGACAAAGTTTTTCTTCCTGTTTGAGGGATTTTAATTCCATAAATTATTGTCTTAGGGTTTCTATTGCTGTGAAGAGACACCATTGACCAAAGGCAACTCTTATAAAGAAAATCATTTAATTAGGGATGGCTTTCAGTTCAGAGGTTCAGTCCATTACCTTCATGACAGGAAACATGACTGTGCAGGCAGACATGTGCTGAAGGAGTTGAGAGCTCTACATTTGGATTCTCAGACAGCAGAAGGAGACTTCTTAAACATATTATGAGACCTCAAAGTCTGCCTCCACAGTGATGTACTTCCCCCAACAAGGCCACCCCTACTCCAACAGGGCCACACCTCCTAATAGTGCCACTCCCTATGGGTCATGCATTCAAACACACAAATCTATGGGGCCCTTCCTATTCAAACCACCTCAGTGATATTATTTTATTTTTGAAGCAAAATAAGTTGCTGTATATTAGGCCAAAGTGGTTGAAGTCCTTTGCAAATTTCTGACAGTCATATTGAATGTCAGTTATGACTGATGACTTCCCGGAACATCCTCTTTGACTCTGATTTGGTGCTTTTACTGGGATTTGTCTTCTATGAAGCAGAATGTAAAGAGTCTTAAAGATATTCATTCTTTGATGGAAATGACTTGGACATGTATCCTGGGAAAGCACTTTAGAGACTGAGGATCAAATAGCTTAGAGGCCAAGTCTCTGAAACAACACAGTCGAGGTGAGAAGACAGACAGTAGCCTAGTAGGCAAATACCTCACCCAATGCTTTCCATCTTGTGGTAATAAAGGAGAAATTGAAAGCAAAACCCAATGAGCTGAAAGGCAACCAGGACTTTAGACTGTCTGCTTCCTGCTTCAAAATACACCACTTACCATTGTCTTCAATCTTGGCATTCCAGTTCTCTCAAATCACTGAAATAACATCCTGTCTTTCACAGCAAAGCTGCAAACTCAGCCCACTTAAGACTGTAAAGTAGGCAAGATTGGTCTAAGTCATTTATTTATTTATTCGTCCCAGCCAGCATCTATTCTGTTAGTTCTGGTATATTCTTTTGCAAGGCCTTTGTTGTAAGGGTGTGAAATTATTTAGAGAAAGCCTTGTGCATTTAAGGATGCTGTGATAGGTCAATATTCTCACTTGCACAAAATGGAAAACATAATAAAAGTCATTTTCAAAAACATCTAAGAGCCAGGAAAGCTATGAAGATGAAGTGAACTAAAATCTAGAGAGAGAGCAAGCTGAGGTGATCTGATGATTGGTGGCAATTTTTCTCTCCAGGTGTCTGTCAGTTCTGGGGATGCACAGATGGTTAGGCTTGACCCAGGTAGAGGGACTCTGCTGGGAGCAGAGAACCCAGCAAAACAGCATGCTGATCACGTGCAGCTTTGGAGACTAAAGGAGTTGCAGAGAGCGTCTGGTTTTTCTTATTGTTCTGAAATCTCCCACTGTCTCTGCGGTGCTCAGAAAATGAAGGCTCTTCAGGGAAACAGCCTGCCTCGGATACACACCCAGTTTCTTTCCGAAAAATTGTATTAAATCTGGAAGTTGTATGAGGCAGGAGACCATAAGTGAGATGAAAACCTCCGAAGGGCGGAATAGACCGCCTGCGGTCTGCCAGTGCCAAATGGCCGGAGAGTCACAGTGCTTGCGGGGAAATCATTTGGGTAATCATGCCCAGGAACATGTTGAAACTTGAGGCAGATGGACTCTTCCTACAACTTCAGTTTAATTCCTAATTGGTTTCAAGGATTAGTCTCTGCCATATGCCAACCAAGGTATATTCATCAGCATGGCTCGCCATAAAATGCCATAGACGGAGTGTCCCAAACAACAGATACCCACTCTCATGTTTTCACAGTTCTAGGATCTGAAGTCTCAGGATTTGACTTCTCGCGAGGGCCTTCTTCCTGGATGGAAGATGGCCACCACTCACTGGGGCCTTTCTATGGCTTGTGCTCCTGTGCAGGAGAGGGATTACTTAAGGGGAAGTTGGAGAGCCAGGGAGGGGGGAGTCTTCTGTTCCTATAACGATACTAATCCTATAAAATCAAATCCCAGTCATATTCCCTCATCTCTTATCAATACTTCCTTTGAAAGCACATGTATAAATACGGTCATACGAGGGAGGACACAACTTGGGTGATAGCAAGAGGAGACTATTTCTGTGGACTATAACAGCCTCGGGAATTTTTGAGAGTCCTTTCTGCGCTATATACTTGCAAACAAGAGTTACGTGACCCGCCAACAAGTATGGTGATAGGGCCGAGCCTACGTGGGAAAAGATCAATAAAAGCAAATGGTCAGGTGGCACGCACCTATAGTTCCAACACCTGGAAGGCAGAGGCAGAAAGATCTCGGTGAGTTCAAAGCCAGTCTAGTCTACATAGTGAGTTTCAGGACAGCAGGGCTACACAGAGAGACCTTGTCTCAAAAACAAACAACCGCAACGAGAGAGAGAGAGAGAGAGAGAGAGAGAGAGAGAGAGAGAGAGAGAGAGAGAGAAAGAAATAGGAGGCTAACAAAAAGGGCCTAGGATTCATCAAACACTACCATTCCAAGGACTGAGTTCATTTTGTATGAAAATTCTCCAGCTGTGTCTAGGCACAGCACAGGTTGTAGGAAAAACCTTTAGAATGAGTGATTAAGATTAAAAGAGTCACCGGGCAATGGTGGCGCACGCCTTTAATCCCAGCACTTGGGAGGCAGAGGCAGGCGGATTTCTGAGTTTGAGGCCAGCCTGGTCTACAGAGTGAGTTCCAGGACAACCAGGGCTACACAGAGAAACCCTGTCTCGAAAAACCAAAACAGGAAAAAAATAAAAGATTAAGTGAGTCAATACAAGATACTATTCAAAGCACACTGTTACGGGGAAGGAAAAGACAAACCCGGGTTTAGGGGGCGTGGCTTTGACATTATGCGGTGAAGGGAAGAGGAGCAAATGCAGGGTACACAGCCACACCTCCCACCACTGAGACAAAGGAACAATGGACCACTGAAGCAAGGAGGTCGTCCCATTGGTGGACGGGTGTTGTCGTTAGACTAGAAACAGTACAATTTGTCATACTAGTGTAAAAATGAATATAAGCGATAAATTCCTACCAGGCCGTTTTTCGAAATAAGAGAAGAAAATTTTTACACACATGAGTTGGTTAACAGCTTTTAGACTCCATAAGAACTCTGAAGTAAAAACAGTCTCTGCATCCCATACTCCAAACAGAATTTTAATCGTTCAAGCATTTGAGAAAATGAAAGGACAACTTAAGCTGGCAATTTGAGGAAGGAAGAACAGAAATGGATCAAAGCTAGAGGAAGTGAATGGGTCAAGTGGTCACAGGAAGGAAGTGGATGGGTCAAGAGGTCACAGGAAGGAAGTGGACGGGTCAAGGGAAGGAAGTGGACGTGTCAAGTGGTCACAGGAAGGAAGTGGACTCTACAAGAGGAGAGCAGGTTCCGAGGTGAGTGGACACATTTAGTCAAAGGAAACAGAAGGCAGAGAAGCACACGTCAGCAGAAAGTCAAAAGGAAATGGAACTGGCTGCAGAGTGAATGTTAGAAAGGAAGGCCACGCAGGGCAGTGGTGGAGCTCGCCTTTAATCCCAGCACTTGAGAGACAGAGGCAGGTGGATTTCTGAGTCTGAGGGCAGCCTGGTCTACACAGAGAAACCCTGTCTGGAAAAAAAGAAAAAGGAAAAAAGAAAAGAAAAGAAAAGAAAGAAAGAAAGGCCACGAAACTGTGTGTAAAAGAGCAGATTGAGGGGCTGGAGAGGTGGCTCAGAGGTTAAGAACACTGGCTGCTCTTCCAGAGGCTCTGAGTTCAATTCCCAGTCCCCACATGGCAGCTTACAGCTGTCTGTAGCTCTCATTCCAGGGGCCCTAGCACCTTCAGACAGACATGTGGGCAAAACATCAGTGCACATAAAAGTAAAAACGAGCAGACTGATACCTTCCTGAATGCTGGTGCAAATATTCAAACAGGCAAGAAGAATCTAGGGCAGTCTTAATAGTCCACTGCCAAGTGGGATTTATTATTGTAATATAAAGTTTGTTCAATATTAGGAAAATCATTAATGTTATATCAATGGCTTTAAAAGAAAAAAATGACCTTCATAATAGTCTCCATAGATGTTGAAAAAAAATCTATGATAATTTCAAGATCTACTACAATAGAAGTGGTCTGGCAAAAGGAATCGGTCACTTCCTAGCGCATTACAATTAATATGCATAGACACATATGGTGATGGGCAGTGCTGGGAACTGGGTAGGACTTAGACTCACATGGGAGATGGGTATGCTGGGGGTTGGGGGGTTATCTTGCTCGCACAAACTGAAGTGGGAAGGCATCGATCCTTGGGTAGAAGATCCTTGTCTATAAAAAGCAGAAAAAACATCTGAGCACTATGCATTTATCTGGTACTTTTTGTTTTGTTACTTTGTTACAATGTAGTGACTAGTGGCTTCTGCTGCTGTGCCTATGACTCCCTGGAAACAGAAGGTTGCAACCTTTAACTGCCAGCTAAATTATCATTCCAAGTTGCTTTTTCCAGGCATTTTGTCATAGCAATGAGGAAAGGAAACCGAGATACATAA
This sequence comes from Rhynchomys soricoides, assembly GCA_019843965.1. Classification (NCBI taxonomy): domain Eukaryota; kingdom Metazoa; phylum Chordata; class Mammalia; order Rodentia; family Muridae; genus Rhynchomys; species Rhynchomys soricoides. Next base: position 7,233,719 of record JADRCH010000066.1, on the reverse strand, counting down.
TGGACCAGTCTATCATGTTGTTAAGGAGAGACACCAGAATAGTTCACATGTATATCAGAAACACTGCCTCTATTCCTATTTAATACTGCGGGAGCATCAATGGTCACTGAAATATGCCTTTTAAATTGAGTAGAGGCATACAAATAGTTTTAAAACAACAGTAATGAGGACTAGTTCCTCATTATATATGCAGATAAATAGTATATTTTGAAATATTATAAGAGATCAAATTAAATTGAGAGCCATAGCAAATTATCAAAACAACATAGGGAACTCAATGGTCTTCATATGTATACTCAACAACAACACACTATCAGTTCGGTGACTTGTAAACAATAGAAATGCTTCCCACAGTTCCGAAGGCTGGGAACTCTAAGGGCATTGTACTATGAGATCCAGTGTTTGCTGAGGATACATGTTCTGGCCCATAAATGACACCTTGTCGTGTACTCACATAGTAACAGAGATAAAGCATTTCCATGGTCTCATTTTATGTAGAAATTAGTTCTACTTATGAGGGCTCCATGCTTAGGACCTAAACACCTCTCCAAAATGCCACCTAGTACCATCATTTTAGGGGCCAGGATTTCAACGTCTAAGTTTTGGACAACACATTCATCCAAGTGTGCATATCTAGATAATATGCCTTTCACATGACACAAGCACTACCTTTCAAGAAACTTTAGGTATTTTGAGGAATTCTTTTTCATTATAAAAAAAAAGATTGTTCTTTACAATACCGTTGGCAACTGCAAAATACTATCACTATCCTAAGTGATCATACAGAAAGAAGAGAGTGTGAACAAACTAAAACCCACACATTGGAGGCTAGGCAGCCATTCAAAGGAATTAGCAATATCTTATCAAACCATAATGAGATAGTGTCTCTCCACAGTGAGAAGGGCTGTGATCCAAGAGATGAATGGTGACTCGTGCTGTTGACAATGTCGAGGAAAAGAACCCTCACACACCTTTGGTGTTATTCATACATTATAGAAAACAGTATGAATTTTTAAAACGCTAATACTATCTGACTTAGTGACCACGTTCCTGAAGGAAAGGAAGTCATTGCGTGCAGGATCTGAAGGTGGTTTGCTGCTGCACTATCCACGGTAGGTAAGATACGGAAACAAACCACGCCTTTAACCTATGATTGGATAAGGAGAATTCATTATGCGCAATGAGATTCTACCCAACCAATCAAAACAATGCAACCCTGCCCTTTGGGGCCTATTTGGACCTTGAGTTCGTTTCAGCAAAGGAAAAACCCGGGTAGACAAAGCTTTGCTCTCACTCATATGTAGAACCTAAAACCTTTAATCTCATAGAAATTGAAGATGAACCAAAAGGAGAAGAGACACTCTTCAGGATGGAGAAAGGGCTGGAGGTAGGAAAGGTAGAGAAGAGGCGAGGCGTGGGTTGTAAAGAGAGCCGATACAGTTAAATCATGACATACGCATATCTGAAAATCTTACAGGATCGCCCACTAATTTGTGCCACCAATGTGAGTTCAAGTCTGTAATAAAGTTTGAAAACAAGGAAGTAGAGAGGAGAACGGTGGCTGCTAGAGACTGAGGTGAGGAGGAGGGAGGGGAAGATTGATCACTGGGTCCTAGGTACAGTTCTGTAGGGACGAGAAGTCCTGCTGTGCCATCTTACAGCAGAGTGACTACGACAGCATTAATGAACGTTACCTTTAGAACAGCTCCACATAAAGACAGATAAATGTCCCGGACACAAATGTTTAATCCTCTTTTAATATTAAACAATGTACATACGTGTCAGATAATGTTACAGCATTTTCTTAGTAGGTGCAGTATTATGTTCTTATGTATCAGCTAAATAATACATTTACTTTAATAAAAATATCAACTGATACTCAAGATCCTAACCCAGACGACATTGGTTTAGAATTTGTATAGAACCTATGTACAACTTCCTAGATATTTTAGACCATTCCTAAATTACTTATCATGCTTAAGACGAAACAAGTGCTAGGTAAACAGTCTATTGTTTAGAGAATGGTGACAATAAAAGTGGTCTGTGTTGTTCAGCAGACAAAAATTTAAAACTTATTTCTACATGTGGTTGCTTGAGGCATTCAGATGTGGGGCTGTGGATATGCTTGGTGCAGCTTTACATGTTAGAACACGAGGTTAACAGTCAGGTTTTCTTTTCCTTCTTTTTTCAAGAAAGTTTGAGCATAGGAAAATTTTTAAATTCAGATATAAGAGGTCAGAAAGGATTCAATGCTCATTTTTTTTTTTGCAATATTTTTTACACAATCTATAAAACAATACACAATACTTCTGTAGATTTCCCATTTAGAGCACGCTTACGAGGAAAATCAGTATTTAGGTACCAAATGAGAATCCTTTAATCTGAGAACTATAGGTTTATAATCAATCTCTTTTAACAAGAAAGTCTCTCCAAATACTTCACAGTCCCATGCCATTAGGCTAGCTTATTCTTAGGCATATGCCTGTGTGCAGGGGCTAATTACCTCTTAACCATGTTTCCACCTCTCTGAGCACTAACTGTCCTTAATTATGTTCCCCTTTTCTGAGGCAAAAGTAGATTTAAATCTACTTTTTTTAATGATATTGAGACAGGCAATATGTTATGAAAGTCGCATCTCATTTTGTCCCATAAACATGGACCCTATAGAATTATTATAAATAATGGTTGTATGTTAGATATCATTGTAAGTAATAATGAGAAATTGCCTTCAGTGTGTAAGACAACCCCGGGAGAAGCACAGGTCGTCTTCTGGGTATATAGGCCATTTTGTGTGTCTCTTCTGCCGTGGCTTGTATGTTGTCTCAATTTGCCCCAAGGACTTGCTACAACCAAGCCTTTGTCCCGACGACTAGCTATTTAAATTGGAATCTCATTTGTCTTATGTGGTTGTTTGAACAGGAGTGGCCCCACAGGCTCAGGGATTTGAATACTTGGTCTTTAGAAGAGGTACCACCTGACAGGGATTAGGAGCTGTGGCCTTGTTGGAGGAAGTATGTCACTGAGGGCAGGCTTTGGGGTTCCAAACACTCAAGCCAGGGCTTACTGTCTCTCTCTTCCGGCTGCCTGTGGATCTGGATGTAAAATTCTCAGTTACCTCTCCATCACCGTTTCTGCTTGCCTGCCACGCATGTCTCCTACCATGGCAATAATGGAATTAACCTCTGAACAATAAGCCAGCCCCAATTAAATGTTTTCTTTTGTATGAGTTGCTGTGGTCCTGGTGTCTCTAAACAGGAATAGAACAGTGACTAAGACAACTTGCTCATGTTGGATACCCTACTTTCTGTGGTGTAAGTAACCGACTTAAAACTAAATTTGAGTCCTTACTTCTGCTTGTAGAGCTCAGACAAAACTTCTGGGTCTTGTTTTTCACACCTGTAGGGTTGGAGTCATTGTGACCTTACAGAGAACCTTGGCTGTTGGGTCAACCTCTGGTAACAACCAATCAGTTATTCTACATTTCGGTGTAGCCCCCCACCCACACCCCGTCATTAGCAAGAATTCATCTTCTACTGACATTTAAAAATCCACAGAACTGCGGTTCCTAAACTCATTTGTCTCCATCTAGGTTGTGACCACAAACAGCAGAAACAAACTGGCTGATTCAGGCAGAAAATTACTTAACGAAAGGACACTGAGCAGGTCACAAAATCTCTGTAAAAGAACGTGAGAACCAGGCTTGGAGCTTCCAAATTAGGCCTCTGAAGAATGTTGGGTTTCTTTGTTGTTACTGTGGGCACAGATAGAACTTGGTACATTCTGCTACTCTGACATGGTAGCCAGTATGCCAAGAGACCATGGAGACTGATGCACATGTATGCATGTACAAGTGTGTGTATGCGCATGTTTGTATGTGTGCGTGTGTGTGTGTGTGTGTGTGTGTGTGTGTAGTGTGTGCACGTGTGTGCATCCTATATAAAATAAGACCTATTATTATATGCAATTGATGTCCACAGTTAGGCAGGGTGAAAAGTTTCACAGTTTCTGGTCTATATGCTGGAGACCAGGGAAGGAGGTGGTACATATACAGGCCTGAAAATGAAACAACTAATGGTCTAGACACTAGACTGAACCTGGAAAATTTCAGATTCAGGAATACTGAAAAGAAAAGAAGATTCATGTCCCAGCTCTGGCAGTCAGACAGGCAGCCATTTGGGTTTTCCTCAGCCCCTACTTAGGCTCTTAGTAGCTAGGATGACACTGATCATGGCAAGGAAGAGCAGGATTTTTCAACTAGACGTCTGGACATTCCAAAACCTAGTTAGAAAATACTTAACTGCCTCCCTGGAGACATGTTCTCCCCTCCTTGTCCCCCCCCCCCCTGCCTTAAACTCTTTATCTTCACCTAGTTTAAAATGTCCCGTACTTTGGGGGAACTTCTTTGTCTTAGCACGCAACAACACATGTGGGACTGCAGAGGGAAGAAATGCTTTAGGCTAAGAATAGCCTTGCAGCCTCTTTAGCTTCCTAAGAAATAAATCAGAGGAATCATTACTAATGTCTGGTACATTATTATTGGCAATTATGTTAGGCTGTGGCCATGGCTGATTCGACAATGCTACGTTGTGAAGCTGAGACTGAAAGATATGCTTAGGTTGTATAGTAGCAGAGCAGACCTTCTCAGAGTCTGCTGACTGCAGGTTGCTCTGTGATTAAACCCAACACTCAATCAAGGCCTTGTGTGCTATGTGCTACCTCCCTCCCTTCTTCCTTCCTGTTGGGTACAGACAACTATGCTTCTACTGATATTAATAAACATGTAGGCATTCAGGATCTGTCCATGTAGTCTGGAATTACAAACTTATGCACAGTTTTGTGACTAGCCAATGTCGATTGCTGCTTTCCAGAATCACGATGGCTCCCAAATGATTCCACTCATAAGCTAGTTTATGTATAGTGTTTCTGGTGCCAGCCAATTACAAAGCATTCTGCTGAATCTAGGGAAAGGGCTTTTCCAGCACAAGGGCATCTTGGTAGTTGAGAGTCAAGAGACACCACAAAAGTCATACCATGACAACCCTCATACAAGAGATTTATTGGGGAGAAGAGATGTGTGGCTACCCCTGAAGAAGAGAAGAGACGGGGGAGGGCTGCACTGAGGGGAAGGGTCTTTGGGGCATGCTCAGGGAGCTTTGTGGGAAAGTAGCACACTGGTGAGGGGATTTTCAAGTCTTGAATCTGGAGGTTAAGCCAGGGACAGGGCATTCTTTCCTTGGTCCTGATCTCTGGGTCAAGTCATTGGCAGGGTGTTCTTTCCCTGCCTCTAACCTTACATCTAGTGCTGCTGATTCATGAGTTGTACCCTTACCCTATGGAGCTCATATCCTTTAATGACGCTGTTGACACAACCCTCAGCCCACTCAATATTAGCAGTGAATCCATGCACGATCAGTACAGTGTTGTGTTTCTGTGTGTTTTTCTTTAGAAAACAATGAACTTCGGGCAGTGGTGGTGCATGCCTCAGCACTTGGGAGGCAGAGACAGGTGGATTTCTGAGTTCAAGGCCAGCCTGGTCTACAGAGTAAGTTCCAGGACAGCCAGGGCTACACAGAGAAACCCTGTCTCAAAAAAAAAAAAAGTTAAAGAAAACAACGAACTTGCTGTTTTACTGATTTGACATTTCTAAATCAGCAGTTGAGCTTAACATATTGCCTTTAATACTCTGGAGCAAACCCCACTGTGCTTGCTATTGGGCCTCAGGTCCAGAAAGATAAAGATGTTTTTCTAAATGTGGCATAACAGTTTCACGAATTCCCTACCTCTAATCTGGGGCGGTTTCCTCCATTTTGACTGATATTTCTGATGAGATTTTAACTCCCCCTACTCCACTAGAAGTACCTTAGTACTGTTCTTCCCATAATACCTCTCTGTGTTGTAATGAGATGAACAACAAGTAGAGTATCCTTGTTATTAATCAGCATGCCCCCTGGGCTCTGTCTGCCCTCCATTTCCACCACACCCGACAATATAACCTCATACAGACATCACCCAACCCATTGGAAGTGCTGATCATTGTCCTGTTCTTCTGGACAATATTTCCAAAAACCCAAAGATATCAAAATGATTAGTTAAAAGTTGTCTTAAAAGTCCTGAAATTACTATTTTGAGTTTCAAATGAACAAAGAATGACTTAAATGTACACTTATGAGCTTTAAATTATTCTTGTTATCTTTAAAACTTGAAAACTGATTTTCACTATCTCCGACATAATGTGTGGTTATATTGAAATATATAGTATAATGAAATAATGTGAAAATTATTTGATTTTTTTCAAGAATATGAATTGAAATATGAAGAAAATAGGGGAGTGATCGACTTCACTAGCACCAGCCGTGAAAATATTATGGAATAAATACAGCCACAAATAAATAGAGAGCAAAAGTAAAAAAAGAAAAAAAAAAACCTTAAGGACACTGAAAAAAGAAATGGAAGAAGACTCCAGAAGATGGAAAACCATGCTCATGATTGAAAAGATTAACACTGTAAAATGGCCGTCCTTCCAAAAGAACCTACAGATTCAGTGCAATCCCCATCAAAATTCCAATGCAGTTCTCCACAGGAATTGAAAAATTATCATAAAATTTCATGTGGAAACAAAAAATAAATACACAGATTAGCCAACACAGTTGTAAACAATGAAAAGACTTATGCAGATATCACTATCCCTGATTTCAAGTTACAATGCAGAGCTACAGTAATAAAAACTGTATGGTATTGGCATAAAAACAGATAGATCAGTAAATGCAACAGAACTGGGGACACATATAGGAACCACATTCCTGCAGTCACCTGACTTATGACAGAGGAGCCAAAAAGATATATTGGAGTGGGGGTGGGGAAATAACAGCATTTTAAATAAATGGCACTGTTCAAGCTGTGCAGCTGTATGTAGACGTGTCAAACTAAATCCTTACACTTCAATCCTGAACACTGCTGTATGTAGATGAGTCAAACTAGATCCATACACTATAATCCTGAACAAAACTCCAAATTAACAGAAAATATAATATTCTACATCTGATAGAGAAGAAAGTAGGGAATAAGCTTCAATGTAGCAGTGCAGGAAAGGGTCCCCCATAGTGTAGGTATTAAGACCAGGGATAAAAAAATGGGACCTCATGAAACTAAAAAGCTTCTGTAGATCAAAGGATGACATCATTCAAATGAAGCAGCAGCCTAACAGAAGAGGCAGCCTACAGAACAGGGAACGATCTTTACCACTATACATCTGACAGAGGGTTAGCATCTAGGTGTACTAGCTACACATCTGACAGAGGCATACACCCAAAGGACTTTATATCTTACTATCGAGGTTCATCTGTGTTCATTGCTGCTCCACTCACAGTAGACAGGACATAGAAGCAGCCTAGATGTCCACCCAAGGGTGAATGAATGGTGCAAAGGAAAGCAAACATGTCAAGTAGATAACTATTTGGCTGTTTAAAAAAATCACAGGATTTTCAGGTAAATGGATGATGGTGGAAATAAGCATTCTGAGTAAGATTGTCTCTGGAGTGGTCAAGCTAGGGTTTGAAGCCCCAGAGACCCAGAAGGGATGGTAGGAACTTCACCTGCTCCTGACTCCAGGCCCCTGGCATGTAGCCACAGCCTCCCATAGAGAGAAATGTGACTATCAGTCATGTAGGGGCAGTGCCCCCAAGTCCCTCCTCATGTAGATGAGACATCTCAGGCCATGCCAGTAGGAAGCACCTGCTGTTAGACACCAACCCACCCCAAAACTGTATATAAGATTCTACCTAGAAGGAATAAAGGTGTGAGAATTACCCGTCATTTAAGAGCATCTGGCACAAGAACGGTAACACTGCCTGGGAAGAGAACATTCTCCCATTTGCCACCAGGAGCTCCCCTGCACTCTTCTCACTCTGTGTCCCCTCCTGCTCCTGCCTTTCCCTTTCACCCTATGCCCACCAAGCGTGCTCAGCTCAGCTCAGTTTGGCTCAGTGCAGCCAGTGGAGGGTCTTGGAGCAACAGTGGCTTCCAGGGCATTGGCACCAGAGCAGAGACTGTGGCCACACTTCCCCTCCCTGCTCATGCCCTTTCCCCTTTGCTTAAACCCTCCTGCCAGGCCGGGCCAGAGGCCTCTCTGATAGCCTCCAGTACACTGACAGTTGTTCAGCCCCAGAAAGACAAATGTTGCATGCTCTACTCAGAAAGGCAAATGGTGCATGTCTCATATGTGGATGCTAGCTTTCAATATTTACATATGTGTTTAAATTGGAACATCCATAGAGGCCAGGTAACTACCATGAGTTCAAGACTGATTAGAGATTGCATAAATGGGGATGAGGAATAACGCAGGCAGGCCTTAGTGGGGTGGACGGTGTGGGCAGGGCATAGAAGTCTATGGAAGAATAACTAACATTGAAGACTTTGGAAAATGTCATATAGACACTATTGCAGAAGATTCCTAAGATATATACACGTATACATATTGAAGGAAACTTCTAGTTTCTTTGTCAATTATGTCAAATAATGTTTTGTTGGGGCACACAGGTGAAAGGGTGTCTGGCTAAAACAAACACGTGAAAGAATGTTTTCCTGAAGCAGACACAGGTGAAGGGCTGTGTTGATACAGCAAACACGTGAAAGGATCCGTGGTGAAGGAGTATAACAACCCCACAGACAGTGAGGGACGAGCACTGAGCATCGGTTTGGTTGGTTCTGTCTCACTCTGCTTTGCTAATGACACACATGTATTGGTTCATCCACATCGCACTGTTGAGCTCCACTTTGGTAACACCAGCTGTCACTGAGAGAAACTCGCCCAAGAACTCTTTGTGAGGTTCATGCGGCGGCAGCTTGCCGCTTCAGTAGCCTCGCCTCAGGCTGGTTGGTGAGCCTTGGGGATCCTTCAGGATTGAACTACAGCTGCTGGGTTTGTACCTGGTGTCTGCCTGCCTAGGTCTGCACCTGCTGAGTTGCATTTGGTGTTTGCTATGGGATTGAACGTCTGCCAAAGAAGATTGAGCTTACCCCCAAAGAACTATGGCTGAACAGGTCCACTTCCCCCACAGCCTAATAACTTGGTTTCCACTCCCTCTGCTGGGTGGTGGGCTAGAGGAGAGGCTGAACCCTTATTAAAAGTAGGTTGCAGGCTGGAGAGATGGTTCAGTGGTTAAGGGCACTGACTGCTTTACCAGAGGTCCTGAGTTCAATTCCCAGCAACCACATGGTGGCTCACAACCATCTGTAATGGGATCCGATGCCCTCTTGTGGTGTGTCTGAAGACAGATACATTGTATTTATATAAATAAAATAAATATATTTTTTTAAAAAAGCAGGTTTCAAAAAAAAACTTACGGTTATAACAAAAATGCTTAAATGACATTTCCCCATAACGAGGAGATACAATGCCCTAGGCCGTCAAAAAATATGATAGACCATCAGAAAATACCATAGGCCGTCAAAAAATAAAGAAAAGAAAAGAAAAGAAAGAAAGAAAGCAAAAGAAAGAAACAAACATAGGAAGGAAGGAAGAGAAGAAGAGTTCTGGGACTCGTTACCTCCATTGGAGTTGTTGGCCAATGAGACCCATGACTTTGCTGTGCTGGTCAGTTTGTGTCAACTTTCTACAAACTAAAGTCACCCAAGAAGAGGGAACCCCAGTTGAGGAATTGCTTCTATCATGCTACCCTGTGGGCGTGTCCATGGGGCGTAGTCTTGACTGGTTGATGTGAGAAGGTCCCAGCCTGCTGTGGGCATTATCACCCATGGGATGGTGGTCCAGGGTAGTATAGGAAAGCAAGCCAGCAAGCAGCATTCCTCCAATATTTCTTTTTTGAGCATCTGCCTTGAGTTTTCGTCTTGGCTTTCCTTGATGACAGACTGTAAAGTAGAGGACAAAACAAACTTTTTTCTCCCCAAGTTGCTTTTGGTCAGTGTTTTATCACAGTGATACCAACAGCAAAAACATCAGCAAACTGGGATGCTACCCAAACATTAGGGGCTATCACCATTGCTCATAGCTAGCCTCTGGAACTTGATGAAAAGACTCTGTTGCTGGAGATACCATATACTTGAATCATAGGAAATGAAGAAACCAGCCAGGTGCTGCCCTCAAAGCTTCATTCTTACTGCCTAACTTTCATACTGCTGGAAGGTGCTATATACAATTCTAGAGGAGAAAAATAACCATCGGTCTTACCCATCTGTGAATCCTGTGAGCCACAATAGCAACCACCTTGGTAAGATGTGCCTTCTGCCGTTATGGTGGCAGGGAGTGGTAATAAACAACCATTTTCTAATTGGATGTAAGGATCTCTCCACAAAATGGAACCCATACTTGGCACTCTCATAAGGGCCAAGAACCTGTGGCTAGATAGGAGAAAACCTACTCCAAGTTATTCTAAATTCAGTGTTAAACTGTTCACTATACTCATAGATTAGCGTTTCTCTCAACCCTTATCAGAGAAGCTTTTTCTAGCAGTATACACCATTTAACATGGAGACCCACAACTGGTCCACATGCTTAGTATAGGATTCTGTGGAGAGTTCTTCACTAAAGGGGACATTTATATCACTCCCCTCCTCCCAGAGTTCAGGGATCATCATGGAATAGTGCTGTGGAAAGATTGTAAGAGCCAGAGGCAGTAGATTCATACATGAAAATAGTGTTTCCCAGACATGCTAGGGCAGTCGAACACGTGACCTCAGAAGTTGTGATCACATGGACACTGCTTGCATGATGCCAAACTAGACAAACTTCCGGCGTGGAGATGGGAGGCAGCTCCTTGCTGAGGATTGCCAAGTGACAGCTTCTTGGAGAGAGTTAGTTTTCTCCAAAGATGCCTCTTCTGATAGGTCAGATGCATTCTAGTGGTCAGCCCCACATCCAGAATGAATGTGTAGCACAAACTGGACTCAATGGGATATTTTAAAAAGGAAGACATGAAGCTGGGGAGAACTGGGAGTGGGGGTAGATCTGAGAAGAGCTAGCCGGAAGAGTGGGAGCCAAGAGAATCAAAATACATCGTAAACATTGTATAAACTTTGCAAAGAATTATTAAAATGTCAAAAAATATAGGGCATTGTGATACAATATAGATATTAACATTAGTAACATGGTACGCACCTCTTGTCATATCTCCACATCATAAAAATTATGGAGAAATACGGAGTATCTGGCTCAAAGTAATCAAAATTTTTCCCTGTCTGAAAAATTGGTCCCTGATGTTTATTTGATGTCTGTATCTGAATTATATCTAGGAGTTTTCTTCTTTGAGATTCCCTAGGGGAATTAAATGCAGCCAGGTGACCTACTGCAACATCAGTTCTGCTTCTGGTAGCAGAAAATTAGGCCGGAATTCTCAAGAGATCTGCTAGCAAAATTAGCAGCAGAGGGGATAAAAGCAGCAACTAATCATGCTGGAGAATGAACAGAAAGGAAGCACTGATAGCAGCTATGCCATCAGTCAAAACAGCAAGGATGCAGGAATGAATCTCGGAAGGCTGTTTTCTCATTAAGAGTCCCCGCTCCTCTCTTAAGACCAGCAGCAGCAGGATGAAGGCTAAGAGGAGGCGAAGAATATCTCACACAACTCCAGAAGGACTGGGTGGGACTGTACTACCTCACTGAAGCATGGACAAGCACTTTTCTCGTTAATGATGCTCGTTCCAAATCTTACAGGAATGCCCTCTTGGTAGGGTTAGCTTGAGTGGGTTGCCTGCTGATTTCAAATATGAAGAACACACAGTAAAAAGCTTTGGCCTTCCGCAAACAGTCTGTTTGGCTGTGCTGTGTCTTACCCAGCCCACACAACAGAGAGGCAGTGGGGATGGACCACTTACCATAGACTGTCTTCTCACTGGCTATCCATATTGATTATGCTATTGATCCCTGGGTATAAGACTTAGAAGGCAGGACAGCATAGATGCTGCTTTCATGCTAACTGAGTATCGGTTCCTGAGATAATAAAAACCCAAATTTTAGTTGGAGAAAACATTTTTTGACCTCAAAAGCTACCCGATCACAGAGCATAGCTGTAATTGTAGCACTGGAGCAGTTGAGCCAGGAAGATCGTGAACTCTTCTGCTACCTAAGTTCAGAGCCACCTGGAGAGAACTTGTCTCAGGAACAAAACTGTGTAAGAGATGATCTCTCACCTCACCATGGCACAAGCTGTACACTGGATCAATGTCTGAGTTGTGTGTTCACCTTGTTTACACGTCCTTAGAGTGAGCCACCTTGCATTTCACTACTGGTTTTCAGGGCCTCTGATCTCTCGTCAGCAAACTCCTCAAGTCTCCTTCCAATGTTAGCATTAGGATCTTAGGACTCATCAAGTCAGACTCACAATCGCAGTAGGCCTGTGTGGACACAGGTGTTTGTGCAGAGCCTTGTGAAGACACCGGAGAAACAAACCTGTGTTCTTAGTCACCACATGTCACAGTATTGACTTAATTTCCAACCAGACACAAATCTCTGAAGACTGGACAACAGGGACCACATGAAAATCAAAAAACACAATTACTTTCTTAGTTCCAATTTAGTGGTGAATTGATCAAATACTCACTTTTTTAACTCAAATAGCTGTTGACATTTCCTAAGTGTGATTAAGGGATTCTAAGTGTCACAATGGCGATCCGGGATGAGAGCTGAAACGGTCCAATGTGTACAGCCAGAGGGGGTTCAGGTAAGAGAATAACCTCCCATCAAGCTCTGCGCTGGGCACTAAGATACTCAAACTCCCTTTTATGTATGATTATTGTCTACTGTTTATTAAGAGGAAAAAGATCACTGGTTATGTCCATGGCGCTCCAAAATGCTACTCTGCGGGAAGTGGGCTTTGGTTGCTCAAGCTGGAGACTGGAGGCTTCTGCATGCTCTTGTCTCTTGTCTGTGCCCATTCTTATTTAACCCGAGCTTTAAGATGCTATGTGGATGTTCCCTGTAGGGGGTGCTTCTCCTTGGCACAACACTCAGGATTTGATCATTGGTGTCAGGACAAATCCACACCCTACCTGGCTAATCAGCCAATTCAAACCCAGTGATTTATAACTCTTGATACATAGAGTGAGTTTACCCTTGGACTTGATGGTAATGAGGTTTTATACATTCCACTTATTAATAACCGACACGATTGTAACTTATTTTTTTATAGCAAAGTCCTACTCTTTATATAAACAAATTCCATTTTGGGTAAAAAGTAACAGCATGTTTCATGGGCAGTGATGGTCTTATATGTGCCTACAGCTTTGATATTGGTACCTCTCCCTCTCCCCCCCCTCCCTCCATCTTCCTCTCCCTGTCCCCCCTCCTCCTCTCTCTGTATTCTATTTAGAATAGCATTTTAATTTTTTCTGATTTTGATATCTGACAGACTCATACATTTATATAATTAATTCTAGTCATTTCTCCTCTCCCCCACTTCCCCCCATCACTTCTCCTCCTCCCTGGGACTCTTTTCCTCACAGACTGTCTCTCCCACTTTTCTCACCTCTTTTCTGTGTGGCCTAGTGACTTTAGTGAGTCATTTGGTGGGATGTTATTCAGTAGAGCAAGTATACTTTCTCCTTGGCTATATCTTATTTTTGAAGGTTTCTAAAATCCAATGCTGGGCTAGAAAGATGACCCAGCAGCAAAGAGTCCTTGCTGCCAAACCTGACAACCTGAGTTTGATCCTCAGGGCCTACATAGTGGAAGGAGACAACCCAGTCTAGCAAGTTGCTCTTACTTCCACGTGTGTCCCATGACACATGTATACATACGTATACCTGCATATGAAATAAACCAATAAGGCTGATGCTTAGAAATAAATAGTAAGATACAAGCAGCTCAGGGGAACTAGGGATAAGTGAAGAGAATACAGGAACATCTCCTCTCTACCTAGGTAAGGACAGTGGGGTTTTCCTATGGGAAATCAAAAATGATAGTAGATTTATGCACAAAAGCCCACCACACTATGGTGAAATAGATCAGTGGTTCTTATTTTTTATGCAAAAATCACCCAAGAAGACTGAGTACAAATACCCTGGTAGGCTTGACTCTGGCTAAGGTGGGTAGTATAGCATAGTACTTAATAGTTACGGGCTGGTTTTATTTCTCCATGGCCATTTACCAAGCTGTGTGATCCTGGGGACAAGTCACTTAATTTCTGTGTCTTTGTCTCATCATCAATAAAGTGAGGATGAAAGCCATTTCATAGGATATTTCTGGGAACTGCCATGTGCCAAATACCAACAACACTGTCAGGCCTTTATCAACCCAACACTAGTCAAAGTCTGGTGGGAAAGCCTTTGATTATCAAAAGTGCTGTGATCACCCCGGAAGCATTAGATCTCTGTCTCCATCTTCCTCAACCTCCCAAGCTTTTTCTCAACTGTCATTGCTGACACCGATGCCTCCATTCAAGTTTAAACTCAAAGCCTTAACATCAAAGAAGAATGACGTCACCAGGGATTAGGCAAGTCCAGAATCTCAAAGGAACAGGCATTGTCCTATGCTATCAATAATAGTTGTGTGACCGTGACAATACCCTGTGCTTCTCCTGTGTGTGTGTGTGTGTGTAGCTATGCCTCTTACGCCTGCACAGGGTTGTCGTAAGGATCTGTTCCAAGCCCTGCAGGCAGCCTTCCTGGGGTGAGATTTTGAAAAATCCATCTGAATTTGCAGTTCCCTGACCTGAGCCACCAGAGCTGAAATCGTGTGTGCCTGTTTATCATATCCTCCACTACATCACAGGACTGGTCCTCAAATACATGTTGAATAAAGAAATGGATGGAAAGATAAGAACGGCTTCAACTCTAGAGCTGGCATTAGCCTAATTAATTTATGGATAATCACTCAGATGGATTACTCCTCCATATTTTTTTTTTTTTGGTAGAAAAACAAATAGGCCCCATCAGCTCTGGGTCTTTAATATCTCTAATCCCTGCTACTAAGTTGGCCCGAGTGAAAGCTATAGTCTACGTGCTTTAAAAAGTGCTTTCTTTTTAATTTTAGTTTGGCAGGATTTTTATGTCGTGGATTAATGTCATGTGCCAGTATGTGCTGTTAGTTTATATCCCTTCATGAGTTTTGTTTTGTTTTGTTTTTTCAAAAAGAGGCTGTGACTCAGATTGCCTGCACTGGATACAGCAACACAGCATGGAATCTTCTAGGGGCATCTTGTGAGTGCTTTCAAAATAGTTCTCATGCCGTGTGTAAGAGTTATTATGCAGTGGTATGGAGGAAGATCTCCGGCCTCTCTGTGCTCCAGCTCTCTGTTAGGATACGGAGTAAATCTGTTTTGTTAGTAAATTGAAAATAACCTCTGGCATTGATGACCATAGGTGATGCTTACAGAGCTAGGCAGAGCTCCCTCACTCACTGAAGGATACCTTAGATTTGGAAAGCCTTACTTTAGATTTTTCATGATGTGGTAGAAGAGAAGACCTGTATCAACGTGTTAACTAAAACTTTAGCAAAACCAGAAAGACTTAGTTTATTTAAATAATTGCAAGGAACTGAGAAAAATCCTCTCTTTTGTTATTTTGCTGGATTCTGTCTCTGGTATGCGAACTTGAAAAAACACACATTTATTCTGGGGTTACCTGACAGCTGTCTAATTGGAAGTGAAGACCCACTTCACCCGAAGGGACTCCAGCCTGGTAATGTGAACTCTACCTGTGGTTGCAGAAGTCATAGGTCAAGAAGAAGATTGACTACAATAATTTTTCCAAATCAATAATAATTTCTACCTGTATTCTAAATATTTACCCTATACCCACAAATAAGTATAGCTCTCACCCCTATATCAAAGATGTTTCCTTTTGGAAGAGACGGAAACTATGAAAGAAGTCCACAGCTGGCCAAAATGCATAGAATGGGTGTTAAGGGGGTGTCCCAGCCCAATGACAGATCTGCAACGCAAGCCTACACTCAAGGGCCAGAAAAAAGTCACCGAGAGGGGACAGAACTATTGCAAGCCCCTGGAGACCAGGACATGTACTGTACAATAGCATCTTCTATATATGACAGAGAAACCGCATCCAGGAGCTTTAACAATGACATCAGTTTGTATGCTAAAATGGACAGAAGAAATTCCACATGGCCTCATTCCTAGATGAAGAGCCATGGCAGTTAATGATGAGAGAGAGAGAGAGAGAGAGAGAGAGAGAGAGAGAGAGAGAGAGAGAATATACCAGGCTCAACCAAGGGTTGGACAACACAGAGGCTGTCCAATCCCATGTGGTTAGGCCTGGATACATGTACACATGTACATGTCCATGTACACATGGGCAAAGTCCATTTGGACTAAGTCAGTGTATATACATATAATAATAATAGAGAAGGGAACATGAATTTGGAAGGGGGATCTGAAGGAGTTGAAAGTGAAGAGGAAGGGGTAAAAGTGATATACAGTGCTTATGTATGAAGTTCTCAAAAAAATAAAATTATTTTAAAAAGGAAATTGGACATTTTAATGCTAAAATTGGAAAGATGGCAGCGAACAGGAGGTCAGAGGAGCTTCAAGTTTTTCAGTGGCGACTTTGAGAAGCTTGATGGCTAGATCCTATTTAGAACTGAGGCGGGAAAAAAAATCCTGTTTTATTCAGGGGGAAAGTGACACGCTGGATGATGGATTTTCTTAGTTAAGGAAGGTGCAAGGAGCACTGGGTTTGTGCTGGCTGCTCCTCCCTGATGGCTTTCGTCTTAACAGAAGCTTGTAGTATGAACAAAGCCATCTCATACGTAGGAGCTGGTCATAAATTAGATTTGCCCTGGGGTGACACTCATGTACATCCATAGTTTTCCTTTAAGAGTGTGAGCTTCTGCTTTACAGAATACATAAGAAGAAATGCTTGCGCAAACTTTGAAAGGTCTCAGGTTTATTTAAGACTCCTGACCTCCAGAGAAGGGCTGTGCAGATCACGGAGGTGTGCCTATGCACAGGGCTGCAAACCAGGGACAGAACCCAGAGCTGTTCTCCGAGGCTACTGTGATAACAAACACCAACAAACACGAAATGCAAACGCTGAGTTTCATGTCCCTGGTAAAGATCCATAAGGGATGAGGGTCAGTAAGATTTCAGAGCTCCACTCTGGTTTTCTATTGGTTGCTTAATTAAAATCCTAGTATAAACAAGGCATAATAGGAATATTGATTCAACCTTCCCACAGTTATTAAATAGATCTTCAGTAAGGATATACGAGCAGAATTAATTCTTACCCTGACCCTCAAGTTAAAAGGCAATTACTCAGAGTATACAAAGAACATGAAGCAAACAAACAATGTCATCCCAGGCTCTAGGAGCAGAGGATCACACAGTCCCCACATCTGTCTGCACCGGATCCATGTGGTGAAAGCCTCCGTCAATCTGGACAGTGCTTCCAACTATGATTTCGCTCAGCTCTTCAAGTTGGGTTCTGTTTACTGGGCTTCCCTCCATCGGGGCTTATCCTAAAACAACTCAACCGTGGTTTGTTTGTTTGTTTGTTTTGTTGTTGTTTGTTGGTTGGTTGGTTGGTTGGTTGGTTTTTTCCAAATCAGTCATGGGCCCCATAGATCCCAGTGAGTCCAGTTGTCTCTGGCAGGAATCCCAGCTGCAGTCCCCAGCTTTGACTGTGTGCCTGCTTGGGCTTTGGAACTACTTGTGCCCCCAGGTACAGCTTAGGAGCTGCACTGTGGTTCCTCGCTTCTTTTCCTGTTCCTGCCTGTTAGCAAAAAAAGTACGTAACAGATTCAGCATTCACTGCTCTGTCATCCTGTCGCGCTCCTGCCTGTAACTCAGCCCCTTCCCGCACAGCATCAGGTATAGAGAGGTGGAAGGGTAAAGTGGGACCCTACTGTGTAGTTACAGAAACTGAACAATCTTGGACGAACGAGGTGGTGAGACCTTCTAGCCTCTGAGTATTCTGCTTTGAAGGGGGTAATTTAACCTCACTTGATTGTTAGGAGAATTAAACGAGCTAATGTAGGTAAAATCCCTGGCACCTAGTTACACAGTATACATTAGTCGGGTTTACCTTCCTGTCTCAGTTCCCCGCTCCATAGCGAATCTCCATATTTGTGCACCCAAACAGTTTACAAACTTAGCTCCTAAAACCTCTCAATGATGCAATCAGCTGGACCTCCCTAGACTGTCCACGGACAGTGGACAACAGAAGAGGGCAATTTCTATTAGTGCAGTGTCCGTGAAAGTGATTCTTGCAGGTGAGCTCATGCATCTCATACAGACTGCGTCCAAGAGCTGACGACTCAATAACCGAGCTCTGGCTGTGTACCCGCACTAGGCCAGGTCAGGAATAAGATAAACAGGTCTCAGTGTCCTGCAGCGTTTAGTGTTGAAAATCAGAACCACGTTTTCTTATCTCCTTTTAATACCTAGTAAAATGGCTTCTACGAAAATGGATGCCTGCGTTTCTTTGTGTGTGTGTGTGTGTGTGTGTGTGTGTGTGATACTGATGATGTTAAATCTGTGTTGCTTTGAAAGATCCATGCTTCCTCTCACTGTCACCAACCAGTGGTTGTAAACCGTGAGGACAATCCCAGGTAGAAGCAGTATTGTCAATTGTCTTTGAGGAGAGAGAAATGACTTCAAAAAGAAGATATGCGCTGTAGCCTTGCTGGAAGCTGCATGGAAGTTTGGAAAGCCATCTGTGTTCTTGAATTGTAAGGTAAGTGTTCAGATTTTTGTTTTCAGACCAGGTTATAACGATGAACTGATGAGCTCAGAAAACAAGGGGAACAACTCGGCGTTAACACTGGCTCTCCAAGCTGCTGCTGGAACATTTAGTTTCTCTGTAAATATTTGGTGACAAAGTCTTTTTTCTTCCTGGGAGAGGTAAATATGCCACTCATCCTGAAATGGCTACACAGGGGGTAAAATTATCCACAAAATGTAGCTCAGTGTGAGCCTGAGGTAATGATTTCCATACACAATTAGGCTTATGGATCCAGGTAGTTTGCAATTTGTTTGGTATAGAAATGACTAATGAAGGAGAGCATGCACATATTGTACAATCCACGTTTCTATGCTAAGGAACAAAACAGTCTAAATCCCACCATAGTAAATTTTATCAAATGCAGAACCATCAAAGAAATGTATTATGGGTATCCAGTAATTCTTATCAATATTTAAAGTTGGATGATACAATTCTATAACATAACCTAAAAGCTGTCTCATGAAAACAAAACAAAACAAAACCCTGCCTTTTGTACAAGCCTAAAGGAAATGAATTTCCTTCCCAAGGTCATTCCGGGAATTAATGGCAAATGGGAATTTGATCCTGATAATTTGAGTCAGTCGATCTCAGTGGTTTTGTGCTCCTTGCATGAAACAAATGTACACTCATCACAGACAGTTCTAATCCTGTGAGGATGCCCTGTTTTGACAGCTCACAAGGCTTCAAGTCCTTCTTTTGGCCATTTCCCTCAGCCATGCTGTTCTTACCCAAGCTAAATCTTCCAGTGCTGCTCAAAGCTTGCCTGCCCTTTTACCTTTCACAGCTCCTGCTCCCTGCCACCTCTTTTTCCATTTCTGTGTTGTCATTCACATTCCTTTCACCCTCACGACACCTGGCCTGCTGGCCACAAAGCCCGAACAAGCTCCAAGGCGTCTCTATTCCACATTCTGAGGATTTCAGTTTCAGCTTTGAAAGCAGATGCATGAGCATTCATATCTGCTATTTCTTATTTCAATTATTTCTGAGCTGCTATCAAAGATTTAACATTGACTATGGAAACTTTATCTCTCTCATGTCTGACACTTTGAAGACAAATTCCTTCATCCTGGATCATCCCTGGGAAGCATGCTATTAAGTCCGGGATGGAGCACTAGCTATTACCTGACAGACTTGTTTGCTTGGGGTAACCTTTCAGAGGGCATACGAGTGTGGGAATAAACACATAAAATAAGTGAAGGAGAAAGTAATTCTATTTTGATTCTGCTTAATCAAAAGAAAGTTGTTACAGTAAGCTTGTGCAGGGAGCTGAAGATCAGGCTTGCTAACTCTAAACTGGCAAAAGATAAAATAAAATACAATAAAATAAAATAAAATCGCCAAAAATTCAAAAGAGAGAGAAAGCCATTCTTGACACAGCTTCCTCAAGGAAACGCAGCCATCTTGCACACGGATTTGCACCTCTAGAGTTCCAAAGTCTCTCAGCTTTGCAGACAGACTAATTGCTTCAAAGGAACATCAGCTGATAGGACACCGAGTTAGTAACACACCTCTCGAACAGTCAGTGAGAGAAATGGATGGGAGAGACCTGATTTGGGAATAGACCAGAGTGGTCTGTATCAGAACAGTCCTTCATCATCCAAAATTGTGAAGCCCAATTTAGAAAAACCAAAAACAGAGACCCCGAAGGCGTCCTGGGGGCCGTGCTTTGTGTGTGAGGTCTGGAATACTGAGCAGAAGGAGCACAGCCAGAACCTGGTGTTTGGCTCCACAGCTCTCCTGGGACACTGGGTGATTGATAAGCAGCGGCTGAAATGGAGGGAAGCTAAGCACAGCTTTTGGCTGCCTCACAGATGGATGAGACAGAAATCGGAGAACTCTACTGAAGAGGAAAGCTGGTTAGAAACTGCATTCAGGCTTGCACTGCATGGCTTCCCCTTACCATAATGGCTGAAACTTTGGGGCAGACAAGAAATAAACCAGCCCCCTTGATGGACTGGAACCAGAATGGAGTCATCTCAATCCCTAATTAGATTAAAGTGGCCTGCTTCTAACCTAATTGCTAATTGCATGATTGGAGCTGAAGTCTGTTGTCTAGGAGGAAGGTGATATCACCCCCAGCCTTGAGATATTTCTAGACGTTTCCAAAAACATCTGTAGCTAATAAAGTGCTAGTAGAAAAAAAAAAAAAGAACAATAGAAAAATATTTTTTAATTTCAAAGATTTAAAAGTCATATATCCCCAAAGTTGTGCTAAGGAATAGCACAGCTGGTAAAGTGCTTCTCTCATAAACATGAGGATATGAGCTTGATTTCCCAAACTCAAGTGACAATAGCAGGCATGGTGGCACCCCCAGTGATCAGAAGCTGAGACAAGCTGATGCCTGGGGTTCCATAGCCAGCTAAGCCTAATTGTAAAAGCCAGGCCAATGAGAAACATTGTCTCTAAAAAGGAACACATTTCTAAGAATGACTTTCAAGATCGCCCTGTACCTACACTCAACACTCACACGTACTCAAACACACACACACACACACACACACACACACGCACACACGCACACACACGCACACACACACACTTATAATCAGGGCTAGAGAGATGGCTCAGAGGTTAAGAGCACTGCCTCTGCTCTTCCAGAGGTCCTAAATTCAATTCCCAGCATCCACATGGTGGCTCACAACCATTTGTAGTGGGATCTGATGCCCTCTTCTGGTGTGTCTGAAGACAGCTACAGTATACTCTCATACATAAAATAAATAAATCTTTTTAAAAAATTATAACCAGAGCATAATACATTGAAGAGAAAAATCCACATATTGTACTTTTTAAAAAGTAAGATCTTTAGTTCTTGGAAGACACTGTTGACAGAATCAAAAGATAAGAAAAAAAATTGCAAATTGAGTCACATCACTGATAAAGGACTTGTGTCCAGCATATACACTGTTGTAGTCTGAATGTGAAGTGCCTCCATAGACTCAGGTGTTTGAACACTTGGTCCTCAGCAACACTGTTCGGCAAGGTTGTAGATTTCTTAGGAATTGACGTCATGCTAGAGGAAGTGGGTCACTGGAGCAGACCTCGGGCTTTATAGCCTGGGCTCACTTCCTGTTCATGCTCTGCCTCTTAAGTATGAATGCAATGTGACCAGCCAACCTCCTGCTCCTTACACTGCACGTCTTCCCTACTCTGAAGGACCATGTTCCTCTGGAACTGTGAGCCAAGATAACCTCTCTCCCCCTTGAATTGTTTATCTCATAGTATTTTAACAGAGTAATGAGAAAGCAGGACACATATAAGATATACACACACACATACACACATACACACATGTGCACACTCCTTTACACACACATACTCATCAACAAGAAAACCATTGATCTACTCTCAAGAATGGACAAGAGATTTGAAATGACACCTCACAGCGAACAGTATGTTGGTAACTATAATGTAAAAAATGCCCAATATTCTTGATCATTAAGAAAATTAATATTAAAATCCTAAGATTCGCATCAGTTAGAATGGTCCCCCGAAGTATCCAAGCAGAAAACTTGCCCCAGTGCATGCATGCAGTTGTAAAGACCTGAAGCTGCTGGGGAGAGGGGAGGTAACTTTTTCATGGAGTGGGGCTTGAACTCAGAGCCCTGTACATGCTAGGCAAGAACACTGCCACTGAGCTACACCCTTGGTCCAGGCAGTCTCGTATTTTTCTGCTGAGTATGGAAAATAGCAAAGATAGTTTTAGAGGGAAAATGGTCTTCACTTTTAATAAGATTATGCCTGCCCTTTAGATACAGTCTAATGATCGGACTCCCTTTCAGCTCTTCATGTTAAGTAAAAATCTACACTCATACCAAAATCTACATATGAATATTACAAACATAGTAAGCTAGGAACAACCCAAAGATCATCTTTGTCTAGAAGATGGATGAACAATCCGCAGGGATCCGTGCAATGGGTACCATTGTGGCAACAGAGAAGACCACTGCTGATGTAGTTGGCAAAGCAGGTCGACTCTCAGAAGCAGCATGCGTAAAGAAGCCAGCATCGAAAGACTGTGTGCTGAGTGAGTCTACCCACGTGAAAGTTTGAGGGCAAATCTACAGGAGACAAACAGATGTGTCAGAGTACAAAAAGAGATCACCCTCCAGAGGCAATGGGTGAGTTTGGAAGGACAATAAATCGTGCTAAATTCCAATGTGGAGGTTATTACATGCCTGTTGAGGTTATTACACACCTGTGGATGTTATTACATGCCTGTAGAGTTTATTACATGTCTATGGAGGAGATTATTACATGCTTGTAGATGTTATTACATGCCTGTAGAAGTTATTACACATCTGTGGAGGTTATTCATGCCTGTGGAGGTTGTTGCATACCTGTAGAGGTTATTACATACCTGTAGAGGTTATTACATACCTGTATTATTGTTCTCAAGACCATGAACTAAAAGCCTGTTTTTTGAACAATTTTTCAGTAAACCTGATTAAAAACACTGGTCTTCACACACAAAATAAATGTAAGAGGACTCTGAACAGTGGAAAATCAAACATGTCATCTTGGGTTATATAACCTCAGGCTTCAAAGAAGACCACTGGTTAACTGCTATCAGTTATGTGCAAATAATGCAATAATTAATTAATTATAAGACATAACAAATGATGTAATAATTTTAAAAACTAAAAAGGAGATCCACTGATTAGATAGATACAAGTAAAATGCTAAAGAATGTTCAAGTAACTCATATGAGAGAGACAAAACAAAATGAAGAAAAAACCCCAAAATATCAGATTAAATTACCTTCATATCAATAATGACATTGGGTATAAATGGTCAAGATGTACCCCTTAGGGGATACTGACAAAGTCTCTGAATTAAATATTTGTTTTTTGAACAATTTTGCACTAAACAAACAAAACAAAACAAAAAATTAGAAATGAAGGGAGGAAAAGGAGAGGTTCAACTCTAACTAGAGATTCCAGTACACACCCACTTAAAATGTATAAAGCAAAAATTAGCAGAACAGACCCTGGCAGAGGGAAAACTATAACCCCACTTACAAGAATCACAAGTTGAAAAAGTGAACAAGTATTGATTTACGTGGATCAAGTGAACACAGTTTAATGGTATAGACAGGAAGCCACACAATCACTGCAGCAGGCATGGGTGTCTTGAGGCTTTAAGGTGTGCGTGCTCATCAAATCTCATTGAGTTAAAACACAGCTCTTCAAAAACCAGAGACAGGAGACAACACAAGCTTCTGCTCGGACCACAGGAAAATTCAGCAGAGATCAGTTTAAAAGACTGAAAGATCATCCATTCTCAGAAAAATTTAATAAAAATATTCATCTACCATCCATTTGCAAAGAAGAGGTCACAATGAAGTTATTGTTATATACTAGAAATGCATTACATGTCAGTGTACTAATATAATAGATATCAAACCCACGGAACGCTGTTAGCTGAAAGTGTGTTTGAAGTACACAAAGCTTATTGATGGGTTTTTATATTTGAATACATAGTCAAATTTCAAAAGACTAGAGAAACTAGTGTATAGATTTTAAAAGAAAGGAAGGAAGGAAAGAAAGAGGAAGGGAAGAAAACAGAAAGGAAGGAAGGAAGTAAAAAAGAAGGAAGGAAGGAAGGTAAACTTCCCAAAGTAGAAAGAACTAAGCAATCTATGAGTGGAGAAAAAAAATCAAATAATACATGACTGATAACTAAAATAAAAAGATTAATAAGAAAGTGAGTGAACAGCACAACGTGTGTGTGTGTGTAAGAGTCCAAGCATACAAATGTATCAAACTTCGGATTTTGCATTTCTTACCAGCATATGAAAGTACCATCGACATGTTATTAAGTAAAAAAAACTAAATAAATATGGACACACTTACAGATAAAGAAACCTCTGATGATAAGAAGTGAACACAGATCGTTTCGCAGTGGCGTGGCCTACAGTTTTTCACCTTTGGCAGTTCTAAAGCAATACACAGTTCTCAGACTCAGTAGAAACTGTACTGCGAAAGCTGAACTTCAATGTTTTCCTCGACTAGTGACGTATGGCGTGGTACTTTCTCTTGTGCTGGGCAGTGGCAGTGAGTTGCAGCAACCACCCTGACACCCGACCAGGAGTCCTAAGCGGTCACCACACTCCACAGGTGCCCTGTGCCCAAGCTTCAGGTCAAGCTCAGCAGGTTAGAAGCAGTCAGTGCAGCTCTTATTTTGGATGGGATCTATAAATCAGGGAACTTTTGGGTCTGAGTAGTCTCACTACCTAACTGCATTATATATATATTTAGATTCTTGAGAGACAACAGAACCAGCAGTGAGTCTACAGTTATCTACATGATCCGGAGGCTGGTGTAACCCAATAGCTTCGGTGGGAGTCAGCAGCTGGAGACCCAGGAGAGCTGGAGGTAAAATAAGTGATGGTCATAGAAAGCCAGCAAATGGGTCCCATCCGGAGCCAGTGTGTTAGATAAAGCGCAAAGGAAGAAAGCCCCCAGAGGCCAGTCTGAAGGCGGCCACACAGGGTCAGTCTGTCTCATTGAGTGCTGTGCAGCGTTTCTGCCCTGTTGAGGTCCTCAGCTAATTGTCCAGGCCCCTCTGAAGCATGGAAAGCATGTGCTGGCTTTACCTATTTAAATGAATCTTAGCTTTAAAAGGTACCACAGCGGCCTGCAGAATCACGTTCATCCAACTCTCTGGGCAACGGAAAACTAGTTAATTTGAAAGATAAACTTACTCATTTGATGAATTTAAATCGGCAGAATTTCCACTTAAAAACAACCCTTCTGGAAAATTCCAGGCCCAAATTGCCACGCTGGTGAATTCTTCTAAAGGCTTAAGGACAAAAATACTGTGAACATCATTCCAAATGTTCCAGAGATTAGAAGACGATGGGGAGTTTATACCCCGGGGTCTGCATAATCTGGAGAGAAAAACCTTCTGGGAATAATAATAATAATAATAATAATAATAATAATAATAATAATAATTGATAATAATAAATATTAACAATAATATTTATTAATAATATTAATTAATAATTAATTAATTATTATTAATAATAATAAATTATAATAAATAATTAATAATAATAAAGCACAAAATTGTGCTGTTTTATTTATAAACATACATGGAAGAAAATCCCAACAAAACATTAGCAGAGCGAATTCCGTGAGAGACGAAATGAGTCTTGCAATGTGCCAAGAATGAAGTTTGGTTTAGTTACACAAGAGCCAATCATTATAACTCACGATGTAAAAACAAAAGAGAGAAATTTTATTTCATTTTGGTAAATGAAATAAAATTATTCAGTGAATCCATTCATGATAAAGAAACCCGAAAAATAGAAACAGAAAACAATGTCTTTACTCTGGCTTTATCTGTTAGCAACAGTAGACACCTACACCTGGTACTGTAGGAAACTGAAGTGGAGAATGAGCCTAGGGCTGGAACCGAGTCAAACGAGTCAGCTGCCAAAGCCTGTATCCAGCATCTTTATGGAGATCCTAGTCTGTTCAAGTCAACAAAAACCAGTGAAAGGTTAGAGGAGATTGTCATCATCCATAGCCTGACCGTGTACTGGCAAACTCAAAAGGTTATGCAGATGCCCTGTTAGAGTTAGCAGTGAACTCTCTTGATTCTAGAACATCATACAAGGCCATTCTGATGCTATATGGAACTTACACCTGGGAATAAAGGCTTTTCAATAGCGCCTTAAAAGTCAAATTCCTAAAAATAAATCTAACGAAGGGTGTTCAAGATCTCTACACGTGCATGGATATAGACACACACGCACACACACGCACACACACACACGCACACGCACACATGCACACACACATACACACATGCACACACACATGTGCACATGCATACATGCATGAGCAAACACACATTATTTAGAGAAAATAGGAAAAGCGATCTGTCACAGTCAAACATTGGAACACACACTATCATAGGGACCCAAGGGTCCCTATCTTATAAACAGTCAGTACTAGCCCTTGAAAAATACCTGTTTGTGATTTTCTGTTTTGGTTGTGAGCCTAGTCTTCAACAGCTGAGCCATCTCTCCAGCATCATTGTGTGTGTGTGTGTGTGTGTGTGTGTGTGTGTGATTATTAAGTGAAAATTTAGAAGTTCACTCTAAATATAGATAAAAATATAAAGAATCCAATATCGGACAAGAAGCAGCTAAAACTATCGTATATTTCTGGTATAATGACTTTGGACAACTGTTCATTGTATTATTTTGGGTTCTTGAGAGACACAGGACAAGCAGTGAGCATGTATATGCATGTGTGTATACATATGTATGTGTATATACATATGTATATGTATATATGTGTATGTGTGTATACATATGTATAGGTGTACATATGTATATATGTATATGCATGTGTGTACATATATATATGTATGTATATATGCCGAACAGTTGCATATACTGCAACAGCGAAATCAATCTGTGTGCTTAACAGATGTGGACAACTATAATCTCAGATACACAGTAGCCCAGCCTGGGCAAGACACTGAGATCTCTCATCTAGCCCAAAGAGAAGTAATCGTGGCCCTGGTATACAGCCTCTACCATGGTCTATGATCCTTGTATTTGTATCATGAAAGGTTGTGGCTTTTATCAAAGGCACCTTCTCTCTCCCTATGATCATGATTTTTTATGCTTCATTTTTTAACGTTATTACTTTTACTGGTTTGCGTATGATGAACTGCCCTTGTATCTCTAGGATAAATCCAACCTGAACACAGTGAACGATCATTTTGATGTGCTATCAGATTCAAGAAAATGAAACAAAAATAGGCAAAGGGAATTACAGCATTAAACTCTGCTGCAATCCCAAAGAAACAGTCAAAAGGGCGAGACGACAGTCTACAGAGCAAGGAAAACAAGCTGCCAACTAGCAAGAGCCGGCAAGTCAGTGTTTTATACAATGGACGGAGCAGACACTTGTGCCTTGTGAAGCAGGGTTGGAGTTTATTGGGAAGAAAGTGTGACATGGATTTGTACATGAAGGATAACAGAGTCACTTAAGAGGGGGCAAGTACACCCCAGAGCATAGGCTTGGGTTTCTCATGAAAGAGTTGGTTAAACATTTTAAATAGATATCTGCTCAAAGAAAAAATACAAAATATTTTAAGTGAATTTTTATAAATTTATATATTCATATATAAATTATATATTTATATATTTTTATATAAATTACATGTTTATATACAAATTATATATTTTTATATTTACTTGTTTACATATTTATATATAAATTATATGTTTATATATAAATTATATATTTGTATATTTATATATTTGTATATTTATATATTACTTATATATTCATATATTTATATATATGTTCATATACTTATATGTTCATATATTTATATATAAATTATATGTTATATATAAATTATATGTTATATTTCTACATTTCTATATTTGTATATTCCTATATTTCTATACTTATATATTTACATATTTATATATTTACATGTTTATATATTTATACGTTTACATATTCATACATTTATCTATTTATCTATAAATTATATGTTTATATATAAATTATATGTTTATATATAAATCATACTTCTACATTTATACATTCATGTATCTGTGTGCACGTGTGTCTACACGTGCATGTGCCAGGGCTCGTGTGTAGAGGTTGGAAGACCTGTGGGAATTGGCCTTTTTCTTCCACCATGAACGTTCTAGATCAAACTCAGGATCTCAAGTTTGGAAGCCAATTTCTTTATCAACAGGGACATCTTGCCACCCCGCAAATGGACAGTATCATCAATTGTAAGAAAAAAAAAACAATACAAATCAAAACCACAATGAGCTATCATCTCACTCTGATGAGATTGGTTATTATCAAAACTGTAACAGAGCAAGCACTTGAGAGGAGATGGGAAAAGAACTTCTAGTGCACTGTGGGTAAGATATAATTTACACTGCCAGTATAGTGAAGAACATGGCGTTTCCTCCACAAGCTAAAAGTAATAGCGTAGCATCCTCAGATTCCATAAAAAATAAAATAAAATCAGAATCTCAACGACATAACCGCATGCCCATGCCTATGATAGCACTATCCATGATGGTTAAGATATGGAAGCAGGGGGCTGGAGAGGTGGCTCAGCGGTTAAGAGCACTGACTGCTCTTCCAGAGGTCCTGAGTTCAATTCCCAGCAACCACGTGGTGGCTCACAACCATCTGTAATGGGATCCAACGCCCTCTTCTGGTGTGTCTGAGGACAGCTACAGTGTACTCACATACATGAAATAAATAAATCTTTAAAAAAAAAAAAAATATGGAAGCAGACTAGGTGCCAATCATAAGGTAAGAAAAATGTGTATATCCATTGCAGAGATTATTCAGCCACAAAGAAGGATGAATTCTGTCATTGTGGAACTAGAGGATGCTGTGTTAAGTGAAACAAGCCATGCACAGAAAAAGAAATACTGTGTGTTCTCTCTCACAGGCAGAAGCTGAAGAGAGATGGGCCTCTGAAGGTGCAAAATATTTTGTTATCCAAAGATAAGTAACACCATGTCATCAGAATTGATTCACTCGGGCAATCGTAGAGTGGCTTTAAGTTCCTCTCAGAAAAGACAGGCTGTGTGTTCAACATCGCCTTATGGGGAAGCGCTTTTGAACTAACAATGGCTGCTCTTCTTCTGTTGTCCCTTGTGTCTTACACGCCTTTTTTAAAGAAAGGAAGGTACTTCTTGGTAACATGATATTTTGAAAAAAATAAAAAAATGAAGAAAAGCTGAAGTGCTTACTGATCACGTCATTAGCTGGAGACAGATCAGCAAAGATAGTGTGTTGTCAGGCGTCAGACTCAAGCTTTCAAAACTGCCCAGATTAGTAGGGGTGCTCTCAAGTTCAAAATAGGAAACTAGAACGCAGTTACTGGGCTTTGAGAAAGTAGAAAGAAGAAATGAAGGAGAAAAGATGCCTTCCTTGTGTTTCTGGCTTCAGATTTAAAACAACGTATCGGTCCGAAGCAACTTGGGGAGGAAGGGCTTACTTTTGTTTATACTTCCGGGTAACAGTCTGTTACCGAGGGAAGTCTGGCAAGAATTCAAGCAGGATGGAAACCTGGAAGCAGGAACTAAAGCAGAGGCCCCTGGGGG
>JADRCH010000066.1:7149031-7194841 GCA_019843965.1 Rhynchomys soricoides | reverse complement strand
GAGAGAGAGGTGATAGGAGGGGAGGGGAACCTCTGTGAGTCCCCATGTGTACATAGAAGTCAATGGATAGCTCTCAGTGTCACATTACTTCATTTGAGATAGGATTGCTTGTGTATGCCAAGTTACGTGGCCTGCCCCTTCATTGTGTTCTCACCTCCACTTCCCATGGGAATGCTGGGGTTAGAGATGTCCATACCGTAGAGTCTGGAAATCCGCTTCACATGTGGTCTGGGATCTAAACTCGGGTTCTTGCACTTGTGAAACAAGCGCCTTACCCACTGAGCCACCACCTAGCTACACCCTTGCAATCACACCGAGGTTGGTTCTGCTTGCAATCACTCTGACGTTTGTTCTGCTTTTTCTTTAAAAACACTTGAATGTGATATTCTCGTTGGTTCCTAACCTTGCAGGGTTGGTATCTCCCGAGTGTCGGGGGTGGGGTGGGTGGGAGCCGCAAAGCTAGACCTATGAATTAAACACCTAAAAATCTTAAAAAAAAAAAAAAAAAAAAAGCCACTTGAATGTAACAACAGTGTTTTTCACTTATTAATGAAATTTAGAAAAAAAATCTCTGGTTAGAAACTAAGAATTTCAACAAATATGTATTTTGTAGTAAGTAGTATTATTTATTCATCATTTGGCACACTACAAATTGTATTATAAATGCGTATGTTCTTGCTACCACAGTGCTATGCTCCCTGAATTTTTATGGCCCTGTGCTCATAGAGGCTGAACTGGAAAACAGTGGATGACTAAATATACAACTGCCACGCAAGGCAATATTGAGTCATTGAAAATAATTGACCATTAAGAATTTATTGGAGCCAGGAAGTGGTGGTACACGCCTTTAATCACAACTCTAGGGAGGCAGAGGCAGGAGGATTTCTGAGTTCAAGGCCAGCCTGGTCTACAGGGTGAGTTCCAGGATGGCCAGGGCTACACAGAGAGACTCTGGCTTGAGACACAAGCAAAAATAATTTATTTGGGGAAAAAAGGAAATGTGTATCAAAGAAAAAAATGGGCAAGAACATTAGAGATTAATCTTTTCGGTGTAATCAGGGTTTAAATGGGAAGCCAGAGGATAGCCTTCCCTGAAGGCAGAAGTTCTGCCTCCTGTAGATAAGACCTCAGGACAAGCACAAGTCTACTTTGCTGTAGGGTCTGCAGTTAGAAATTCTAGGAAAGAAAACCTAGGTTCTATAATCGTTCTCCCAGATTTCTTTTTCTTTATAGACTATCTAGTGACCACGCTCTCATGAGGAAAATTAAATTACATACAAAGATAAAATAAAAAGATAAAAATAAAATGTTCGTCTCTGCAGGAAAGACATCTCATTGAGAAGGCCTTTGCCAGGGTCATTAACACCCCCAGGGGAGGATTTGTATTTACACTATACAGGTGAGAGGGGAGCACCTCAAAAACAGACTCACTGAGAAACATAAGTCAAGGGAAGAGAGTTTACTGTAGTCATTTACTGAGTTCAGTGATCGCTTACACGGCCTTACAAGTTAGAGTTTATTTATTAGGATGGACGTAGAAGGATTGTGTAATTGAAAACATTTCATAGTAATGTTATCGGTAGAATCACTTATTCATAATGAGACAACACAATTCATTTTCTCCTGCCATGAAATAGATAAATGTAAGGCAATCAATCATAGTAGAGTCACAGTTTTCCAGATAGAGCCAGAGAAAATTCAAATTTAAGCAGCATTAATTTAGGGCTTAATGAATGCAAGACTAATTGTCTCCCGAGAGTATAAGAATAGAGGGAACGTGTGCAAGCTAGCCTGTGCACAACGACAATAGATAATGATTACAGAGTGCTGGCTACATGATTGCAATTCCTAGATGTTCACACCAGCTCTGGGAAGGCACTGTCACCATGCTCATTATTTCCCACGAGGCACTGTCATTTCACCCATGGTACACTGTAGCATCAATGGCCATTGTAACTTGACTCCATTGGACAACTCAGGTTAAAGACACAGATGGGACTTGAACTCTTGTGACTTATATCCAGAATCAGACTCATATTTCATATCCATCTTGTCAGAATTTGAAAGACCAAACATTTCATCCTAAGACAAGTTGTCAAGACTTGGCGATAACATGACACATGCTCCCTGAAACAGCAGTCCCGTCAATAGCAGGAGCTATTCTGCTTTAAGAAGCTCTAGTTTCTACTAGTTAGGATCAGCATCTCCATTTGTCTATGCTGGCTATCTCCAACCAGCAGTCATGCTGTGGCTCTTGTGGGGATACCTAATGAACGGTCAGACCACCTGGAAGAGCCTGCGTTTGGGGCAATGGGCAGGTCTTGTCTGAGGCTGCTGTGCTTCCTGATTGAGCCAAATCTCCATCGAGATCAGGCATGGAGATACAGCAGTCACCAGGCAGCTAACTCAACTTGGCTTACGAATTAATAAGTTGTAACGTATCTGGCACACAAAGCTGAAAGCTAGGGGTTCCTTTTGTGCTAAATTCTGGGTCCTAACTCTGTTATCGAGATCCAAACGCTGTCCATTGTTTCCCTTACCCATCCACAGTAAGTTGGTCATCAGACAGAAGTCATAGATGGACCTATGACATCCAGAGAGAAAATCACTGGACGTCCCTTCTCGTCTCTGTCAGTAAAGACTTGTTTGCTCATTTATCCCTAGGCTGGTCACAGGGGAGGGAGACATGTGGGAAACCATGATTGGCTCTAATGCAAACCCTAGACCCGGGGGAAGGAGCCCTCTCTTCATTCACATGGAAGGACAGGCATTCAGATTGTGTGTTCTGCAGGCAAGGGGAAGAGAGAGAGGTGTTGGGCAGGCTTCCAACAGCACCCAGAGAAGAAAGATACACCACACATTTCTATTACCCTTCGTATGCTAGAGTCTTAGTACAGCCGACGTTCCTGGTTATGAGATTCATTGACTCATTGGTGTTTCCTGCCATCACAGACCCAATGTCCTATTCACAGTCCCACTGAAGCGCAAGTGCTTTAACTTAGAAGGAAAATAACTATGTTTACATGACGCTCAAGTAGAGGAAGCAGAAGCATGGAGCACCAACATTTAGTAACTAAACAGGAACCCTCCATGGATGGACCAAGCACCTTACTAATAGATCACCTCTGCTCTCTCCAACATCAGCCCGATCCCTACTGCACACAGGGACAGGGGAAATAGTGGGGACAATAGTGAGGATGGTAGAGAGCCTTTGAACGTCCCAGGACCTAAGTCCTGCATACCAGCTTCCCAAGCATGCAGGCGTAATGGAAACACCCTTAATTTCCCTTCCCTACCAGTAAAACATGAATAACAAAACACGACCAGGCCACACAGGCTCAGTGAGTCACTGATTACAAGAGTGCTCTCACAGTCAGAAATACCTTCAGCTGCAGGTAGAAGAAGCCAACGTTCCAATCTCTTGAGCAAACATGAGCTCATCTTTTCCTTGGGGCAGGTGTGTTAGTCTGCAGGTACCTGATGTCACTAGCTGCCTCTGCAAGTTGCCTTTCAGCAGTAACCATGGTGGCTCTGACTCTAGATGACACTCACAAGATAAACAGAGAGAGACAGAGGGGAGGGAGAGGGGGAAGAGGAGGGGAAGGGGAGAAAGGGAGGGGGAGAGGGAGAGAGAGAGAGAGAGAGAGAGAGAGAGAGAGAGAGAGAGAGGCAGGAATGTACACAGGACTTTTAAGTCTCCCTCCTGTTGGTGATTTGTGCTGCCCACAGGCTCAAGTATTTGAACAGAGTCCCCAGTTGGTGGTGCCGTCGGGTGCAGGCTCGCTGGAATAAGTCCATCCCTAGGGATGGACTCTGGGAGTTCACAGCTTCACCCTGCTGCTAGGTCACTCTCTGTTTGCTGTTGAAGATGTGACCTCTCAGCTTCCCGTTCCCACTACCATGCCTGCCGCTTGCTACCGTGCCTCCCTCATCTCCTCCCTATCCCGACTCTGCCACCATGATGGAGTCAGATCCCTCCGGATGGACTTACATCCCTCTGAAACCATAAGACAAATTAAACCCTTCCTCCATAAGTTCCCTTTATTCATAGAGTTTTATCTCAGCAAGTGAAAAATAACCTCCTTTGGAGACTCCCAGCAGACTGTCTCTTATATCTCATAGCTCCAGACTGAAGGGCATGAATAATTCCCCCATCCAATAAAGGCTTTTGAACAAATACTTGGCTCTGAACCTTCTATACATAGTAGAAAAGTCAGGGGGAGAGACGGAGTAGGTAGCAGGGTTTGCCCTACAGATTCTGTGTAGAGACATGGATGGCCAAGCATGAATTGCCAGGGTGGTGATTTAAAGTTTGAATTATTTACTCTGAACATTCTAGATTTAAAACAACAACAAACTGGTAAAAATAGAGAAGAGGGAGAAGGAAAAGAAGGAAGAGGAGGAGGAAGTTCCTGGTGATGGTTAAGATACTGGCTAATTTAAAGAGTATAGTTTTCCCTGTCACAGAAAGACAATGCCAAAGCTGACCCCACATGAGAAGACTAATGGGCTGATTAGGTACCTCTCCCTGTTTCTGCTCTTAACCGGATTTTAAAGCAGGTAAAATGATGTGTGCCCTTTCCCACCTCCTTTTAATATTGTGTCAGTACTGTGCGGTGTCAGAAAGGACTCTCAATGCCTAAAATACTTAGACATTAAAATAGCCTGTGGCAGTTCTATGCTGGGTCTTCAAATGTTTAGCCACTTCTCTTGTTCCTCCTCCTGACTCATTTTATGAGAGGGAAAGGTGAATTGGCACCTAACATACAAAGTTTTCACAGGAACAAAACAGCACATCATTAAATCCCTCCAGAGACAACTGTGCATTGCTTCAGACTGTCAGGGAAACAAAGAGAGTAACTTCAGTAACTACAGCAAGCCGGGGTATGGAGTTAGCACTCTGCCTTGCCAGCCTCCCTGTGGTGGTTTCCACAGGTTCTCAGATCCTGCCTACAAAACACCAATTGCTGATCAAAATGTGACCTTCCCTGTCCCAAAGGAGAAGATCTAATAAAGTACCCAATGGTACAGCTACTCAGCCTTTCTAAGGGAAAACAATTGCTACCGTGGTTCTGTGGAACCTCACGGAAGAAGGACTCTGAGAGAACCCTCTCCTCTGGCTTGTCCCACCCTCCTGTACATATGACCCTTGCAGAATTTACCACATGGCATGGCAAGCTAGTCTGTCCACTGGGACATGTGAACACCTGAAGAGCATCTCCCACATGCAGGGGACACCAGATGAGTTCACAGTTGCTAAATGCCATCCCATGATAAGAGGCAGGCTCAGCCTGCAGCTGAGAGCTTATACCTGGTGCTGGTTAAAGGCTCTGAATCTCTGGGAAGAAAAGAGAACAAAGAAAACAGCGGGCACCTTGGTGTGTGTGTCTACTGCTCACTGCCCCACAAGCTCTACCTTGCAGTTGACTTGAGTACTGCTGGCCCCAAACTAGGTCAAATGAGGCTGGCTACCTAGTACTCCACACTGTAAGCAGTTTAAAGATACTCTTTACTCGCTTGTGATGGAAGAGGAGGCACTCCTAAATGCTATTAGTAAATTTGGAATAAAAATAACAGCTAAAAGCCTAGCATTGCACACTTACATTTTTATCTTTCTCTTTTCTTATATCATTTTCCGTATCTGATTAACTGCAGCAACTGAAAGCCAAGGAATGAGTCAAGAAGACCCAGGCTCTAAACAACTGTCTGTATGTTCAGTCTGCTAGGTGTTTGAGCAGAGCAGGTATGGACAGAGGAATTACTGAACAAGGGATTAAAGGTCTATTAGCTTTTCTAGCCATCTCCGTTGAAGAGAAGAGGAGAGGAGAGGAGAGGGAGAGGGGGAGGGGGAGGGGGAGAGGGAGAGGGAGGGGGAGGGGGGAGGGGGGAGGAGGGGAGGAGAGGAGAGGAAATGGACCAACCAGTCATACTGCATATGAATGGGAATGTGGTGGTTTGAACCCATACATTTGAATACTCTGTTCTCCTACCCTTCTATTGGTGGAACTGTTTAGGAAGGATTGGGAGGTGTGACCTTGTTGACAAAGGTGTGTCATGGACGGGTAGGGGGTAGGGTGGGGCTTTAAGATTTCAAAGGACTCAAACCATTTTGAGCTGTTTCTCTCTGCCTTCTGCTTGCAGTTTGAAATGTGAGCTCCCTGCTGTGCTTGCCACTAAGCCTCTGCTCCATCATCACAGACTGTTAGCCTCTGGAACTGTAAACCCAATTAACAGCTTCCTTTTGTACGTTGTCTTGGTCATGGTACTTTATCACAGCAATAAAAAGGTAACTACAAATATGTTTGCTGGCAGTGAGGCCTTTAGAATAAACCAGAGCTGCCAATCTGTTTCTGTGTGATACTGTTCTTCTTCTGATCCTGAGTGTCCACTTGAGAGGCAGACAATATCAGTGCTGATGACAAGTGAGGTTGTTAAGAGAATTAGAAGTGCTGCCCAGCCCTTGACAAGCCCTCCACAGCATTAGCTGTGAATGTTAGCTATTATCACATGTCATTGGCCTGAGCTTGCTTTTCTGAAAAATTGGATGTTTGAGGCAGAAAGAATGCAAGAGTTTTAGAATTAGCTTTATAACAAACTATAGACACAGCATGAGCTGTGTGCAGGGCCTCTGTGTCTCTTATCTATTCAACGAAGGTTTTGGATGATTCGTCTTCTACCTGATTTCTCATGAGACTCTGGTTTTCAGCAACCCGTGCAAAAGGATCCCGGCTCCTTTCTGAGTGTTTTCTATGAAGCTGGAAGAAACAAGGATGAGCTTCCCAAGAGCATCCTTTGACAGGTTCGGATTTCAAGACTATATGAGATTCATGCTTGCAGAAGAAAAGTGTGCATTTCTTGAACAGAGAGAATAGTTCTCTGGTCCATCCCATAACTGGGCCCAAGAGGCAATGAAGACACCTGGTCCTAATCTGCTGCAGTCTCCACCCAGCCCAGAGAAGTTGCAAATTCCTCCCTGCCTCCTATGTGCATTTTCCTGGGTCATCACACAAGGTCATCTTCCTGGTCATGCCCCACCTTCTAGCTTTGGTTCTAATAATGTTCTGCCCTTCTCTCTGGCCCACCCTTGTGCTTTTTGTCTCCCACACCCACCAAACATTCATCTTGAGCCTTCCAGTCCTCCTCCAAAGCCCTGATGACACTCTCTCCATACTCAACGTCAGACAGTTATCTACTTCCTCAGAAACGTGGTTATGGCCCCTAAAAATCCACTTGTCCTCAGCCTTCTTGGCTGGCTGCTTTTCTTCACAATTTTCAGTGAAGTTCAGGGTTAGAAAGCCCATAGCCCATTACCTTCTGCTTGTGGTCTCTCATAAAGAAAAGTGTCCGTCTCCAGATTATCCCGACAATCAGACGCAGTCTTCATTTGTGGTCCGATGGCTTTGGCAATTAGCCCAGAACCCTCTGCTCTTAGCCTCGCCATTTCTAGCTATTCCTGCCACTTTCCTGGAGACTCTGCTGGCCCGGCCAGCCTCTCAGCTCAGGTCTACTGGCTCATACATCTCTCTGACTGACTCCCTCAGTTTTATTTCCACATTGTATGCCTTCTCGTGACCTGAGGTTTTGCTGGAGCCCCAGAACCTTCTCAAATCTATAATAACACAACCCTGTGCTGCAATTGTAATTCTGTTTAAAACGTTCAATTATTTTATCTGTAAGTAGTTGCCTACCTTATCAAAATAGCCCATCCCGGACCCACTACTTCTCATTTTCACCGGTGCCCTCCCACGCCTGGATATCCCTCCCAGGCAGACTGGGGGTCAGCAGCCCATAGCTTCAAATATCCTCTTGCCAGAACCCTAACAGCCCCCCCAATCTCAACCTCAGAACAAGCTCCTGCCTGTACTTTCTCCCTGCTCTTGA
The DNA here is from genome assembly GCA_019843965.1 of Rhynchomys soricoides. Lineage (NCBI taxonomy): Eukaryota > Metazoa > Chordata > Mammalia > Rodentia > Muridae > Rhynchomys > Rhynchomys soricoides. Next base: position 7,186,960 of record JADRCH010000066.1, on the reverse strand, counting down.
GTTGTCACGATTGCAGGCAAATACAGGAGACCACGGAAAAACAGCCCTCAGCATGAATTCGTGACGGCGGTAACTGAGCGGAGAGGAGGTAAGGCTGCATTAACAAACACAGAGTTAGAGATATGATAAGCAAAAGAACATCGAATGCAAAGGCTTGACAGAGTGCAACTTTGATTCTTGCCCACGCTGTACGTACAGAATAGGCTGTTAAGGCCTCTGTTGGTCTCAACCATGCTGGGGCTTTGGCTGTTAAAGGATCCATTTCAGCTGAAGGGCCACAGCTACGGCAGCAAAGGTATTCAGGATTATCTTCCATTAGTCAAAGAAATCCAGGAAGCCTTATCTGAGTCTAAGGACTAGGAAAAAATGTAATTACTTAGCAGAAGTGAGGATCAAGTACAGTCAGTAACTTCTGTAACCATCGGCCTCAGTTATTTCTGGGATTCCTAGTGTGTAACCACATTCAGGGCCTTCTCTCTCTCTCTCTCTCTCTCTCTCTCTCTCTCTCTCTCTCTCTCTCTCTCCTCTCTCCCCTCTCCCCCCTCTCCCCCTCCCCTCCCCTTTCCCCTCTCCTCTCTCCTTCTGCCTCCTCTCTCTTCTTTCCCATCTCTTCTCTCCCCTCCCCTCCCCTCTCCTCTTCCTCTCCCCCCTCTCCTCCCCCTCTTCTCTCTCGACTCTCTCCTCCTCTTTCCTCTCTCCTCTCCTTCACTACCCCCTCCAGTTCTTTTTCATGATTCACGTTTGACAAAGTTAGGAAGAGATTAAACTGTCCCTAGGACAGAGGCTGTGGGAATGTATCACCCAGCTGCCTCACCTGTGCCACCAAGACAGGAGTATCTGTCAGCATGTGAATGCTCAGGAGGCAGTTTTGTATTTCATTTACATAGTCCCGATGCCTATAGTATCAAACACTCAGTAACTACTCTGTAAACATTCGCCAATTCTGGTAAGTTTTGTAGTTTCTATGGGACAGTTTATAAGATAGCATTGCTATCGTATGGAATCTGAAATGTTCCTTTTAATCAATGCTAGGCACAATTACCTGATTCTATGCCCAGCTAAGCATCTCTTCATCGCTCATCATAAAATAAAGAATGTGTTGGGAAGTGTAGGATGCAGGCTACCTCAGAGAAATAGGACCTCAGTCCTACAAAAGGACAGTCTGGGACTGCAGCTCTCCTCACTGAACTTTTCCCAGTCTAAATATGTCCTAGTGTATAGCGGTTTTGTATATGCATAATAAAGTGTTATTGTTATTATGGACTTAAAATGCATCATCCAACATATGGCAATTTTTAAAAACTATTTTCATTAAATAGAGAGAGAGAAAGAGAAAGACTAAGCGGATGTTAATTTAACAGAAAACACTAACAATTTTCCTCTTTAAACATAGTTGGAGTGTGACTCAGTCTGTAGTCAACAAACTCTGAGCTTTAGTTTTGATGTAACATGGTTCAAATCCTCACTTTCTCAGAAAGCAGTAGTGTACACAGGTAGACCCACAGCCACCTGCCTGCATGATTACTTGTTCCCTATAGTTTTGATCTTGAAAGCTAAGTACTTTATTGATATTAATCCTTGAAAATAATTACAACTCTGAAAATTCTTCCAACCTGGGAGGTTAGGGGGGAATATGTAATTTTGGTTTTTTTTAGCTCTTTCTACAAAACATTCTTTGTATATTAGGGTTCCACTTAGAGTAGCCACTTACAGCTATGTGTCAAGTGACCATGACAAACCAGCAGCCCTTCTGGTAAATTGCCTAGAGCAGTGACAGCCGGCACTGCCTGTATTTACAGAGGCAGAGCCTTGTGTCTCATAGCGACTCAGGGCAGCAGATATCAAATAAACAGGGTTTACTGTGCTACCAAGACTCTTGAAGGCTCAGGGCTCTCTGTGGCCTCCACAGCTGATCAGTGAGATGCTTCATTATGCCCCCTGAGGGCAGCACTTCATACCTCTCTGGACCCGACTCTTCATCAAAACCATCTCTCTTACTCCCTAACTGTTGCCTTAGGTGGAGTCTTGCTTCTGATCTCACAGCCAAGTCCAACTAAGCTGTTAACAGGCACTTACGTGTTCCCTTTCAACGACTCAAAACATGTTAGAGTCTCCGGTACGAGCAAATGATAGGCCGGGCTCTAGAGAAAAGAGAGCGAAGAAGCCGATGTTTCTCCATTGCTAGCTACAGAATCCGATAACACACAATTTTAGATTTGTAATCACTCAGCCAAAAGGAACAAATAACTAACGAGAAGGTACTGCGAGACTGCGCGTGTACAGCACTCACAGACACACTAAGTAAGATCCATTACTCGTATTGCAGACCGAAGTCGCAGGCTGTTGTCTGGCCAGTAACTTCCTGCAATTTCCCATTGGTTCAGTGTGCTAGCAAATGTGAGACCAAATTCAGACTCATAGAGTTCACACAAAAATACAACTTCTCAGTTTCTGTGGTCACATCTGCTGCTGTCAGCCCCTCGTTCCTGGCACCTTCTCAAGGTGCTGCGTGATTGCCTACCTGTTCGAAGTCTGTCTGTCTTTATTTTTGTTATTCAAGGTGAGTCTTAGTGGTTATTTACTAATTTGGAAAGCAACAGAGAGATGGTTTTTGCCATAGCTATTAAGGACATAAAAACCATGTGCTGTGTTTACTGTCTGCTGGTAGGCTACTACGCCAGTTGCTTCTCCTCTTTAAGCATCTGGACGTAAGGATCCTTGTTTCGGAGATAATAGGAATAAAGAACAAGAGGGAAAGAAAAAATAAACAAGAAGACATTGAAGAGAGATGAAGGTTTTATTATTTTAAAAAGGATGGGGGTGATAGCTACTGGGAGATCCATAATGGCTGAAAGCTGTGGTGGTTTGTGGGTAGGGGGTAAAGGTCACACAGAAAGGAACCATCTGGAAACAAGTCTTGAAGGCGAATTTGTGATGAAATCTTAAGCTCTAGAATGTAAAACATAATTCTGTGCATGGGAATAATTAATAATAATAATAATAGTAATAGTAAATATATAATTATGTTATATTTAATTATATATTATATAATTATATACTATCAATAATCACTAAGTAAATTATTAATTCATAAAATTAACATGATAATTTATAAATATGTATTATTATAATTATAAAATATTTTAATATAGATTTTATATAACATATATTATATGATTTTATAAAATATATAATTTACAAAATATATTATATATTTTATAAAATATATTTTATAAATATAAATATTATATATTATTTTATATATTTAGTTTACATATTTACATATTTATATAAACTATATAATATATAGCATGTATAAAAATATATAAATTGTATAAATATATAAATATAAATATATAATATATATTCATATTAATTTTAAATGTAATATATTGTTATATAACTGTTATCTATGATATTATTTTATTATTATATAATATATTATTTTATATATTATATAATTGTATATTATATAATTAATATATATTATTTATTTATCTATAAATTTATTATGTATGATTACAATATTTAGAATATCTCTGTCACATCATTGTTGTTTGCTTTTTGTTTTCCCTTCGGAATGGTATTATAGGTTGGTCTCCCAGTTCCTAGACTTGAAAGGTCTTCCCCCAAAGCTGAGACTACAGACAGACAACCCTGAGTGCTGCCTACCTTTTAGAGGGCTCCATCCCTTGGAAATCACTGGCTACTATCATTTACTCTCTCACAGATAAGGCTGACACTCAGCACCACTCAGTACTGGGGTAGAACACTGGCAGAGTCATCTTTAAGTCATGTCTAAGGTTTTCCTTTCTCAGTTAGTTTATTGCAGGGCAGTAGGTCAGGGTCAGGAAGGGACACTAAGACAGCAGGTATGGGGCCATGGAAACCCCATTGCTCATGGAGTTTGAATGTGTTTCTGAGACTTGTTTGGACTCGGTCTTGTCTCCACTCCTCCAATGTGATTTTACAGTTCTGTGCCTGTGGCCACAGCTATGGCGGGAGATTACCCCCAGGTCCAGATGGCAGCTCAGTCCGTGGGACTTGACAGCCCAAGTCTAGTCATTCAGCCACTGTATTCCACGTGTTTCTTTAAAGAATTATCACAGAAGCATGGTTTTATTGTTAACCAACACAGATCTGCACATAATTCTCTGCTCCATTTTCCCCAGAGGCTTAATTCAGCATTGATAACAACAGTAAGTAGTCTTTATAAATTGTACAAACAAACAAAAAAAATCATTTGCCAGATCGAGAATGTTAGAGATGACAGCCCAGAATGAATTGATTTACAGTCATTGAGATGTATCTGGGAGCTTCAGTGGTACAATCAATTAGCACTTGGTGCTTACATGACAGCGCAGGCAGAGATGTATCTGTAACTGATGTCCCGACCTGATTAAGTTTATAAAAATCTATTGTTCTTTTCCAAAACTCATCTTTCTTCTGCACATGACAAACAGGGGAAATTTCTGCGGGTGTGATAGGAATTACCATCCTTGGCATGTCTCAGTTTTAGGTGATCATAAGAATCTCTAAGTACACCCCTCAAGAATGTAGAATATTTGTGACTTTTATTTAAAAAAAGAGCAGTTCTTGGCTGCTCCTATTAGAATATCCCTCTGCTGAGGACTAGACATAGGGTTCTGCCAGTTGCCAAATACGTTTTTGAAAGCTGGGAAAACCACCACAAGGCACTTGGTCCTCTGGAAGACAGCCTCTCCAATGCCCCTAGTCCTGACAACTCAAGTCCCAATACAGCTAGTAGACCCTGGAATGCAGGGTTCTCCAAGGGATAAGCATTTTAGAATCAGTGTCCAGGGACCTAAACATGACGAGGTATTTCTCCTTTGCCACACAGACCCGTCTTTGATAAATGAGTGTGTGCCCTATGAGGGAAAGCTAGGAGAAGATTTTGAAGTCCATTCGTGTTGCCGTCTTGTGGGCCCTTCCTTAAGAGACCATAGCCTCCTTGGTCTTAAAAGGCCCTGTGAGAGCAGATGAGATCTGTAACTCTGCTTAAGGGAGACAGCTGTGCACTGACTTATAAAAAAAAAAGTGAATCAATTATTATTATAAAACATTTACAACTTTAGTAAAGGAGACCTGTGATTGAAGAAATGTCCCTGACAAAGATCAGTGTAGATAAACACCCTTGGATCACAACTCTGGCCCCTTATCCAGTACCTTGGCTGCCTTATCTCTGGTGACAAGTGCTGTCACCAGGCCTCTGGAGTTCTGTGTGGTGCACCCAAATAGTGTTATACTGTACAACCAGCGCTGTTCCACAGAAGGATGTCGCTGGTACTTTTAAGGACACTAATATATCTCTCAGTGCCTCTTGCCTCTCTTGGGTACATACAAGGGTTGGGGCGGTTGATCAAATGGCTTCTGACTGATCAACACCAATAGTTTTGGCTTCTGACTTTTTGGGGGGTTTATTTATAAATCAGTTGCATTTAATGAAGGCTACTCTTGGGTTCTACTTTTAGTTATCCTCTTGAGTAAACCATCTAGAAAACCATCTCAGACATTTGGATGGAGGGTTGAAATCTGGTCTACAGATGACCGTGTCCATGTTATGCTTCTTCTTGTTGAATCTAAAATCATCACATTGTATCCCTCACAAATGCTTTCCAGGGTTCTAATAATAGTATAAATCTTTCAGTTCTTCCGTGTGTATAACTCCGTAGATCAAATCCTATACCCCAGGGTCTATGGGTCTCTACCTTTAGCTCTGGGCCAAAGAACGACAAGAAATGGGAGTGAGCTGTGACTATGCCTACGCCAGGGTCTTAAGCAAGAGGAGGCTTAAAGGAGAGCGCTCAGTGGGACTGGAAAGTTGATGATTCTCAGAACGATTGGAATCTGCCCAAATGTCCTCATTTCAAATTTTGCACTTTCCCAATCGGTGCCCTAAGTTTTACATAAGAGACCTGGCAAGTCTGCGAATTCCATTTGGGTTATAATTATCCAACCTACAGGATGGAAAAATTATACATTAGCCATATGGATATGAGAGATATTTTTAGGGTAGTCCTGGAAGTCTCCCCATCACTGAAACTTGAGCTGAGAATTGGAAACCGTAACCTTTTCTTTAGAGGCAGGCAGCCCACTCTGTTGTCCTTTCGTTCTTCGTTATTTCCTCTCTAAATCCTATTGTCACAGTTAACAGTCTCATCAAGGCTTTTCTATAATGAACCCTTCACTCCAGAAAGCTACAGGTAATTATCTTATCCTGTAGCCCAGAATACAAGGTAGCCCATTTTTCACTGGTCTTAATTGCTACTCAGTCTAACCGAATCAGTTAACTGAATCTCGGAGTTGTATCTTGGGGTTGCTACAGCTTTAAATCACTTCTGGAACCAGACTCTGATAAAGTCGGAGTTCTACCTAGAAAGGGCTTGCCTTTCTAGGTTGAGCCAAGAAAGGCTAACTAAATACAAAGGGAATTAAACTTGGAAAACCATTGGGAGGACCTGGGCAGCCCGGAATCAGGGAAGAAACATTACCAGCTTTGAGTCCATTTGGAAATCCGGGAACCTCAGTAATTTACTGGTAAGTTCTTGAGGAAGTAAAATAAACAATTCACAAGAGCTCACCCACAAAGAGCATAAAACTTCATGTTTCCAATAAAGCCAGGCAACAGCTGAGAAAGAATAACTGCGTATCCTATCTTCTGCCTTCCGACTATCATGCGAGATTCCTTGTACCAGCAGAACCTAAATGGGGCTTCAAGGGTGGTTTAAAGACTGTGTTCTGCAGGCTTCCGGGCTCTAGAGCATAAGGAGAAGTTTGGATATCAACAGCCAATCCCTGGTACAGTGTGTGACAGTGAGCGTCTCAAAAGAGTTTTAAAATCTGGGGACCAAAATCAACTATGAACAAGCACTCATTTTCCCCCCTTACCTTTCCAATAAGCCAAGAATAATTGTGGTGATCCTATGATTTTCATTTTCCTTCGCCTGTCTGAATCCATGACATCTTGTTAAAGAGGAGAATACACAGATAAACAATAAACATAGAAGGGCCGAAACATCTTGAGCAGGGACGGGTGTGTGTGTGTGTGTGTGTGTGTGTGTGTGTGCAAGGGGGGGAGAGGGAGGGAAGGAGGAGAGAGAGAGAGAGAGAGAGAGAGAGAGAGAGAGAGAGAGTTAGTTTTAGGAGTCTATCAAGAGAGGCACAAGAGTCCAGTACTTAAGTAGGTGGAAAGGGAACCGGACTTTAAGACCTTGCTTATCAGCAAGACGTTAACAGTGGTTCTTAAGAAAAACAGAGGATTTCAGACATCCTGTTTGCTGTGTTTGTTTATATGTTTCTTAAAGCAGAGAGTCTCTGAATACGGTCCACACGTTCCTGCGTGTGGGCCCCTGGGGGACACACAGCTGTTCAGAGAAGACCAGATTGTTTGCCAGCAACATAAAGACACTGTTGGTCTTTCTCGCCATCGTTATATTTTTTACTGAGGCACGAGAACAGTGGTGGGTACAGCTGCTGGCTGGGGAGTAAGAATGGAGCAGCAGCAGCAAGTTAAGTTCAGCGTGCTCTCCACTGCACACATGAAAACTAGACGGGTTTCTCTCAATGGCATCCCTGCCGACATAGGAAAACATATTCTGTTCCATTTTAATCCTTGAGGACATGGCAGCTGAATATTCCATGTATCAAAACATCTCTTCTGCATGCTGGTATGTGGTTTCGCCTCCGTGATGAACTGGCCTGGCCTGCGTTTTTCACAGAATACCATTTCCACTGAAAAGAACAATTACCAACAAACTGTCTAATTCTGACGTGGGCGTTTGTCGCTGACATCTCCAAATTAATAAAATGTGTCACTTGAGGAGAAAAAAATCTAAGGGACATGGCACTGATAATAGAATCCAAGCTTTCTAGTGAAAATGAGCATTTATGTCTCTCAGAGAAACCAGGCCTATCCTGCTCCCCAACATGTAGATCCTTGCTCTGCACACAGGACTAGGAACTTTATACTCACTGGATTTTACCCAGCAGGGAAGGGAAAGAGAGACAGTCCAGACTGAGAGCATTTTATCTAAGGGATGTCACCTGCTTATACTGTCCAGAAAAGAAGCGAGTCACATGACCACCTATCGATAAGGTAGGTTGAGAAATATTCTCAAAGGGAAAAATTATGTGCTTGGATAGACAGCTGTTAATACCAGAAGTGGGGCACATGGAAAGATGGCTGTCTGCTCTGCCATAGCCACAACCTCTATCCATATCTGTTCAGTGTCAGACAGTGGCCGGCTCATTCACAGATGCTAGGGACCCAGCATATACCTGTAAGAGGGATGTCATCAACAAGTACATACTTGTCAAATGAATGGACAGTTTTACAGAGGGCCATGTGAGAGCACTTTATAGCTGATCAATCTTTTTCACACAGGGGAAAGTTTGGCACAAATACATATTTTTTTGTTTCAATTCTTTTATTCTGTCTCAATATCTCAAAAATTTACTATTAGGGTATTTTTTTTTAAAAAAAAAAGACTTGATAGAAATGAATAATTCATTACCATAATGTACAATTATAATCTTATGATCAATTCACTAATCTGTTATCTCTCATCCCCTCTCTTTCTTTTCAAGTGAATATATTTGGAGAAGTGGACATTTCTTTTTTAAGGATTTATTTTATTTTTAACTCACTCTCTCCCTTTCTCTCCCTCTCCCTCTCTCCTTCTCTCTGTGTATATGAGTATGTGCACACCTCATTTGTGTTGTCGAGTACCCTTAGAGACCACAAGAGGGCGTTGATTCCCCTGAAGATGCAGCCACAAGCAGTTGACGGCCGCTGGGAGCTGAAACTGCATCCTCCACAAGAGAGAGAGGAGATGTGCTCTTAACCAGTAGTCTCTCTAGCTCTGACAATGTCCTGGTGGGGTAGGTAAGAGGCAACAAGAAGAGCTCCGGGACTTATAACCCCGGGACAAGTGTTTACTGAAACTAGACAGGTCTACTATGTGAGTTTCGGTAGGCAACTGGGGAGTGCCCTTCGGAGCCGTGGTACAGCCTTGGCACAGGAAGGCTTGTTGAAAACAAATGGGCACCACCAGCCCCAGAAGAAAGAGACAAAAGGGGCCTCAGGAGAGCCAATATCAAGTCACTATGGTCCCCAGCTTTTTCCCAGGGTGGGGGTGGAGTATGCATCCTACACTTTACGCATTCAGATAGAGACAAATAAGATGTATGGACTCTCCCAGGGCTCCAGGTTTTTAAAAAGATGTAGTGCAATTTCCTGGCTTTGTAGTTGTTTAATCAAGGGAAGTAAGAGGTTATAAACTCAACAACTTTGTGACTAAGAGTAATGTGCTTGGGATGTTAACTCTTGCCTTCACAGGCAACTAAGAAGAGAATACCAGGCATTAGGAATCCTCCAAATTAAATCTAGCAGCTTGGTGACCTCAGAATAAATAAAATAAAATAAAATAAATCTTTTACTCCACTGTGCTGGTTAATCCATCATCAAGGACTTAACTCTGTCTCTGCATGGCACTGGTGTCTCCATCTCTAAAAGAAAGTCTCATTAAATTTAACAGGATCTCATAACAAAATGGGTTAACACGATTTATTTACTGCTGTGTGTGTATGTGTATGACATGCATGCGTGTGTGTGTGTGTGTGTGTGTGTGTGTGTATGTGTGTGTGCGGGCACAGTGTGGAGGTGGACAGTTCTCTCTTTTTCAGTGGGCTCTGGGGATTTCACTTGGGGCACCAGGCTTATAAGGTATATATGTGCTTTCACAAGCTGGGCCATCCACCTGGCCCTACATGGATTTTAATCAGAATTTCTTCAAAGAAGATTTCTGCTGACTAAAATGAATAATTTGAATACACTTCTTCGGGCCCACAATCAGCCGGCCAAGGGACCTTGACGTGACAGAGGCTGCACTGGGAAGTTGTCATTTGAACTTTGCATGACAGAAGTGATTCCAATCAATGGGGTCAATACCTGAAAATGGCCCGAACAGGGCAGGGAATAGGAGGTACAAGCAGAAGAAGCTACACAGCAAAGTGCTAGAATGTTTGGAACTTTCTATTTGCGAAGCCCCAGGAAAAGCCCTCAAAGCATCCAACGGTGCAGGGGGATGTTAGTTGAATACACACCAAGCAGAGAGGGCTGATGTTTTCTTACAATAATTCCATCAGAGCCAGACAGGCCTCCCTTGGTGTCTATTTTCTGTGCAGCCATCACCAGGGCAAAAGCGGACACCTATGTAATTGGAAGGGCATGCACTAGGGGAAGTTCATGTCGGAGAGCAGAGGCCAATCAGACCCTTTCCTTCTAGACTTCTGATGGGAGAGATCAAATACGGAAAACGACGTGAGGATGCATATAGCTGCTTAGTAGTTTTGATTATTACATTCCAATGAACATTTTAAATGATAAACTAGTGTAACAAAAGTCAAGACTCGTGCTAAAGAGAACACTAGTCCACAGAGAGCTTGCAAGGAGTGCTAAGGTAGAGAAGAGCCTTGTTTCCTCTTTGTATTTAAATGGCCTCTGCTTTCATGCATTAGAGCTATGTCAGAGGATGTCTGCACAGGCAGAGAGAAGCTGCGGCCGGCCACAGCAGCGAGGTGGTTTCCTTTGCTGAGCAGGCTAGGCATGTTTGCTCTAGCCAGAACTGCTCAGGGAAACCCATGACGGCCTGAGGCCTCGCTCAATCTCTTTTGCAACCTGTTCATCTCATCTTTAAATGAATACTGACACAACATGTAACAAACGCAGGCTGGAGGAGTGCCAGACTATCAATTATATAATTGGATCTAGCCCTGATCCAATGTTTTTATTTTCTGCTAGATTAAGAAAACAGTTTTAGGAAATTCTAAATTGAAGAAACATGAAACACTTCCTTTTTCCAAACCTGGCTGTTCCTTAACTATTCACTCAGGCCTTTAGAAACTAGCCAGAGGACAAATAGGTACAAATCTTGTGCAATAATTATAAGAAATAACTTAGCACTTCTGGGTGGTCCATGGATCCAATATGGTTTATAATTACTGTACATACTTTTCTGTAAGTTTCAATCTTTTGAAGCAATGAAACTATACCTTTATCTATACTTAGATCTATACATCTATCTATCTATCTATACATCTATCTATCCACCCCAATCTCTATGCTTATATATCTATATCTATATCTATATCTATAATTCTACCTATGTCTACAGCTATATATGCAGGCTTCACATGAAGACACATTTATCATATTTTAAAAGATTTCCTTTGAAAACAGAGCAGGCCTCATTCAGTGGTTCTTTAGCTTTGGAAAAAGTTGTCCAAAACGAACATCTTTGGGTAATTCTGGGCTGGAAAAGAACTAGAGAGGTGGGCTAAAAGTCATGTGCAAGAGTTTCCAGGACCTCTTCATTCTCCTGACATCCACTGAAGATGCCTTTGTCTTTATTCTGCATAACCAATATAAACGTTCAAACACTGTTTTATAAATCCCAGAATTAACACAGTTTGCATGAAATCAAAGCTGAATGTTGGGGGCAAAATTTCATACCATGGTCTGTCTAGTGAATGTCCCTACACTGGAAATGTTCTTTAATTTCTATGATTCTACATGCGTAGTTCAAGAAATCACGAGGGGAATTCAAAGTATCCAAATGAATGAACTCTACAGCGATGTGCAGTAGTGTATTCCTAGCAGGATGGTCTAATGGTAATGAAGAAAGGAAGCTAGATTTCTAAGGGTTGGCTCTTAGCATAGGAAGCCTCTCAAAATGTAAAGATGTCTGCTGAGTTCCCAGGCATGGGGCCTCCGAGTCTCCGCCACCTGTTTTGACATTTTTCTTTGCACATTTACAAGCAGATAATCCACGGGGTAGATAATTTGTGTGGTGCCCCACGTACTGCACAAGAGAAAATTAGTGCACACATGCCATATGTTCTCATGGATTCCATTATCAACGCTGTTCGCAGACTCTGTGCACCTGGATAATTTGGCCTCTGTGTTAAACCGCTGGAGCGGCTTTGAACTTTCTCCCATCTGGGGAGGGAGGACAGAAGAGCACTTTGCTAATTTCATGCAATGAGGCTTGATCATAATCCCCACAATTCTTCCTCCTATCTCTTCACCTCTCTATCACTCAAAACTTTGTTTCCGAAAAGAAAATAAAAAAATAAAAAGTCAATAGTTTATTGACTTCAATAGGCTATACATATACTTCTTGGTGTGGGACCATTCACTGGGCTGTGTCAACCTGCCAGGGACTATATTCTTAAAGGAAACCTCCTCTCCCTCCCCCAGAAGCCATTAACTGATTACCATGGGGGTTCGTGAATACCTTTCCCCTCCATGCCTGAATGGTGGCCATGGCTTGGTTGAGTAGGTTTGGGTTGGCAGTCTCTATGTGGGTCCCTCAGCAAATGGAGTAGGGGCTGTCCCTAAACTTGTTGATTTCTGTAGAATCTGTTCCCCAACTGGACTGCCTTGTCTGGCCTCGGTGGGAGAGGATGTGCCTAACCCTGCAGAGACTTGATGTGCCAGAGTGGGGGAGACTCAGGGGAGGGATACTCCCTCAGGGGAGAAGGGGAAGAGGGAGGGACTCTGTGAGGGGGGACTAGAAGGGGAGTAGCTACTGGGATGTAAAATGAATAAATAAACGGAGAAAAATCAAAATAAAATAACTAAGATCAAGAAAAAGGAAGTGGGAGAGGAAACTTGAACCGTCATTAATGGGCTTTCCATGGAGGTGAGAGGAAGAAGTACAGTTACTACAAACCATATGCAAATGGACTTCCATCTGCCTACATAACTATTTGTCCAAGGAGGTCTGACATGGTCAGCGCTGCCATTATTCACAAGACCACGGAGATATTTTCCCAAGAGTTAAATCGTGGTTTTAAATTTATTGTTCCTTTTTCTCTACAGAGACAGAGTCTACACTTCTTTTGCTGTCTTGATGTTCTTTCTTGCTGTCGGGCGATTAACTAGAACAGTTTAATTGTACCTTCTTTTCAACTAGAAAAAAAAAAAAACCAAACCATTATTAATATGTTAAATATTTTATTGTCCTGGCTTTTTCTGTGTACAAGTAGCTCTCTAAAAAGACTCTATCGATCAGATTCGCTGAACACTGAGTCAACGAAATCTGCAACTTTTACCAAACGATCATTCAGAGTTTGTGGCAAAAAAATGGTGCCAGAAAACCACATTTTTGTCTGATCTTGTAAAGTAATACATGGGGGAATATAACAGTTCTAAAATCACTGTCTGGCAGTTGTCTTCAAGGAAACGTTTTCAGAAAAAGACATACTTAGGAAATAAACATCTATCTGTGAGATACAGTTAGATATAAATGGTGGGTAGTAGTTGCCAAATAGAGTGGGTTACGTGTTTTTATGTAAGATATGAGGCATTCTCAGGGGAAATTGTTAGATAAAGCACCATATACTCAGTCAAAGTAGAAACTGGTGTGAATTAGACTTCACAATATTCTAATATTGTGATTGATTATCTGGACTATAAAAGAACCGGAGTCTTGCAGATTTAAGGCATTCTAAAGTGCTCTGTAGGTTGCCATGGCAACTCCCAAAAATGTACTTTTCTATACTATTTAGGGGCATTTCCGCTGTACCAATTGACAAGTGGCTAACAGAGAAGGCTGTTCAGTCAGTCCGTCGCTCCCAGAGTAGCTTCAGTCAGACAGCCAAGGAAAAAATAAGTTACTCCGTTACAGGACTTTGCATTTTTCAAACGATTTTGACATTCTTGACAGAATTTATGAAGTAGGTCAGCACTATGATTGTCCTCCTTATTTAGCCAAGAAAAACCAAGGGTTCGTGGGTCCGGAAAGCATTTTCAGCACACAGATGGCGGCAATTAAGTCATCACAAATAAATTTTCCATCAGCTTATTTTGAAAAGTAAATCTCATTCATCCACAAATCTCCTAATGAAAAGGGTGGTGTTCTTTTATCGTTTGTTATTCATTGATATCCCTCTAAATAAAATGTCAGCAAGCCCACATTAAGGAACAGTGACTCATGCTTATAATTCCAATACTTGAGAGGCTGAGGCAGGAGAATTGCCCTGAGGCCAACTTTGACTACTGGCTACAGAGTGAGACCTTGTCTCAAATCCATTCTGCGGTTAATCACATTCATGAACAAGGGTAACACTAAAGAATGAAACTCCTGAATATTAAACACTAGATTTATGTTAAGTACACAAGAGAAGTCGCACCTTCCCCCCACCTCTACCACCATCTCATACTCCACACGCCGAAGCCTGGTGTTTCCAGTATCTTCTCCTTCAAATGATATGGTAATCTTTCCTCCATGACTGAGGCTCATGCCGATAATTAACTGTTCCTTGCTAAGTGGTTTGAGTTATCTTGTAAGTAATGGGACATCCTGAGAGGTTAACACTTGAAGAATAAGAGTTTAGCCCGTCCTGACAACTGTTAAATCAGCAACACCAAGAACAGGTTGGGTGAGAACCATTCTTCTACATGAGAATTAGGGAGACAGGTTGGCCATCTGTTCTATCTCCATACCAAGCTGTGAGGATTGGCTACCATCTTGGATGCTCCAGGAGGATGCGACTGAATCATCCCCTTCATAAAATCTCTGTGTCCCAACCCAGGCCATGTAGGAAGAGCTCCATAGCTGTTCTAAATCACTTGGGTCGCTCATGTTTTTCTTCTGAAACCAAGGGAGATCCCCAAACATGTAGGTTGTACACGAGAACTCTTCCAAACAAGGATCCCAACCCTTACCCAAAATAACTGCGCATCTATTTTGTGTGACACTGTCAGTTAATTTGTGTGCATATTCATGCTTGAGACATGCTAGACTCGATCATTTAGTGATTTTTAAGAAAATAGGAGAAGCTCTGTAACACCGTCCAATCTGTCCCTTGTTTTTAAATGTCTGGGAACAAAAGGTAGTGACTGACCCTGAGGTCCTGTAAACCTCCTTAGATGCATTGGCACCCAAAAGAGACGGGCTTTATAGCTTCTGACAAAGTTAGGAAGTAGTAGCCAGAACAAATAGCATTTGTCAACCAGGAAACATTAAAGAAAGTTTGTTCTTTTGTACAATCATTTAGCAATAAGGTGAAGCTTCCAGCCAGATTTATTGGGATATTGGATTTTATGTTTCTTGGATCGAATAATATTTTTTACATTGTTTATGCCTAAATAAATCTGTCTTCTATTTTACACCGTCCTGTTGGATTACTGCTTACAGATAAAGGCCCAGGCAGCACAATTTCCTCTGCCCTTGGGACATGCTGGTGTACATTAAAACCCAGGTACATGGAGAAGACAGCAGGGAATTTCAATGTGCTCTGAAAAGTTGCCCAGAAACAGCGAAGGAATAAAGGCCGCCAACAAGATGGGAGTTTTGATCTTGTTCTATCTCATTTCTGCCTGGCAGATACTGATATTCAAACCCAAAGATGATCATTTCAAAGTAAAAATCTATGCCTTAAAGCCCTCAGATAGCAGCCAGTTCTAGCCACTGCTATTCTGTAACACCTACGGCTCAATACCACAGTACTATGTGATTTTGACTCTTTTTATAATATATGTCGAGCAATGAAATCAGAAAATAGTGTAGTCAGAAAGAAGAGTACAATCAGATGTTAGTTTAAAAATAACTTAGACGTTCACAAAGGAAATAATGACTATTGTAAGGCAAATTAATGTGGACCTTTATGCTTAGACAAGAAAAGGAAATTGCTCTCACTTTGAACAGGCAGGATAAAATATGTCCAGTGGTATTACAGTCTTTATCCATTGGTCTGCTTTATGATTTGATTTCAGGTCTTCATTGTTCCAGGGTAATTTTACAGATTGAATCTTAAAAGGATTATAAACCACAAAAGCCATTTTAAATTCTACCCACCGTTAATACAGCCCCCATAATTCCATGCATTTGGCTTGGGGGGGGTGATTTTACAAGAAAATTTGTTGATACTTTCCATTTCGTTTGTTTCTTACAATATACTTCGTACAAAAATTTGTCAAACATTGATGTCTGTCTTTATTTGATGTGTTTTAAAATATGCCAGCCAATCAGCATAATTTCAAATGTCAAATGTGCTAGTGTTTTCGTTTATTTTTCTGTATTAAAATATCATCATAAATTGAAATCATTTGGAGATGCGCCCGCCACGGATAGACACACTCTTCTTCTTACTGAAGCTTTCTTTTCCTATGACTGAAAGAGGACTGTCTTTCTCAGTTTGAACTGCTATTCTTGATGGCATCGAGGAACTTCCCTGGTCAGTGCGCCTAGGCAAGCCTGACAGATGAACAATGCTTAAATCAGATCCGGGCAACAGAATAAGTGAATTCCTCCACGTGGACAAGAGCATGTGTAAGAGCTCTTCAGCCGCCCCGGAACATTAAGGCGAGTTGAATAACAGAACAATAATTCTCAAGCCTCTTCAAGGAGAAATGAGTAACTAATGTTAAATTATATAAAATTTGGAATGAGGCTTTCTGTGTATCGCAAATTGAGGCCTAACTTAAGCATATAGTCCCATAACAACCTGCTGAATCTTAGCCAATCACAGCAGCCAAACCTCAGCCAATCACAGGCCGCTAACTAATCAGGCCATGTCCATATAAGGCAAGCACGCATCTGTAATCAAAGTGGTTTTGGATCCCCGGCTCTTTCCCTACCTGTGATTTGCCTATTGGGGCTGCTGGGTAGAAAGCTTTTTGCGCCTCTTCTGTGTCTTAATGTGGTCTGATTCATAAAAGTTCTTTGCTCAAATTAAACTAAATTTAGCTCATCTAGGTGTTTAAAAAACACTATTGTCTCCCCTCATTGTTCTCTTTGTAATTCAAGTATAGAAGATAAACTCTCTTCTTCGACTGAGTTCCCAGTGTAAAGGCCATGCCCAGGTATATGTGGGTGAGACGGTCAGGACCAGGAGGTAGGTGGGGAATGAACGAGGAGTCCAGAAACCTTGGAGGAAATGATTCATTGGAAACAAAGAATAGAGAAGCTACACAGGACACAGTTCAGTGCGAGGTGCATGCATTCTCTCTAACAACATGGTGTGCGCAACAATGCCTGAGTACCATCCGTTTATCTTCTAAGCTTCCATTCGCCTCCCATTCTTGGTTTTTGTTCCTAAGTTCAAGGCTTTCTAGCCCCGGAGACCGCAAAGTGGCTCTGCCTCTGGTCTACGTATCACACGAGCATACAATGTACTTTGTACATTTGTCACAGTATGGGAAGATACTGTGAAAAGTATAATCATAAATCAAAGGACTTTGATATAAATCAAAGGACTGCCGTTGTTCAAAGTAGCAGCAAACCAGACCCTGGCAGCATCCAAAGGTCAGCATAGCCAGTGACAGACGTTAAGGAAGCCCATGGAACCTGGGCCAATCAAACATCATGTTGTCACGGCTAACCTGGCGTATAGTTTGTTGATGGCAGAGACACCAGTAAATTAGACGATACTCTTTTGAATTTGCAATCTCAAAGCCAGTCTCTTTCACGAGGAGTAGGTGTCTTCAGCATAGCGAGTTGATGACAGGTTTTGTTTTCATCCTGCTCTGTTTAAACAGAAGACAGAAAGGAATGGCATTCGTTTATTAGTCATTTTATTGGCTTTTTACTAAACCTTTGGCTGAATCAGTGATCAGTATAGGCACAACATAGCCACCTAATTACTGGTGATCGGACAATCCCTTCATTAACATAAGGAGCCTCTGAGCTTTAGGGTTCTGTGAATCAATACGGAAATTCAGCTGGATTTCCAACAGAGTCAAAGAGAGCTTTGTTCCACCTTCTTGTCCCTTCTGAGCCTCTAGCATCCCTTTGAGCTGGGCTCATCTGTGTGCCTTTCTGTGCTGGGCTGGTAGGCACTGGTCAATTTTCAAAGGGCAACTCAGATACATGCCACAGGATGTCAGCGGTCTTACACCCTTTAGTAGAGTAGATGGATCCAACTTTTGCAGGCTTTTGCTTGAGCACTGTTTCATGCTAGGATGTTAAGGGTATACCTCTCTTCCCACAAGAAAAAGAAAAGAAAAGAGAAAAAAGAAAAGCCATAGCTGACTTGACAACTAAGGAAACAGTACGTAGCCTATGGCGAGTGTTCTGACTTAGCAAACAGGCAGGAATCAGAGACTATTTTACAGCTCGAATTTGGGCTTGTGGAAACACATTGTCTTGTCACATGCTACCTTAGTGTTGTTTGAAAAGTGTTGAGAGTCAAAATGAGGGTGTTAGCAAGAGCTTTTTTTTTTCTTTCTTTCTTTCTTTCTTTTTTTTTTTTTTGCTACATTTACACAAAAAGAAAAGCTCTTCCTAAAATGTGAGAGTGTAGTCATTATCTGAGTTGCCTCCCCACTTTTCATTCTTTGCATGTTATCCCCCAGATGTGCGCAACTCAGATGCCCCTCTTCACGGGACAGAACTGAAGGTACTCAATGGTCTTTGCACAGACGCCGGTAGTGTGTGAGCAAAATGAAGGGCAGCTAGGGACAGGCAGGGGCTTCTCAGTCGGCTGTGCCTCACTTCTCTTTCTCGTCACTGTCCACCTCCGTTGTACAAGTGGACATGGAGGACATCACCGTCTCAGATAACCCAGGAGGTGTGCAGTCTTGCCAGTCTATGTGTGTAAGCCACACAGGCTGGCCCCTGGCAGGCCACGCCCCCTGGATTCCTGAAAGGGTACCCTGTGTTTGCATAGTAATGAAATTACCTCTCAGGAGGGATCGCCATTGCTAAGTGGCTCACAGACGGCTTGGTTTCGCTTATATTTGTTATGTTTATTGTTGCAAATGATTCAAAGCTCATAATCCAGTAGACACCCCGTCCACACCATAAAGACACCAGCTGGTTCACATTTAGCCAAATAAATGGTCTCATACATCCACCTCTTATTTCAGCACTGAAAAATCAATCGCAATGAAAAGGCTTTGGTGTCCTGAACAATTAGCCCGGTTGACATAGGTAACAAATGTAAGGGCAGGGCGAGGGAACCAACTAGGAGAGCATCAGCTAAGTGGTAAAGGAAGGAGCAAAGACTGCAGGGAAGTGAGACAACTCCTGGTTATATCTTAGATTTAAAAAGTAACTCCTAGACATTTATACAAAAGCGAAGTGCGGGAAACCTCAGTGTGGGCATGGAAGAAACTAAACTTGATGCTGTGGGTGTAGATAGCTTCCCAGCGAACGGAAGAATCAGTACAACAAAGAAAAGATGCGAGGGCTCTGCTTACTTGATTTTGTAGAAAATCAAGTACCAGGTTTACACTCCTTACATCTTAAGCAAAAACAGGAAAGGTGCAACAAATATATTAACATGTAACAAATGTAAGACAACAAGGGACTCCAGAAAAGTGAGTCTAGGTTAGTGCCTTCAGGGCATCTGCAAACCGTGGCAGAGGGAAGCCAGTTAGAGCCTAACTCATCCAGTTTCCTCCTGAGTTTGAAGGTATGAAGTTGAGTGCCCAGGACACCAAGGTGTGCCTTACCTTAAAAGGCACTTTTACCAATTTTACCTTAAAAGGTAAAATTCTCAAAGCCTGCTGTATGTGCAATTCTACCAGGCATGCAAAAAAAAACCAGAAAAATGTGCTGCAGCATGAGGAGGAAGGAAGATCATTCTTGGGCTGACACAGAAGCAACACAGGTATCAGAAAAACAAGAAGTGTAGCTGCTTTCGTGATTGTAAAATGGTAAAAGCAGACCCAAACCAACTGTGTATGGCCTATATTCACAAATACGTGAGACCAACACTTGCCACTAATGGAAATGCTTGTACAGTTGTGAGAATTCTTCTCTCACTCAGTGTGGAAAAATAAGGCCCAGACTTACATTCCTTACATGAAACATGAAATAAGTAAAAACATATGTACAAATATATATATATATATACACACACATACACACACACACATATATGTGGTATATGTAATTATTGTTATATTACATATATTCTTGTTTATATGTACACATATTTATAGAAGTATATATTTATATATAAATATTTATAAAATGTAATATATTTATATTTAGTCTATAGATTATAAAATATATTTATGTTTTATTTTATATTATTTATATTAAATATATTTATGTAAATATATGATACATATATTTATATATTTTGTTATTATATGTACTATATTGTTATATATTATATATGTATATATTCACATAATGTAACATATTATATGTATTATAATATATTATGTAATTGTATACAGCAAATATATAATTGTATAATTATAATAAATATATCATATGACTATATATAATAACTATATTATATAGTTTATATTATGCTATTATGCATTATATGTAACACATATATAATACATTGTTATATATTATATACATATATATTTCTATATATCAAAGCAACGTGCAAAACACTCAATAGAGAGCAACAAAAGATATTCTGGGGAGAAGGGAAACACTGAGGTAAGCCCTAAACCTCTATCCACTAAACAGAAGTACTGCCATATTAGATACTACAGAAGAAAATATTAATGGGCTCAAAGACAGCCACAAAAGTCTATGAAAGGAGAACCAAGAAAGATTAATTCTTTCTTTTAAATGAACAAAGAATTAAAGAGTAATGGGACAATTCCAAACATGTAGATGTAGATGTAGATGTAGATGTAGAGGTATATATTTGGAATCCTGAAATGTTTTAAGAAATAGATACCCAAATCTCCCTATATTTTAGAAAATCTATAAAATACTAACCTCGGCTCTTAGAAGCTCAGACACATGAAGCATAAAGAAAGCGACACCAAGGCATATCACTCTGGAATCTCAGAAAACTGGTGATCAGAAAATGCCCAGAGTGACCAGGAAAAGAAGTTACGGTGTGCTGGTGGAACCAGAGGAAAGATAAAAGGGCATCCTCTGGAGACAGCGCAGGCCAGAAGGCAGCAGAGCATGTCTTTAAAGTCTAACGAGTACAAAGTCTGTCAACCTAGGATTCTGTGTGATGGACATGGCTTTCAAAACAGGCAAAGCACAATCCTCAACCACACAGAGTCTAACCCAGTCTACAAGCACGTTTAAAGACAGCGCTCAGACAAAGAAAACAGCACCAGGCAGAAATGTTATAAAACCAAAGTCTGAAGGACAACAAAAATGCAGGCTGCCGGGACAAATATGTAGTATTTATTCTAATCCCTTTGGAAACTGAGAGCTTAAGCAGAAATAACAGCAAAGCAGAGTACAACTTAGGGCAGATGACAAAGGAAATGCAGGTACAGTAGACACAGCACAAAGACCAGGAAGGAGGGGCTGGAACTGCTACCCACGGAATACTTGCATCTCCTTGGCTATGAGCCCCAGGCCTCAGAGCCAAAGTGTGAGGACAAAGGTCTTTGAGAGGAAATTAGGTTTAACATAAGATCGTGAGGTAGGGCTCCTTTGATTGTATTAGATGACCATAGTGATCTGCAAGTCAGGAAGAAGCCCCTCCAGGAGACAAATCTGCCATATATTCCACATAGTGGTTGACTTCATAGAAACAAGTTCTTTCAAGTATACCATGTGCTTTGACTACATTCACTTCCCCAGTCTTCCCACTTCTCTCTCTCTCTCTCTCTCTCTCTCCCTCCCTCCCTCCCTCCCTCCCTCCCTCCCTCCCTCTGCCTCTGCTCACTTTTAGCCGCTACACTCTTGGTTCCTCTTTTTCCTGCCCTTACCTCACCCCCCTCTCTCATGGCCCAGTTCAGTCTGGACTCCTGCAGGCACCTCTGGCCAAACTCTCCCTCTTATCTATGATAAAAATCTCCTTAACCTTACCTTGGAGCGGTCATGTCCTCATTTTCATTCTGTCTTTGTGCAGCCCTTAGAAAATGTGATATTTGTCTCTATGAGTCTGGCTTATTGCATTTAGTATGACAATCTCCAGTTGCACCTGTTTTCCAGATAATGACATAATTTCATTCAACTCTGAGGCAGAGTAAAACTCCCAAGTGTGTGTGTGTGTGTGTGTGTGTGTGTGTGTATCTTATGTCCTTTATCCATTGGGCAGATGTCTAAGGTGATCCCACAACTATGGTGAGTTGTGAAGCTCTGAGCATGGATCTCCAAGGATCTCTGTGCAATGTTGACTTAGAATCCTCAGGTACACACACACACACACACACACACACACACACACACAGAGAGGACTGATGTAGCTGGGCCTGTAACCCCTGCACTCCCTCTGTCAGGAGGTGGAGGCAGGAAAAACATGAGTTTGAGGCCATCTTGGGTTGATGTAGTGAGTCTGACCTATAGCAAGCCCTTGTCTCAAAACAATATCGATAACAATAAACAAACAACAAAGGCAGGCTGGAGAAGTAGTTTAGTGGCAGAACCATACATGCCTGAGGCCCCGGAGTGAATTCTCAGTGTGTGCACACACACACACCCCCACACCCCCACACGCACATGAGCACACACACAGAGGCCTATTGCCACTGAGTCCTCACTATTTTGCTGTAACATCTTAGATAAACGAAGATAGGCAGTATACTGTGGTAATGTTCACACACCATACAACGCAGGCTAATGCTAAGTGAATGTAGCATTCTGTTCCTGTGGTCTGCATATTTCTGTATTCCAAAGTCCGTATGTTGACTCTTCATTACTGATATTCTTAGAAGGTGGGGATCTTGAAGGGTTTGCCTCATGAAGATGATTCACATTTTTATATGAGGCCTCAGAGAAATACCTCCTGATTCCTCGTGGGAAAAGTGTGGGAAGCACTGGCCTATACCTTCAGGCAAAATCCCAAGACCTAGAGAGATGAAGCCACACCTAAAAAGCTTCTTGTACTGTAGCCACACCTCTCTACAGCTCCCTCTGGGACACAGTTTAGAAGCTTCCTGTAAGCCGGGCAGTGGTGGCACATGCCTTTAATGCCAGCACTTGGGAGGCAGAGGCAGGCGGATTTCTGAGTTCAAGGCCAGCCTGGTCTACAGAGTGAGTTCCAGGACAGCCAGGGCTATACAGAGAAACCCTGTCTCGAAAAAAAACAAAACAAAAACAAAAACAAAAAAAAAAGCTTCCTGTATGGCAGCCCAGTAGCAATCCCGTGTTTATGTTCATGTTCCTTCACACATGCTCTGCTGAGCTAAATCATCTTGTTTATGTGCTAGGTCCAAAGCAGCCTCCCAAAACGCCGGTGTTGGTGACAACATCCTAAACAGAAGACTTTGGCCAAGTACACAGAAGGATTATTGGGTAAACAGAGGCCTTAAGACAGGTTCCTGTTTACCAGGAATCTCCCTTATTAAGTCTGCGCCCAAAGTCAACTATCTCGGGCAAGGGCAGTTCCGGGTTAATCCAAACAGCCTGGATCAGATCAAAGGCCCCATCCTGAAGACAGTCCACCTGCTTTTAATAAAATCCACCTGCTTATCACGGTCTTTCTCTTCTTTACCAACACCGCCCGCCTTTACTCCCCACCCCCACCCCCACCAGAGGTAACCTTGGCAATAAACTTTCTTTCTACCCATGGAATGGTCCGTCCAGTTCGGTGGTTTTACTGTGTCCTTGCTTACAGTCTGATAGTTTCTATTTCCCAAAAAGTCCGGCCTTTGTTCTGGGCATCCGTGCAGGGTGTACTGAGTGAAGCTGCTTTCTGAAGAGACTCCTGGCCTTCCCCCACTCTCTCGTGGCAGCTCTGTCTTCAGCTGGTTTCTCTCCCTCCTTTCCTTCCCCTCTCCCCATCTTCCCCCATTTTCACTCCTTTTTTGGATTTATTTTATTTTTTGTATATGAGTGGTTCACCTACGTGTATATATTTGCACTGCCTACATGCTTGGCGCCTGTAGAGGTCAGTAGAGGGCATGGAGCCCCTGGTTGCGCGCCGCCATGTGGGTGCTGGGGCCAAATGTGGTCTTCTATAAGAGCAACAAGCACTCTTACAAGCCGAACCTCATTCTCGCATTTATGAAGCTCCCCTCCAGACTTTAAAGGGAAGCATCCTCTTCTCTTTAAGGCCATAATGTTTTTGGATCTCCATGTATCTCGCAGTATTAGAATTCTGCCTAATTCTACCCCACCCACCGGGAGGTCTAACCTTGAGCGCCTCTCATTCCCATAAACCTCACTGAGGGGATTCATGCCAGCTCCTCTGTGGACTGACCACTGCTGTCATTTGCTCATCTCTTATTACAAAGAGTCAGAGCTATTACAGGACTCAGGGGTCACAGCCTGCACCGCAAGCCTGGTTCCGCCATCAGTCCTCGTTAAGTGAATTAAAATGAGCAAAATTAATAGTGAAAAGGGAAAAAAAAGGAGACCTACTCAATGCAGACACGCTAGGAAGAAGGACATAGAAAGCCGTGACCCAACCCCTACCCCATTCATTTTAAGGTCTGGACACAAGGACAGGGTTTTTGTTTTTGGTTCATTTGGTGTTTCAAGACGGGGTTTCTCTCTACAGCCCTGGCTGTCTTCAGACTCGCTCTGTAGACCAGGTGGGATTAAAGAGGTGTCAACCACTCCTGGCTTTTAATAAAAGACGAGACTGCATAACTAAACAGTCTAGACAAACTATGGCTCCTGACCTAACTCTCAGAGACAGGACTCCACTGTAAGGTCAGAAGACAAATTTTCAAATTTTCTCTTGGAGACAAGTTCCTCCTCTGGGTGCCCCCAGGGCTTCAGCCATTTCTCTTCCCAGAAGGACATTCCTAAGGAGCTTCTAACTGGGGAGTCCATTCCTTCAGTAGTCTGGCAGCCAGAGGGGAGCCAGAGGGGTACCTCTAACACCTATGGTTCTTGTCAGGTGGGCTGCTAGCTACAGTGGCATCTGAGAACCAGAAAGTAGGCCCCTGCCAACATCATTGCTAGGTACACAAGCCAGGTATTAGCATAGTTGAAGAGCATTGAGGATAAGCCTCTCCCACATAAGCCACAGTTTATGAAAGCAGAAACTCAGACTGTAGGCCTCTGCTGGTTACCAGGCCCTGGTAGTCCTACTTTTCTCTGCCTCTTTAGAGACAGACCATACAGGAAGAAAAGGTTCGTTTGGTTCCTAGACTTGGGGACGTAGAATAAGGACTGCCCATCTCAAAAAAAAATAAAAAAAAAAAAATCCCATTTTACATTAGAGCTAGACCGCAGGGCTTCTATGGCAGGATGGGCAGAAAATATCCCCACTCCCCAGACTCAGTGCCCCAAGACAGTTCTTTCTTTGACTAACAGATCTGTACAACCAAGAATTAAAAATCACTTTCTGAGCTGAGTAGAGGCATTATGGCACATGCCTTTAATCCCAGCACTCAGGAGGCAGAAGCAAGCAGATCTCTGAGTTTGAGGCCAGCCTGGTCTTCAGCACAAGTTCCAGGATGGCCAGGTCTACACAGAGAAACCCTGTCTTGAAAAACAAAACGGACAAGCATATCACCCTCTGGACCCAATGTCCCATGTCCCTGATTGACATCGGCAGATAGAGGAAGGAGGGATTCGTGGTATTGAACCTCCTGAGACGTGTGCATTTGCAAGGTCAGAAGACAATTCTGAAGGTTGTTTCTCTCCTCTGTTTACATGGGGTCTGGGGACCAGCTGGATCATCAGGCTAATGTCCTTAATCTTCTGAGCCATTATTGCTGGCCTAGGATGATGCATCTTTATGTTTACTTTTGTCTTTTTCTTTAATTCTTTTGAATCTGCTCTGTTATGTAGTTGGTGATCAAAGAATAGACTCGTTCATAATTCTGGCCTTGAGTGGAACCATGGCATTCTGAATTTCCCAGAGGCTCATAACATACCTACCGAATAGGAGGCTTGACACACCATTGTCCCCTGGACAGAACAACACTCCTTGGGAAAGTTGCCTGTTCTAGGAGAGAGTTTTAAACCTGTCTTTAAAACCAGCACAATTGTTTCTTTGGATGTTGTCTGCTCTCATCCTGTGAGTCTTTTTCTTCTCCGGGCCCCTTCGGCCACTGTCCGTTTTCACTTGGGTGGTCCTCCCTTTAATCTGTACCTTCTACACACAACTATGTGCCTCAGCCAGTTTTTTTCAGTAGCTATCTCACAGTCTAGGGGCCTAAGGAGAGGCCTTGGGGAGAGCCTTGAAACACCTTGATATTATACTCAAAGGTCAAGGTGAGGAGCATGCATTTTTATGGTTTGTAAGTTACCTTGTGTAAGGTATTTTGCTCTAGTATCTAAATGGATTAAGACAGGGTGATGAGTTACGGTTGTATCCTATTATCTTAGTACAGCAGAGCCAAGGTATGGCTAATTCAAAGTGAATACAGTGATGACAGAAATCTAATCAGCCATCAATTAGCCACAGATGATCTACGTACTGCCATTGAAAGGAAAATGAGGTAACATTCCTGGAGGGGGGGATTATTTCCCAAGAAACAAGAAGTAAAAGGCAGTTTCCTAAAAAGGAAATGCCATGAGTAAAATACTAAACGCTTTCTCCCCAAGCCAGAAATAAGAAGGATTCTACTCTCCGCATTCTGACATGATTCTGGATATCTTAGCCACTGCAGTAGAAGACAAGAAATTAAAAAGGGAAGGGGAGAGAGAAAATTTACAATATACTGTATGGTTCACATTAACACAGTTCTGAGAGATGGAAAGTAATCCACAGTGCAGGGAGGCAAGCGACTGCCAGGGCTTGCCCAGGATTCTCCCCAGGACACAGAGATGACAGAGAAACTTCAAAGAGTCGTGGGAAAAAAATCGCGTGGAGTGATGGCATGGCAGGCTCATTAGCTTGATTGTGGTTATGGTTGTGTAAATGTTGATGGATGTCAAAACTTGTCAGATTGTAAGGTTAAAACATATGTAGTTCACTGCATGTCAATTACACCTCGATCAAGCTGTTAATAAAAAGAAGAGATACAGAAACGGGGAATAAAAAAGTGATAAATCCAAAGGTATATGAGGTAAGCTACTTATGAATTAGGAAAACAAAACTTATTTATTAATGAGCTAGATTGTTCTAGTGTCTAAGTAATTTTCTAAGAGGAAACTTGGAACATTATTCTATAGACATGCTGCCATTTCCAGAAAGATAACCATAATCGGAATGATGCATTAATTGTCCAGAGTAGAACCACTAACAACTTGGAGACGGAGCTCAGAGAATATAGTGAGTGATGCAAGTCTCAGGAGCATTTGGTCGGAACGGTGTGGGCTCTTCCATATCCTGCCCTGGAGAATCTGCGATTACCAAACAGGCTACTAGTTTCCAGTCTTTCCACTCTGCACCCTGAGCCAGTTACAAGCCTGCCTAGTTAGCGTTGCCAGCTCCTCACCACTCAGCCTTGCCGGGTACCCATGCTGGTCCCTTGCTTTGCCTTCTGGGTTCAGGCACTTCTATACAGGCATAGAAAGACTTAAAGTCTCTAATTCAGGGCAGCATGTACTCATTACCATAGCTGGTGTTAGTCGTGATGATAGCCATTTCTTACCTAGTGATTTCTCAAAGTTAAATACATCAAGGTCAACAAATACCGAGCTTACCTCCTCGTCTGTAGTTTTCTCATAGGCCTGACTTTGTAGCTGTTTGTATTTGGGTGTATTTTAGGTACTAGCTGCTTCCCTCTGTAGAGGAGCCAGGCACTGTCCTGAAACTATTAAACGTAACAACCTCACTCAAAGATGAGGAACTGAGACAGAGCGGGGGTTAAATCCCCACCGCCCACCCCCAGCTTTCCAGGGTTAGTAATAAACAACTGAGTCAGGACCGACGGCAGGCATCCCCACTTTAGACCCTGGCTCTTCGTTTATCTGTGGCACTCATGAGAGAGAAGGAGGATACGGTTGGCCCGAGCCAGTTACATCTTACAGTGAAAAACTCTCTTTTGTTTAGCCAAAGACTCCTTAAAATGTTTTCTTATTGGTGGCAGACAGTGTCAAGCAAAAGCCACAGAAAACCTCATTGTCAAGCCTTCCTGACGGCTCGTGAAACAGCCAGTGGTTCTGTGTCTCTGAAAATGGCATGGGGGTGTTTGAACACTGAGGGATGGATTCATGGGAGTAAGGAGTTTAGTAGAGAAGTTATTGTCAGGCAGGCAGATTGACAACAGCCTGGTAGGGGCCCTGAAGAGAGGAACTCAGGGCCCATTTGGCAGAAGTGAGAGTCTCTTCCTATACCGTTCTGCTGATGGGGGAGGTTTCAAAGTACACGTCTGCATCCAGGCTTTCTGACTTCCGGGCAGGAATCAGGGAAGGGAGCGGTTAGCAGGATATATAGTCACCAATACCCAGTTTGTTGTGAACTTACGTCCTAGGGAAGAGAGCTGGCATGGCATAGGGAAGTCAGTTAACTAGACACTCATGGAAAATAGCTCAATAAGATGCTTTGTTTATATCTGTGAGAGGGAAAATACCACTGTAGGAATTGTGGCCTGGATGCTAACATTACATCCTAAGAGTCCCACCCCCATCTTCCCTCAGAAGGCCTGGGCTCTCCTCTCTCTAGTGTTGGCTCAGATCTTCCTCCTGAGCCATGGGAGCCACAGGTGCAGGGCAACAGTGGCTGGTGAGAATCATACATGAGCTGTCAGAGCAAAAGGGGCCAGGCTGAGCTTTCTCTGCTGACACTTAGAAAAGACAAAGCCATTAGACTTCAGACTAAAACAAGGAACATGTAGAAGGAACGGTCCAATATCACATCAGTGTCTCCACTTGATGGTTCCATGGGGTGTGATCCTTGAGAAAACTAGGCACTAGCACCAGCTGCCATGTCTCTGAAATGCCTCCTTCTCCACACTTAAGGCTCAGGCCAAACCAATAGATGCAATGGAAGTGAGCCAAATGGACCAAGATCAGAATGTCTAGAAAAACGTTATCTCTTCATTTTGTACACATGGGACTGGATGAACCAGCATTGTTTGCACAGGGACCCTGCCTCCTGGGTGTACCTAACCTCTTGGAATGTGGTCCAGCAAGAACAAAGCAAGCTAAGTAAATAGTGTCACGATTGCTGAGCCCTCTAGCCTGTAAACGCCCTTTTTGAGGTAAGCAGTGCAGTAAAAAGGGCACACAGAGAAAGCAAGTCCAGCTGCTGCCACCAGATCACAGGAGTTTCCTGTTCGCCCGCCCCCATGGCCGTGAGCAGCACCGTGGACAGAGTAAGCGACAGTCAAACTTTTTTTGGAACAAGCACGGTGGGTGAAGATGTCTCTAGTCCTATGGTTTGCAGTGAACCCCTCAAATTCTAAATGGCCCCGTGGCTCCCCTGCACGCTCCCCGTGGACTTCCCCCACAGGGGGCTTTGGAAAATCTTTGGTAAACTTTAACACCACTTCCTGCCCCACACACACTCTTTTTTTTTAAAGTTTCTAGGCAACCCACTGCAGTGTTGTCACAGCTGGGCAGTGTACATTCACACAGATGGAACGGGTTCTTCCCTTTCTTTAAATATCTCTCCTACCTCAAACCAACTGTTATTGTCCTGTGTTTTAAAGAAATGAATGGTAGAAAAACAGGATTTTTTCGTTTCTGTCAATATTGACAAAGAAATGGAAAAGCATCAAATTTTAATAATGGACAAACTGGAACAACGGCTCGAGCGCTAAGAGCACTGGCTGCTCTTCCAGAGACCCTGGGTTGGATCCCACGTGGCAGCTCACAACTGTGTAACTTCATCCAGTTGTGGGAGATCCGACGCCCTCTTCTGGCCTCTACAGGTACTGCATGTATGTGGTGCTCAGTTATACACGAAGGCCAAACACAAGGCAAAGAAATATTAATAAAAATTTAAAATTAATAGTGGGATGTAGGAAATGCACAGGCACAAACAAACCATCCATTCAGGGAGAGTCTTTGAATGGGTGTTGAAGGTTAGCAGGAGGCAATCAACTAAAGATCAGCAGATCTCTTGATGGGAAATAGGGAATACAGATTCACCTTTTGCTAGAGTTTGTCTGAGATCCTACTGCTGAGATGTGGTCTGTGGGCTTGGGGCACCAGGGAGAGGTTCTAACACACACATCCTGCCCCTGCCATGGCTCACATCTGGAGGCTTCTCATTTAGTAGTGTTAGGTCAGTCAGGGGGTTGAGAACTGAGCTAAATGACTGTTTAGTGTACCTGCCACTGTGCTCTCATTAATGGCTGGTCACTTGCTTCTTCTACCATAAACGGCAAGGTGCTCCAGATGCTACCGTAGCACCCTCTATCCTCAGCACATTCACGGCTCTGACTTTTACCAGGTGAAGTTGTAGCTTCTGCCTCTCTCCCAGAGTTCAGAGTCTCTTAGTTGCAGTTGCCTTTCTATCTACGGCCCATAGGCAGGATCACCTTAACCAGTCTTGTTGGAGAAGAAACAGGACTACAACAAGACTGTCTATGTCCCAGGCTTCATTACATCACGTATCTGTAAGGGTCTCTCTGCTGCTCATCCTGGAGTCCTAAGAAGCATCTGTGGTTACCTGTGTTGCCATCAATGCCTAGCAAGCACCGATATATCAGTCCACACCTCCAGCCCTTACTGATTCGTCTTTCTGGTATACCTTAGAATCTTACCAGAATCAAAGCTGGATCTGGACTTGAGCAGCTACCCTGAACTTGGAACTTTTAAGTGGTATAGTATTTATTGTCTACAGTTACATGAAATGACGTTATTGATAGTCTCGTTTTACAGATGTGGAAAGTTGAGGCTTAGAAAGAGTGAGTAATATACTCAGTGTTCTACATATAGCAGGAGGCGGAGATACAACACGTGCATGGTGCTCTGATCCCAATGGCTACATCCACTTTGTTTTTATGTATCTCCTCTTCAATATTCTGAGTGTTGTCTTTGTGGCTTAGTTATCTGCCTGCTCTTATTAGTCTGACTCCATGGATTGGAGAATCTAGATGGGCTAGAATTCCCAACCATGTTCCAGAATTCCACAACCTCCCTGGAGTTTTTCTACTCCCCCCACCCCAACACACACACTGTTGAGAAGACAGTGATTCTGACTGTCCTCCTCAGTGCTCTATCTATAGGACTTAGTAACTAAAACACAGGAGGCCCTCGGTGAATGGGTGTGGCCACACCCTTCCCCTTACTCTCATAAATATTCAACAAAGCTGCAAAGCACGGTATGCTCCATGTGACTGAGTTCATTGTAAAAGCTGAGGGATGCACTGCAGTGGGGTTAGATCTGGGATCTGCTGGGAAACTAAGTCACACGCATGGATGTGGGAGAAGGGATGGAGAGCCAGAGACAAGCTTGCAAATGTGTGTGGATTGAGTGGATCTTTAACGGTTCCTCCTTGCGAGTTTCAGAATATGAGGCAAGATTATGCAGTCCTCAGGGTGGATATGCAAAGCCCCTGAACAAATGAGTATCTGGGGTTGGGGGCTGGACAACACACACACAAAGCTAACGTCTCCCTAGCTTTTCAATACCAAGCAGCCCTGCGTGCTTAGTGGGCCAATGCCAAGAACTACCACACAGGAATTAGAATAGTAACCCATGACGTTTCAAGCTTAAAGAATCCCAGACCATGACCAAAGCTCCTGAAAAGCTTAATGGATAGGCCATCTGCTCCATATTTGATGCCCACAGACCGACATTAGAAAACACTACAGAGACTCAGTGCTGGCTGCTGGTCTCTGCTCAGGCCCCTTCCGGCTCAGGCTATACTTGCTGCTGCACTAAACAAGCCCTTCTCGGGTGAGACCGGTCCAAGGCTGGAGCTTTCCTCTCCCATCTTTCACACTTACTAGGTATGTGCTCACACATAGTATGGTGGTTTGAATGAGAAGCGTCCCCCATAGACCCGTGTATTTGAACGCTTGGTTTCCTCTTGGTGGCTTTGTTTGGGGAGGCTACGGAACTTTGACGCAGTAGAGCCTTGCTGAACTGGGGACTGATTTTGAGGGTTTATAACTTCTCCATACTTCCAGGTTTTGTTCTTTCCCTCCCCCCCCCAATCACCTGCTCCTCCCTTCTTCCCCTCCCTCTCCCCATCCCTCATCTTCTATCTCCCTCTTTCTCTCTTCTTTCAGTGTGTGGATGGAAGTGCAGTCAGCCAGTGTTCTGTTCCCGTGTTCATACCATGCCTTCCCCACCATTATGGATTCTCCCTCCCTCTGCAAGGGTCTGCCAGAATAAACCTTCTTCTGCAAGTTGCTTCCAGTCAAAATATTTCTTCACGGCAATAGACAAGTAACTGAAACAGACAGCCTATACCCAACACAAGTGGTTGGCAAAGGGAACTTTTATCATTTTCATTTTAAAAGTTCTGTGGGTTAGCCACTGCCTCATATGACTTCATGGAGGGGAATCCTAAGGGAGGCTGGAAGTGCTAAGGCTCCTTGGCTTTAAATCAACATAATTTTTTGCTATAATATTTAGTTTTAAATCAGAGCTATACTTCTACTTCAAAAAAGAGTAGACACAGAGATGCTCACCAGGGAGGAGAGGAAATATAGTCTGTGACTTTTAAAAGAAAATTCTTTATCTTTCTTTTTTTTAAAAAAAAAAAATGGATAATAGGTCTATAGAAGCTAGGCAGTGTTATTGAGTTTGGAATAAATCATAAGTCCTATGGATTTTGTTCTTATGGTTGTAGTTCACATGGCTCCATTACTCATGTACTAAGTAATGTCCCGTCAGGTAAGAGATTCAAACTAGGTCCCAAACATAAGGTATCAGGTCTCAGGGGGCAGGGGGTGTCCATATAGGAAAGAATTAAGGAGAAAGTGGTCTAAAAACTGGGTAGAGCATTTGAACCGTGTACTCGCACAGAAGCAGCACAGGATGTACATGGAAGTGGGTGCAGATTTCAGGCAGGGCCTATTGATGAAATATAAAGAACACAGGTCACTACCCATACAGAACAGAGGCTCCACTCTTCCCACCACCCTCAGACCAACTGGAAATGGCCTTCTCCCTCCCCTCTGTATTTATTTATTTTGAGATTATATTTTGTCTTCCTTTCCTCTCCTCTCTCTCCACTCTCCTTCAAACTCAAGGCCTCTTTTTATTGCTGTGGCGTGCACATAAATACATGTATGTTCACAATGTTATTCCTAAATATAACCTGTTCAGTCCATACAATGCTAGCTATATGCATGCTTGATACAGACAACAAGTTGGTCTGCTCTACCCGAGGAAGGCCATCTCTTCCATTCCCAGCTTTCCTCAGTTGCCTGCAGCTTTGTGTGTAGGGTTGGGGGTGGGGGTGGGTCTCATGGGCTCTTTTCCATCAAGTTTGGCATGCTCTTCAGTGTCATCCTTGTTCAGCTCACATTGGGATATTAGTGTTGTAAATGAAAATATGCTAATGGGTAAGAGAGTAAGTTACTGAGGAGCAGTGGGGTTTCTTAACAAGTTCAAGGCAAGGTTTGTATAAGAGTCCAAGGAGAGAAGAAACTAACCACACAAATACCATGGGGGAGAACATTCCACGTAGAGAACAGCAAGTGCAAATGTCCTGATGTAGGAAAGGAGATAATTCATCATTCTTGGCCCTCCACTCCTGGAGAATCACCCTTTCTTCCAGATGCATATGCTGGAATTGTATATCTCCCTCAGTAGATCCGGACGATTCTAGATAGGGCTTTGCTATTGCAAAAGGTATTGTAATTTGACACATGCAGACCAAATCTAAGATTCTTGTAAAGAGTGTGTCACAGATGAGTTGTACTACCAGCCAAGAACTTGACCACCAGCATAGCCACAGCAAAATGACCAGACACAATATAGGAAGTTTGTACAACAAATGCATATCCTACCTTACACCTATTCAGTAGTTATTTTGTTAAGACGAAGAAACAGAGACTTCACAGTATTCTCTCAGTCCTTTAACTAGATATACAGATGGACCAGAGCTAAATTTTATACTCTTCGTTTCTTTGTTGAGTTATTCCTTGGAGTCCCTGTTAAGAATAGATCTGATTGGGTTAATTTCTCCAACTAGTCAGCATTAGCCACGGATGATAGCACATTAAAGTGGCTTATCTCAATGAGAACACTTTGAGAACTTGATCAATCCATTGGCAGCACATGGCTAAGAATGGAGGAGGCTTACAAAGATGGAGGGTTTGGAAGGACTGGAGCCCAGCAAATGTCCCTTGAGAAGGAGACTTACAATTAAGAAGAAATGCAAAACAGCTACATAAGGCTGATAATCGGGACTCAATGTTGCAGAATATTTGATCACATTGTGAACTCCAAGTTTGTTAACTGGGAAAACCTGTTTCTCGTTGTGGTGCGGCTCAGCCCTGGCACACACCTTTAACCCAAGAGCTTTCTGTAAACAAGAGCTAAACAAAATCAACAATAGGTCAAAAGATGGAGCAAGCAACCAGCTAACAGGGAGTGAATGTAAGAAAACACAGCAAAGAAAAAGGAGGGTCTTTGAGTTGGATGGTAGTTAAGACAGTGTGGAGAAAGAGAAGAAGCTTTTTCTTCCTCGACGTTGCTGGAGTAGGAAGGTCATATGGGTGCTTTCTCTGCTTCTCTGAGCTAGCAGGCTTTCCCCACAGCGCCTGGCTCCTGAGTCTTAGTTTGGTGAATCAGACATTTGGGGTTTTGTTTTAAAAACAACAGCTCAATGTTCCTTACATTTTAACAGGTTGCATAACGCCTATTCTCAGGCTTGTGTGTGGCCTTGGCCCAATTTCTTGCTACCTTACTCCATGAACAGCTCCCCATATATTTTCATACATCCACTTAATACTCCGTTGGTCTGTCCATCCATTTACAGACCTTCTTGTGCCTACGTGTGCCTACCTGAAAGCCATATGACTATGGAAGAGCCACCGTTTTAATTACAGGGTAACAAACAGTGACACTGGAGAATTACAGTTGAGAAAGTCAGAGTGATATATGAATCCACAGCAGCAATATAGACCAGGTGGGGAGTTGGGGATGCTGTGGGGTAGAATATATCTATATTGAAACTCAAAGGAAAACAAGATATTATCAAATAGGATGGATCTAGGCTGTGAATATTACATCTGCCTTTTTTTTTCTATGAGCCAGAGAGTAAGGGTTCCTACTCTGTATTCCTGTAAAGCTCAGAACCTCTATAAGTGTTGAAATTTGATCTTTAATATGTATTGTAGTGATAAGTATCCCCCTAAGGCCTGGTTGCTCCCAGAAATGAAAGAATCTGCATGTACAATGTGACCTTGCTCCTTGATTTAAAATTGTTGGTTAAATAATGATGCTAACAGCTAATAGCTGGGCAGAAGAGATATAGGCAGGGTTTGGGGTTCCTGGGCTTGTGGTTGGAGGAGAACGTGAGGACAGAGAGGAAGGTGGAGAGAGGAGAAGACACCATGGGGTAAGAATCATAAAATCATGGCCATGAAGCTGGCCAATTGGAGTTAAGAGCAACCCAGATGGAGCATACTGTTAGTTGGGGACAGATATGGATTCTGGATCTTCTGCTCCAAGGTCTGTGGTATTCCACAGTATCCTCTCCATCTCCCTGAAGGAGCAGGCACAGGTAGAGGGGACCCCAAAGGACAAGTGACCTGTGTTCAGCTACTTGATAGCTTGGAGCAAAGCTTGGTCCTTTTTGGTTTTATCATTGTCTACATAGCCTATAAGACTCAGACCAGGGATGCATGCTGATTAACACCTGAATGATTATAAAATCAATAACCAAATTTTAAATACGTCAATGCCATACTTAAACCTTTAGCTTGCTGATTTCATTTTTCTTACAGCTGTGTTAGCCCACTGCACATTAAAAATAGAAACGATGATGAAGTCAGTGCTCAGCATTTTTTCTTTTTTCTTTTCCTACTTTTTCACCTCGGGCTCTCGATGGGTGGCCATCCTAATTAGGAAATAATTTCCTTTAAATTAATAGCAGAAAGCCATAGTCATACTAAACGCTGTAATCCACAGCTCAATATTATTACCTTGGGCCACAATGTTATGTTGGCAAATGTCCCTGTGGTGAATTGTGATTGTCCTGTTTTTAATAGTTATCCCCCCCCCCATCTCTCTGTAGAATTAACCTCTCATGAATCCACTTATCAACTGTTCACTTAATTGTGAAGGAAATTATATGGATTCAGGGGTACTTCCTGATACAGACTCTACAGAGGAGGTCCCCTGAATAGTGATGAGAGGCTCTGACTTGATCTCAGAGCTCACACCTACGCCAGAGTGGAGGCTGCTAATGACCAGAATGGGAGACTGTGTGGACTCTAATCCTTTTATGAATGATCTCCAGGATTGCCAGCACTACTGTTTTATAATTCATTATTTCTAATGTCAATTGTAATCATTCACTTTTGCAAAAGTACAAGCTGCCAAATATTCATTGCTTCACCTCCTGCTGTCCCAAAGGAAGAAAAGATTACTGAGTTGAATTTTCTGAAAGAAAACACGAACATAATTTTTTAAAGTAAAAACCTCTAAAGAGGAATGTTGACAGGCACCATGTTTCAAGACTTTATAAGCAATTATTTCTGCACATCTTTTACTAATTACAGTTAATATTGATTTTGTCTATCTGTAGTTTAAAATAATTGAATTTTCATTTTAAAAAAAGCAACAGAAAAGGAAAAACTATACAGTCTTTCAGGAACATTGGCTTAGAGATACATTGGACAATACTTTTAGATAGTGTGGTGGTTTGTTTATGCTTGGCCCAGGGAGTGGCACTATTAGAAGGTGTGGCCCTGTTGGAGTAGGTGTGTCCCTGTGGCTGTGGGAAATAGGCCCCTCATCCTTGCTGCCTGGAAGTCAGTATTCTGCTAGCAGCCTTCAGATGAAGATGTAGAACTCTCAGCTCCTCCTGCACCATGTCTACCTGGATGCTGCCATGTTCCCACGTTGATGATAATGGACTGAACCTCTGAACCTGTAAGCCAGCCCCAGTTAAATGTTGTCCTTATAAGAGTTGCCTTGGTCATGGTGTCTGTTCACAGCAGTAAACCCTGACTAAGACAGACAGTATAAAATGTTGTCCTTGTAAGAGTTGCCTTGGTCACGGTGTCTGCTCACAGCGGTAAACCCTGACTAAGACAGATAGTATAAAATGTTGTCCTTGTAAGAGTTGCCTTGGTCACGGTGTCTGCTCACAGTGGTAAACCCTGACTAAGACAGACAGTATAAAATGTTGTCCTTGTAAGAGTTGCCTTGGTCACGGTGTCTGCTCACAGCGGTAAACCCTGACTAAGACAGATAGTATATACATTTTTTATTATTATCATCCAAATTCTTAAAGTCCAGCAGTCACCAGTGAAGTTTAGAAGAATTCATACAGATATGCTTTTGGAAGGAATTCATAAGATATGTCACACCATTGTCTTATATAGACTTTAGGTTGAAAAAGAAAGTCACTTCACAGCGAAGCTCCAGAAAGAGGAAGACCAATGTCCAAGGAACTCTATGTCCTTTTCTCCCTTGTTCTTGGTACCTGGGGGTTACATGCTAGACAATGCATCATGTTTAGGATGCATCTCCAATGACAACATGAAACAGTATGTTTTTCTCATAAAAAAAAAATATGCTTCCCACTGGAAACCAGTTTGGTTTGTAAACTGCTACTGGAAGGCCTTTAAGTGATACCTAGAAAAAGCAACCAAGAGTGAACTCCTTACGTTAGCAGTGTTGCTCAGTGACAGACAGTGAGGTAATTAGGTGCAGCCCCTGCCCTGACCCTCAGGACCATTTATGCAACATGTAAATTGATGAAGTTAAGCGCTCTGTTTTTCATGGGTTCTCTGCCACATTCTTTATGTGTACACATGTCTGCATCTGTCACTTGGGCCCTCCTCACACACCAAGGTGGAGAGCAGATACAATAACTGATGCCTCCCCTGCTGGGCGGTGAGTTGGGCGGTCCTCCCTGGCTTACTCTGGGGTGAAGTCCCTATATTGCAACTTAATAAATGTGAGCATGTCTGAAGAGCAGGATTAGGGAATGGAACTATACTGAGCAGAGTGGCTTATTCTGTATCACTAGGTGCTAGAGTCACAGGGGTGTCTTACCATGGCTGGGCTCCTTCATGTTCTTAT